>JANBPO010001756.1:0-90588 GCA_024336825.1 Amorphophallus titanum | reverse complement strand
GTTGGTTAGAGTAAGAAGAGAGGTTGAGGGTGAATCTTCTGTACTGACATCTGGATCAAATCCAGAGTCAGTTTGCTCGATTGAAGAGCTATATTTTTATTTCAGTTCTTGTTCTTCTTCATTTCGTGCTTTTTATTCTATATCTCTTGTAAGCTGTGTATCAGCGGCAAGGAAGTGTTCCTTGGAAGCAAGCTGTGAGGCTCAGCAAAGCAAGTTTTGAGGCTCAGCAGTTTGGGATCAATTCTCTGAAGCTGTGGATTAGCGGTTGTAGGGATTATATCCCCAAAGCTGTGGATCAGCGTACTGAAGCTGTGTGGCAGCAGTAAGCCTTACTCAATTGAGTAAGGGGTGGACATAGATCTATGGATAGAGATCGAACCACCTAAAAATTCTCTTCTCTTGTGAGATTGATTTGTGCTCCTGTGTGTTTACAACTTCAATCTGCTCATCGCTTAGATGAATGCTTAGGAGCATTTAAGAGAAGCATGTTTTCAATTGTTAACTCTGCTATCTGAAGATACTTGCTTAAGTCCTTCATCCAGTAGGTATATCAAAAGGCGTGGTTGGAAGGATAGGTTACGCCTATATGGAATTCCACCTCTTGCGTAAGGCAAGCCTCCGCCATCGTACCGTACCTAGATGTTTGGCTAATTGTTAACTGTAATTATCTGATTTCTCTTGATATTGCTGAAATTCGTCCATCCCTTACTGCACTTGGAGATTCTATTCTTACGGTCTGATATTCTATAGTAATTTTCTAGTTGTTATTGTGAATTGCCCTTCCTGCATACTTGTTAGCATGCTAATTTATTCTGAAGTGTGTATCTCTTGATTGATTTACAGTGCTTAGTTTTTATTCCACATTGTCATTAACTATTATAGATTTTTGGGGTTGATCTATTCACCCCCCTCTAGATCATGTCCATCACTTCCAATAAGACCTAGTCTCTGTAGCGCCTGGCGTAGGCTTTCAAGTAGGCCTCATCACTGGTAGCTCAGGCTCGCACCACTCAACCTCTCCTACTCCAGTCACGCACCTGGTCTAACGCTCGAGTGACCCAGTCAATCTCTCCGCTCAACCCCTTTGAGGATCGTCCGACGTGCTCATCGTCTCTCGCTGGGAACTCCACCTCTGGCTGGTGGACGTCTCTAGTCCTCATGATCAAGCGGTGATGTAGTGGCTCGATGGAGTTCATGTAATGTAGCCACACGTCTCGTCCCACGTATGCCTGGGCTACCTCCACCCAGGGCTGTCCCTCGTGACCCTTGTCATGGTACGGTGTCCTGCGCACCTGAAAAGGCATGCATTTAATTCAGCATCAGTATGTAAGAGCATTTAAAATGTGCATTTTGAAGTTTTAGAGTTTGGAGTCTTACCGATGCATAAGGGAATACGTCAATGTCATCCTTGTTGGGTCTCGTGCGGTGCAATGGGATCTAGAAGGGGGGTTGAATAGATCCTATCACGAAGTATGGCCTATTTAAAACTTGACTGCCAAAAGGATAAATCACTCCTATAAAGATAATAAAATACTTAGACACAAAGCACAACGGATTTAGATGGAATGGCTTAAGTGAAAATGGAGGCAAAACAGATCCAAGGAGTACACAGGTAGACGCTTAAGCTCAACGAAGCACACCTAGGTAGACAGCTAAGGTGATTTATTACACTGGACAGTAGGGCTCTCAACACACATCAACTAAGTGTGATAACTAGCTGCATGTGTGAACTTCAGAGATTAACCAGAATCTCATGACTTGAGATTGGCTACTTGTTGAACCTTGTGTGTGTGTGTGTGAGCAATATGATGATGTGTGCTATAGAAAGCAATCAGGATTTCATTAATGCAGCAAACATGCACACTTGTGAATGGGGATAGAAGATATGGAGCAAACCCACAAGATGATTAACCCACAACATAAGGATTTTAAGGTGGTTCGGTTGTAAACTCACAACCTACGTCCACCCCTCACCAAACCTGGTGAGGCTTTCCTGCTGACTCACAGGGTTAAGTTAACTTAGGAACTTAGACTATTGGTTAATCATGTACTAATATAGCTATTTAAATCTTGTAGGACCATGGCCATCAGATGTTCTCAGTGGCGTAATATGCAAACCACAGTACAAGGCCTTACACAGGCACTATAGCAAGTAGCGCAAGGTGGAGCAAACCGTGGAGCGGGCGAACTCCATCATAGTTTCTGGAATATGAACCCGCCAAAGTTTATTGGCTCATCTGACCCCAATGATGCTGAGCAGTGGCTTAGAGAGGTAGAAAGGATATTCCATGTTATGCAATGCATGGATGAAGAGAAGGTGTTACTAGCTACTTTCCAAATGGAAAGGGACGCCCGATTCTGGTGGGAGTCTGTTGAAGCTACTTTGGGACAAGATCCTATTACATGGGCCGAGTTTGTGGAGCATTTTAACAACAAATACTTCTCGGACCGAATTCAATAAAAGAAAGCTACAGAGTTTGCCACACTGAAGCAAAGTCCATTATCTGTGGCCGAGTATGAGGCCTAGTTCTCTAGGTTGTCAAGGTACAAGAAGCACTTAGTGAGTACCGAGAAGATGAAGGCTAGAAGATTCCTTAATGGGCTTCGGTTACAATACATAACCCAACTGGCACCGATGGACGTTCAAGTCTATTCAGAGATGGTACGACGAGCCTAATTATTGGAGGATGCCACGGAACTGTCTGATCAGATCTGTGGAAAGGATAAGAAGGAGCATCTTACCAGCTCTGATACTTTTAAGCCAACCTTCAACAAGAAGAGGTCTAGCAACGGAGGAGATTCTTCCCAAGAAAAGAAGATTAAGAAGAATAATAAACCCTTCTCCATTACTGCTACACCTTCCAGAGAGGTGTGCAAGCACTGTGACAAGATCGGTCATAGGGCTGAAGAATGCTGGAGGAGACTAGGAGCTTGTCTCCATTGTGGGAGCCGTGATCACCAGATTCCCGACTATCCGTTACTAAATGATCAATCGATGACGAGAAGCGCCCGGTGAAGAAGCAAGCACGTCTCCAAGCTCTTTAGGAGGCAGAATAAGATGAAGGCGGACTAGTGGAAGGTACACTAAAGATTTGTTCTAAGTCTGCACATGTCTTGTTTGATACTAGTGCATCGCATTCTTTTATTTCCAAGAAGTTTGCTGATCCATTACCTATGGAACCAGAATGGATAGATCTAGTTATTTCAACCCCTCTCGGGAATGAATCCGAGATTATATACCATTATCTAAATTGTGAAGTCATGGTGAACGGGGAGAATCTACCTATCAACTTAATATGCCTAGACATGAAGGACTATGATGTCATACTAGGAGCCGATTGGCTATCCAAATATTAGGTAACTGTTAATTGCCGTAACAGCAAGGTAACTTTTAAGGAGTTCCCGGAACTTATCTACCTTAGCCTTAAGAGTCGGAGCAAGTCACCTCTTATTTCGGCTCTCCGAGCTAGTAAGCTAATAAGGAAAGGGTGTGTGTCTTTCCTTGCTTTCGTCATCATAAAAGAAACTAAGGAGTCCAAGATTGAAGACATCCCAGTTGTTCAGAAGTTTCCTGACGTATTTCCAGAAGATCTGCCTGGACTGCCCCCATGAAGAGAAGTGGCCTTCACCATCGACCTAGTCCCTGGTGCTGGGCCTATTTTTAAGGCACCTTATAGGATGTCCCATGCCGAGCTCAAGGAGTTAAAGGAGCAATTGATGAAACTTTTGAAGAAAGGATTCATCAGACCAAGCACTTCCCCGTGGGGAGCACCTGTACTATTTGTAAAGAAGAAGGATGGATCGATGAGATTGTGCATCGACTATCAGCAGTTGAACCACCTCACTATCAAGAACAAGCTCCACTACTGAGGATCGATGAATTATTTGATCAGATATCTGGATTGAAGTATTTCTCAAAGATTGATCTCAGGTCAGGATATCACCAACTAAGGATAAAAGATGAGGACATTCATAAGACTGCATCAGGAGCAGGTATGGGTACTATGAATCGACACAACGCGGCACCTCCGGACACCTCCAAAACACAAACACAGGTCTCACGGTGTCCAGGACATTCATGAGGCCGAAGGTCAACCACTGGGTCACAACCGGGTCGACCGGAGACTAACACGACGTGCAACAACATAGTAAACAGGGAGAATATCCTGGCGGTCCAACCTTGGAGCGCCACAAACTCTGGCGGTCCAACTCTGGTCTGCCACAGGACTCTAGCGGTCCAACTCAGGAGCGCTAAAAGAAAAGGTCACACTGGCTCTGGCGCACCTACCTCAGGCCGCCACAGGCTCTAGCGGACCAACGTTGGTGCGCTAGAAGACAGATCACGTTATCTCTGGCTCCCCAATCTTAGGCCGCCACCGCGCTCTAGCGTCTGTACCTACGGTCACTAAGGGCATAAGATCCCAAAGGTCAAAAATCCAACGGTCAGAAATCAATGGTCAACTCACCCCTCTGGCGGTCGGACCATAGAGCGTTACACGCTCTGGCGGTTTATCGTGCGGCTGCTAGGCCGACGGATGCCCTGCCGACAAAAGAGTACCCTGTGGCGCACCCTCCTTGGGCCGCCACAGTCTTTGGAGTGCCTACCCTGGGTCGCCAGTGAGTGTGGCGGTCTCTGGAAGGACCGCTACACTCGCCCAAGAACGGGACGGCGGGAACATTCCCAAAAATCTGTTCCACGCCCCGATCATCCACGAATGATGGGAAAAATAAGGGGGAAGCTCCCTCGACACCCCTAGCATGCATCTATGCCCTCGAATCGGTCCGAAAAGTGACGAAATGACGGATCGACGCTTAAGTCCTAAAATATGGATTTTTCCCAAAACGCCCCAATTAGCCCGCTCAGCTCACCGCGGCCTACGAAACTCGCGAGAATGGAAGTACAAGGGTTAAGGATCCATCCCCCTACCTCCACCGATAAAACGACGCGCCGTGGATGCCGATCCACGAAGAAAACACCTCGAAACCCCCGTCGGTGCCCTCATGCCCGCGAATCGGCTTCACCGTGCCCTCGAGCCTCGATCCTCGACCCATCCTCACCGTCCTCATCGCCCACGCTGCCCCGCCTCTCCCCCGCCCTAGTCCGTCGGCCACCAGAGAGGTGAGCGTGAGAGGAGAGTGTGAGAGAAGTGAGAGAGGGTGAGAGTGAGAAATGAGGGAAGAGAGAGAGGGAGGGGTTAATATATAGAAAATCTAAAAATTTAATAAATTTAGAAAAATATGAAAAAATTACCTCCGTGATCCTCGAAAGACGCACAATGCAGTGGTATTGTCCCAGAGTCAGAGAACGCAACGGTTCACCCTACATAGAGTTCCGAAGGCTCATCAGAGAAAAATACACATAAAGTACAAAACACACTCTGAGACACACAAAAATAATCCGAAAAATATTCAAAAAATATGGGGCATTACAGCTGCTCAGTTCACTAGCCAAGAGGGTTCTCTACTCAAATTATGCTAACTCATACGACTACTAAGAGCCTGATGGATTCCCTATTCAAGGGACAATTGGCCATACCTTCTGCACTTTCCAAGGACATTCTGCACTTGTTATGTAATCTCCCTCGATTTGTTGGTAAATCGGCCACGTCAACGCCGCGCATTACTCTCCCTCAGTTTTGTCTTGCTCTTCTGGTAAGAGAGTTATGCTTCATTCCCGATTGCCGAGTGAAGATGCCGAACCTTATGCTGTTAGTACTGAGTGATAAAACTCCACGATTTTCTAATGTTCATCCTAAGAAGTTACTGGTTCAAGGATGTCCACATGTTGTTAGCACCAGATGTCTAGGGGCAAGCACCCCAACCAAGCTACATGTTCATGGACGGGCCAGGTCATCTGCTAGATGGGCCCGTTATTTGAGGAGACATTATAGATCAAGAAGGCCAAAGGTCTGGGTCCACACCAGACAGGCCCGTGTTCAAGAGATTATTGCTAAGAAGAGGCAACGGCGCAAGTACAAAGGCTGCATGTTGTGCACTCGATGGGCCACTACTTCTAGGGAATTCATGTTACAAAACAACTCTGCTCATTCTCTCACTCTAGCACAAATGAAAGAAATAAGTGAGTCCTCCACTCTAGACTCCCTCCTAAAGATCTTATTGTTCCATTCGCCCCACAGAGACTAAAGAGTGGCGGTGGCGTGCAGGATGAACCACCACACGATGCAGTCTCCTTTGATAGGCCACCTCCTCCCCCAAGATGCAATAAAGTGGTGCACCTCATGCCACCGACGAAGTATACACAGGCTCTCCTAGCCAGTCCCTCCCACACCTCTTGAGAATAGGTGCAGCCTACAAAGAGGTGGTCCAAGGTCTCATCCTCCTAACCACACAGATAGCAGATCAGCTAGATCCCCGGGAGGAACTAGAGCAATCTGTCACGAGTGGGTAACCTCCCATGGGAGATCCTCCAAGTGAGAAGTTTCACTTTCAGCGGACTCCACGGCCTCCAAACTTGGGAGGGGAGACTGGTGCACTCCTCTGTTTGAGATGATGAAGTAAGACGATCTCATCGAAAAGAACCTCTCCCTTCCCCACCTCCACGTCCACGCACCCTCCTTGTCAGAGTATGGAACGTAGTCAACGAGGAAGAGTAGCAGGTCAACAAGCTACTCCAACTCGACAGTCCTGAGATCCCTCCTGAAGGTCAATGCCTAGGTCCCTCCTGAAAGATAGGAGTCAAAAGCATAGGCGATGGACCCCAAATCGTTAGAGACAACAAAGAGGCTAGGGAAAGAAGCCTCCAATGTATAGTCGCCACACCATCTGTCCTTCCAGAAAAGATATTGGTCGCCTTTCTCGCGTCGGACCTGCACACAGGAAGAGATAAAGTCTCTGCAAGTCCAAATGCCATGTCAAACCGGTGAAGTCCGATGCTGATGTAATTAATCCAAGTCCCATACTCGCCTCGTACCAAAGTATCTCTGCCTAATGACGTGTCCACAACCCATCATCACTTGACCCCAACCTCCACAACTACTTGCATAAGAGAGCCAAATTAAAGTCTCTAACATCCTTGATCCCCATGCCTCCCTTCTCCTTGCTAGTAGCCACCCTGTCCCACTTGATATCATGTTAGCCCCTACAACTCTCCCCACTCCTGTGTCAAAAGAATCTCTTCTGAATGGACTCAATCTTCTTGGCCACCGACTTTGGAATTTGGAACACAAAAGAAATAGATAGATAAGTTGTCCAAGACTGATCTACACAAATCTACACAAAACTAGCCTGTTGTCGTAAGCTAGAAGCCTAGCCTTCCACCCAACCAGTGTAGACTCATATCACTGAATGATAGGAAGTTAATCTGCGCACCGTAGAGCACCTTCTGACAAGAGAAGACCCAAGTAGGAGATAGGAAAAGTACCTTCGTGACAACACAAAATACAAGTAGCCCTATGAATATCCATGTCCTTCATGTTAACCCCAACAAGTAGGCTCTTGTTGTAGTTAACCATCAAATTAGTGACCTCCTCCAGCACTTCAAACAAGATTTTAGCATCATAGAGTTGCTGCTCAGCCTTTGCCAATAAAAGAATAGTGTCATCTGCATACCCCAAATGGGTGAGAGAGGGACCACCCCAAACTTGAAAACCCTTGATCCGACCTGCCGCCTCTACTCGCAGCCACACCCTACTCAACACATGAGCCACCAACACAAATAAAAGAGAAGACATATGGTCTCCCTGTCGCAGCCCCCTACCACTAAGGAAAAAGGTTGTCGGCTTCCCATTCACAAGGATTCCAAAGGAAGGAGAAGAGATACAAATCCGAATCCATCCAATCCACCTATCTCATGTGTTATTGAAATCGCGCCTAGGCGAATGCCCAGGCGCTGAGGAGGGGCGAGGTGGTGGCAACATGCCTCGATGCGACAGTTGTCGCCGAGGCGTTCGTGTCACACTGCCTCGCCCGCCTCGCAATGTGTTTTTTTCCCCTCGCCGTTCCCATCACTCGCGTATCGGATACGCGTATCGGGTCGCTTCACCCGTTTCAAATGGATTCGTTCTTCCTTGGTATTAAGTATAGGAAGCATCTTGCCCTTATTTCTTCTCTTTACACCTGTAAACTCATTTCATAAGGGTGTGAAGCTTTTCTTGCTTGCATTATCATTACCGAGTCCAAGGAAATCCTTATAGAAGAAATCCCCGTTGTTAGGGAATTTCTTGATCTCTTTCCTTCAGACTTACCTTGTCTACCACCCAAAAGGGATGTCAATTTCTCCATTGAACTCACACCTGGAGCAGCACCTGTGTCAAAGGCCCCTTACAAGATGTCCCCCACAGAGCTTAAGGAACTAAAGAAGTAACTTCAGGAATTACTAGAGAAGGGCTTTATCCGGCCTAGCACATCACCTTAGGGTGCGCCGGTTCCATTTGTCAGGAAGAAGGATGGTTCCCTCAGATTGTGCATCGACTACCAGCAGTTGAATCAACTCACTATTAAAAATTAGTACCCACAACCGTGTATTGATGAATTGTTCGACCCGATCTCCAGTGCGGAGTACTTCTCTAATATTGACCTCAGGTTTGGCTATCACCAATTGAGGATTAAAGAAGAGGATATTCACAAGACAGCATTTCGTAGTAGATACGGACCTTTCGAGTTTGTAGTTATGCCGTTCGGGTTCACCAACACCCCTGCAGCATTTATGCAACTCATGAACAATGTCTTTCGGTCGTATCTTGATCACTTTGTGGTCATATTTATTGATGATATCCTTATCTATTCTAAGACGAAGGAAGAACATGAAGAACATTTAAGGATTGCCTTACAAACCTTAAGGGAACATCAACTATATATAAAGTTGAATAAATGTGAGTTTTGGCTAAAGGAGGTCGCTTTTCTTTGCCATGTTATTTCCAAAGAAAGAATTACGGTGGGTCCCACAAAAGTGGAAGCTGTCAAGAATTGGAGTAGATCGACAACTATTTCTGAAATTAGATGCTTCCTTGGTTTGGTTAGTTATTATAGGTGATTCATCAAAGATTTTTCAAAAATCACCGTGCCTCTGACACGACTCACTAGAAAGGAGAATCATTTTGTATGGACCTCTGAATGTGAGGAGAGTTTCTTAACTCTCAAGGAACATCTCACCACTACACCTATTCTAGCACTGCCTGTTGAACGCGGCGGATTTGAAGTATATACTGATGCATCAGGCATTGGCCTGGGGTGTGTTCTTATGCAAAAGGGTAAGGTAATTTGTTATGCTTCGAGACAATTGAAGTTACACGAGGAAAATTATCCAGCTCATGATCTAGAACTGGCTGCTGTTATATTTACTCTAAGGATCTGGTGACATTATCTTTATGGAGAGAAGTTCACGATATTTTTAGACCACAAAAGTCTGAAGTACCTCTTTTCTCAAAAGGAGCTAAACATGAGACAAAGACGATGGCTAGAGTATCTTAAGGACTTCGACTTTGCCATCCAATATCATCAAGGCAAGGTAACTGTTGTAGCTGACGCGCTCAGCAGGAAACCAATGGGAATGTTATCGACCCTCATAAATGGTATGACTAGTCTTATCTCTTAGTTGGCCCAGTTAAATCTAGATATTTGTGAGGAGAAAGAAGAATATTTTACTGCCAATCTTCGGTGACAACCTACTTTAATAAAAGACCTGGTCAAGTTGCAAGAGAATGATCCTACATTAATGGAAATCAAAGATGATGTTGATCAACGACCAGATTTCTCTATATCAACTGACGAAAGATTGTTATTTCGAGGCCAAATTTGCGTCTCTAATCATGCTGATACTAAGAAGCTAGTTATGGATGAAGCACATAAGTCAAGGTATGTCATTCACCCTAGAGCTACCAAGATGTACGAAGACCTTAAAAGACATTATTAGTGGCCCAATATGAAAAGAGAAGTAGCGGACTATGTGTCACGATGCCTCACTTGCCAACAAATCAAGGAAGAATATACGACCAGCAGATCACTCTTCGACTCTCCAATGCTGCTTCTCCTGATCATTACTTAACATTTGTGTATGCTAAATGCAACGAATTCCTTGAGAAAACAGATCCGAGACCCGAACACAGGATCCAATAAGACCCATTAAAGAATCCGGGGCATTACAGAGGGGGCAGAGACAGAGAGGCAGAACGAGAAAGAAGAAAGAAGAGAAGAAGACAGGAGGGCCTACTGCCCTCCCCCGCCGCTGATCTGCCACCACCGTCCGTGAGAAGAGAAGAAGAAAAGAGGGAAGAGAAGAAGAGAAGAAGGGGGGGAGGAGCTTATGCTCCGTCCCTCTTCCCCCATTGTATCTCGTTCCTCTCTGTCACTCTTCCCATTTTGTTCTTTTTTTTCTTGCGATGTATTATCCCATGTACTCCCCCTTCCATGAGGAATAAACGAAGAGTTTACAAATCCTTTTCTCACGGACTCTTCTCCCGCGTTTGCATTCCTCGTTGTTTCATTCCCTTCGTGATCTTTTCTACCAATTTCTTCTGAGCATTACGGCTTCCCTCAGATGTTCCACTCCGTTGGTCTTTCCTCCTTTGTAGGATAGCTCGGTGGCTTCCCTCTCTCTCTACATCACAAGCCCCCTCTCATGGGAACAGGCGCTCCCTAGCCTCCTCTCACCCGGTGCACCTTCCTTGGCCCTCCCCCGGGGCACTCCCGCTGCGTCCTGCTCGGCACGCTTCCAGCGCCCCTCGACCCATCCTAGCCCGGCACGCTCTCAGCCTTGTCCCTGCCAGTACACCCCAATGTGTCTTGCCCGGCACACTTTACCTCCCTTCTAACCCGGCATGCTACAAGCCATCCCAGTCGGCACACCCTTGGATTCCTTTGCCCGGTGCACCCTCATTAGCCTCTACCCGACACGGCCTTCATCTAGCCCTACCCGGTACACTCCAAACCCCTCTTTGCCCGGTGCACCCCTAGCCTCCCCAGCCCGTGCCCTCCACCCGGTGCACCCTTAGCCTATTTTAGCCCAGTGTCTCTCACTCGCTGATTTCTCCCGGGCTTTTCGAAGTTTTATTAAAGGTGTTGCCACCCTTGACGCGCACCTCAGATTATCGGGTTCTGCCACTCCATGTGGACGCGTTCCCTTTACTCCCCTTACCGTCCGGGTCCTCGGGAGATGCTACCGAATTTTCACCAGAATTAACGTAATAGCAATAGTAATAAAAGGAAAGTAATAATGCAAAAAGGAATAACAAATAAATATAATAACTAACAATGAAGTGGCTTTGCCGAAATAACAAAAAAGGGAACCGCGGAGATCCTGAATAACTGAACATTCGCCTCAGTATAACGGGCTGCCGAACATAGCCACGAACTCGATCTACATGGATAAAAGAAAACCAAATCAAACCCTTCACATGCATCTCATGAATAAAAGGAGTCTCTCTCACGAAAAATTGAGCACTGCATTGCACTTCATTCGCCATGGTTGAACCAACCCTTGAACCAACCTGTCCCCTGCCTGTGCCTTGCCCAGTGCACTCCACTCCTTCCTTGCCCGGTGCACCCCCGCGCCCATTTGGCCGTCACACCTCACCTCCCTCCTTGCCCGGCACAGCCTCATCCACTCCAGCCCGGCCGTGCCCTGGCCGGCACACCCAGCAGTGCCCTGGCCGGCACATCCTCAGCTGCCTTGCCCGGCACACCCAGCCCCAGGCCTTCCCCGGCGCACCCGGCCTTGGCTAGCCCGGCACACCTCTGTCCCTTCTTTCTCCGGTACACCATATCTGAACCTTCCCCGGTACACCTCTTCTTGAGCCCAGGCCGGTGCACCCCTCCCACCCCTTATCCGGCACACCTTTCATGGCCTTCCCCAGTACGCCTCCCTTGGCTCCTCCGTGGTACGCCAGTCTGGCCTCCATCCGGTACGCTTGACTTCCCTTCTGCTGGCACACCTTCACATTTACGTCAAACCTCTTCTTCTGTCCAGTCCAACATGCATAGACCCTGCCTTGGTTGGACCGACCTTAAACCTCCTTTGCACAGACTCAACCCTCCACTGCATAGATTCTGCCGGGCATTGCACCGATTCGATCCCATTCACCTCGGCACTTCTGTTCATTTTCCGTCTTCCGGATTTGAGAAGATCAGGCTAAAAGGCTCCTTTAGACTCCCGTTTTTGATTAGCGCTGCCATAAAACCACTGTCGCAGGCTATCTCCTCGGAGTTTAGACGAAGAAAGGCCAGTGGAGAGACCGAGATCATCCTTCCCTACAAAGGCTCGCCGCCGGGCGCCCGGCCAGTGATAGTTTATGGTAAAGATCTGGCAGACCTTGCCGGTAAGATCCGGATAATCTTTGATCATTACCGGATCTTCGGATTTGACCAGGTCGCTGTTTTTGAACACGATTGGGAACTCGCCAAAGAATTATCCGGGTTGGACGTCCCTTGTTCCCCGGAAATCATCCTGAAAGCCAAAGGGCTGGAAAAGCCTTGCGTCCTCTGGTCCACGCGCGTCGGCATCGACACGAAAAAAGATATCCTCGAATTCGTTTATACCATTTTGACCAGAACCAGTTCCGTACTCCTCATAGGCATCTGTGCAACGCTAAATAAAAGGTTTGCAGAAGCCATCGGCTATTTGGTCCAGGATGAACAAAAGATCATCTTGTGGGATGCGGAGACAGTTAAAGAAATTCAACGGTTGAAACAAGGGACGTTTCCCTCGGTAGAAGAGGAAGACGTCGATGATTCCGAAATAGTCGATCGGCAGACGGAATCCGCGACTACTCTTGGCGATTTTTGATTGTTATCCCCCCGCCTCCGCGGCAAACCCACCCCGTCTCCCGCGCTTCTTTATCAACCCAATAAGCTTATTAAGTTGCACAGGCTTGCTCAAATAATCATCCATCCCCGCCGCAAGACATTCCTGCCGGTCCGACTCCTGCGCCTCGGCCGTCATCGCGACGATCACGGGCTGTCTTATCTTCATCCGCCTGATCTCCCGGGCGGCGGTGAGTCCATCCATAACGGGCATCTGCACATCCATAAATACCAGGTCGAATTCCTGGCCGGCGATCCGGTCGACCGCCTCCAGCCCATTCTCGACCAGCACGGGGGAGAAGCCCAATTTGTTCAGCACATTTTCGATCACCATCCGGTTGAAGATCACGTCCTCCGCTATGAGGATGCTGAGATCGTATTGCGAGCCCAAGTCTGGGATCTTGCCGGTAGCCTCATAGTCCAATTCGGGAGCGCCGGACCCTGTGTCGCCCATCGCCTCGAGGATACTTCTTTTGAGCAACAGATGATGCACGGGTTTTTGCAACACGGAAGCAAACAAACCGGGATGTTCCCCGGCGGTATACGATCCCGAAGAGCTAAGCAACAACATCGGCAGCTGCGGGTAGATGTCCCGAACTGCCAGGGCAAGCTCGACGCCCGACATCGCACCCATCCGATGATCGGTGATCAACAGATCTACCCGCTCGCCCCGCTCGATGATAGCCAGGGCCTCTTCGCCGCTTGAGGCAGTGATCACCCGGGCGACATTCCAGTCGAGCAGTAATTTTTGCACGATCGCGAGATTCGTTCGGCTGTCGTCGACGATGAGTGCGGTGGTACCCACCGGGATATCGACCGCGCTCCGAACCTCGCCGGCCTCCACGCCGATCCCCGCCAAAATATGGAAAGAAAAAGTCGTTCCTTCGCCCACCACACTGCTTACCCCGATGGCGCCCTGCATCATCCGGATCAGCTTTTCGCTGATCACCAGCCCCAGGCCGGTCCCGCCGTATTGCCGAGTGACCGAAGAGTCCGCCTGTGAAAAAGCCTTGAAGAGCCGGTCGATCCGTTCGGCCGGTATCCCTACGCCTGTGTCCCGGACCGCAAATTCAAGCCGAACCTGGCCACCCTCCGCCGGCCTGCTCGTCGAAACCTGTGCCGCCGCGCTGGCTCGCACCGCCACATGCACCTCCCCCTTTTTGGTAAACTTCACGGCATTGCCCACGAGGTTCATCAGCACCTGCTTAAGCCGCACCTCATCCCCGATGATCCGCAGAGGAGTCCCCGGCTCGATCTCATACAGGAGGTCGACATTGTTATCGGCCACGCGCAGGGAGAAGACATCGAGCACGTCTTCGATACACCGGTGCAGATCGAATTCCTGGATATCCAGCTCCATGCTGCCCGCTTCGATCTTGGAGAAATCGAGGATATCGTTGATCACGGACATCAGGCTTTCGCCGCAGGACATGATCGTATGAGCATAGCCGCTTTGTTCCGTGGTAAGGGTGGTGTTGGCGAGTAGCGTCGACATCCCGATAACCCCGTTGAGCGGTGTCCTGATCTCGTGGCTCATCGTCGCGAGGAAGGCGCTTTTTGCCCGGTTGGCCATCTCGGCTTCTCTTGTCCGTTCCTGCACCAGCCGCTCGAGCATCGCCTGTCGTTTTTTCAACCGGAGATCACGCGCCTGAAAGATCCCAAAAAGAAACCCGGCCAACGCGACAAAGCATAGCAGCCGGAACCACCACGTCTGCCAAAAGGGTGGCAGGATCACCAGCTGGAACGTCAGTTCATTCATCGAGATGGAGCCCGTGTTGTCGGTCCCGCGCACGGCAAAGGTATAGGTACCTGCATCGAGGTGGGTATAGGTCGCCGTGTGTCGGGTAGAATATTCGCTCCACCCGTTGTCGAAGCCTATGAGCTTGTAGCTATACAGCTTTTTCCGGGACATGGTATAGTTGAGGGTAGCGAATTCGAAGGTAATGGTGGAGCTGTCGAAAGGCAGTACCAGCGCCTTGAGGCTGTTGATATCTTCCTTGATCGGCGACCGGTCGTCCTCGGTGTGGGCTACCCGAACATCGTGCGAGGAAAGCAGGATCTTCGTCATCACCAGCGGGGGATCGAATACCGCTTCGTGCATGGCGCGTGGGTCCCATTTATTAAACCCGTTGGCCCCGCCGAGATACAGGTTGCCGGCAGCGTCCCGGAACTGTGCGCCCGGTTTGAATTCGTCGCCCTGCAGCCCGTCGGCGATGGAATAGTTTCGGAACACGCCCGTCCGCGGGCTATAATGCGAGACCCCCTTGAGGGTACTGATCCAAAGATCGCCGCCGGCGTCCTGTATGATGCCCATCACCGAATTGTCCGGCAGGCCATTGCGGACATAGAAGGCATCGAACTTACCAGTGTGCGGATCGAACCGGTCCAGGCCCATATTCGTCCCTACCCAAATGGCGCCCGACGCATCCTCCATAAAACAGTTGATATTGTTATCGCTTAATCCGCCGGCGGAATCGGTGCGGGCGTAATGGCTGAAAGCGCCGGTAGCGGCGTCATAGACATCGATGCC
Organism: Amorphophallus titanum; assembly: GCA_024336825.1. Classification (NCBI taxonomy): domain Eukaryota; kingdom Viridiplantae; phylum Streptophyta; class Magnoliopsida; order Alismatales; family Araceae; genus Amorphophallus; species Amorphophallus titanum. The sequence continues at coordinate 75,302 of JANBPO010001756.1, read as the reverse complement.
TTTGTCGAAGCTGCCGATCCACATGTTGCCGTGCGAGTCACCGTAAAGGGTTCGGATATGATTGCTGCTCACGGTCCCCTGCTTGTGTGTATAATGACGGAAGCCGCCACCTTTTGAGCCGCCGCCGCCTTTTGGATAGACGTTGAGACCGCGGCCAAAGGCTGCGATCCAAATCCTGCCCGAAGTATCCCGTGCGAGGGCGGAGATATCATCGCCGCTCAGCGAGGTCGTGTCGCCGGGTTTGTTGCGGAAGGTAGCAACCTGCCGTCCCCGCCCGTCCAGCACCCGGATGCCCGCGCCCACGCTGCCTGTCCACAGGTTGCCTTTCGCGTCCTTGCAAAGACTGGTGATATAGTTGCCGTTTAAGGCCATTTGGTCGCCGTCCCGGCTCCCGGTGTGGCTAAAGATCCCGCGCACCGGGTCGAATAGGTTGAGGCCGCCGCCATCCGTAGCGATCCAGATCTTCCCATCGCTCGCCGGTGCAAAAGCCAGGATGGCGTTGCTCGAAAGCGACCCGCTGTCGAGATTCCGTTTGTAATGAGCAAAAAGCGCATTGTCCTTGTTGTACAGATTGACGCCCGCGCTGTAGGCCCCAACCCACATATTGCCCTGGTGGTCCTTGTAAAGCGCGTAGATGGAATTGCTGCCCAGCGAGGTGTTGTCCATGTCGTCATGCGTAATGGTCCGGCCCCGCCCGCCGCCGGGAGCCGCCCCCTGCCCATCCGGCACGATCATCTCGATGCCCTGGTTTTCGGTCCCGGCCCAGATACGGCCGTCCTGGTCCTGCGCCAGCGAGAATACGATACTGCGGGAAAAGGCCATGCTCCGCCCGCGAATGTGACGAAAGGTCCCATCAAAATAACAATCCAGCCCGCCGCCATAGGTCCCTATCCACAGGCGGTATTTGTCGTCTTCCAGCAGGGACAGGATATCGTAAGCGCTGAGGGACGCAGGGTCATGCGGGTCATTCCGGTACCTACGTAAAACCGTGCCGTCGGGATTGTACACCAAAAGTCCCGAACCTTCGGCCGCCACCCAGATCCTTCCCGCATGATCCGTCAATAGCGCGTTGATCTGTGGCTCGTCATCTGTAGTGCCTGGTTTCTGCCCCGGCAATGCGGCCTTGCGGAAGATCCCTGTTGCGGGGTCGAAGATATTCACGCCACCCTTTTCCGTTCCGATCCAGAGGCAACCGTTATGGTCGAGTTGGAGGTTGCTCACATAGTCATCGCTGAGGCTATTGGTTCCCGGCTTATGGGCGTAGCGTTTGAATCTATCGAGTTTGCGATTATAGCGCACGAGCCCGCCGCCCCAGGTTCCGATCCAGAGGTTGCCGGAGCTGTCTTTTATCTCTATTTTTATGCGCTCTGTCTATTGTGTTGAATACATTTATGCTCTGATAGACATGATTGATATAACTAGTCACGTATACCGGGTTCCTTCCGCGCTCAGGGCGTGACGATGATAATAGTGGAAATCCCTACTCAGATGTTTACTAGTTAGCATCATTGGTTCAGTCAATCAGTGAACTTGAATTTGGCAAGCAGGCTTGCACGAATTCTAATTGTAACTAAATTGTCAAATGTTTTAATTGAATTTATATTTTCCTTTTCTCAGAAAGTAGTACTATTTTAATCTCTTTGAAAATGATTATTGCTGTGTTTACACAAAAGTAAGTATTATGTAGAAATGCCAGAAAAAGGGTCAGAAGGAATAAAATAGAAAGGAGGACATGATCGAAACTCATAGATTAGACATCAAGACTGCCTAGGATGCCTGGAAAAGAAAGTTGCATTTACATCCATGATCCACCATCTCTTCCCACAAAGGGCCATGCATGCAACTGCCCCTTCTTTAAGTTTTGTTGACATAATAAGAGCATGAGCAAGAGTCATGTTAAGTGGAGGTACTCCATTTCAGGTGCATCTTCATTGATGCTTTCAGAGGAGGATATTTTGGCCCTTTCCTAAATAAAAAATTTGGGAGAAATGTAATGATGGTGAACCAAGAGGGAGTGAATGTGGATACTTTAGGGGGCTGAAGCCAGGAGAGATGGGCCAAACCAAGAAGAAGAAAAGAGAGGAGGAGAAAAATACTTCGGAGATATGCTTGACGCCATTGTTCCCACTGCCAGCAATGCCACTTCTGCAGGTTCTTCTGCCACTCTTCCATTGGTTTTCTTTGCTGAGTGTCACTGTTCTTTATTCCTCCTCTCCTGTCATTCTTGTTCTCTGATCCAGTAGGAAAAAAGGGAAACAAGAATTGTAGGAAATCCCTCACTGAGAAAAAATATTATATCTTGTATTCTAATGCATTTTTCTTGAAACGTGGGTGATACCACGAACTATATTATATATACACATGCATATATACATAAAGTTGGAAACATATTATAATATGCTTGGCCATCTGACATCTTTGTGGTCTGATGGGATCAGCCAAATTGGTCTAGGGCCTGCCAATCCCACTCCACTCCTTTCAACCCCTCCCCAGATCCTTGCGTAAGGTTGTCTGTTAGTCTTGCCAGTTTTGCTGTCCCTGTGCCCTGCACCTGCATTTGATGCAACATGAGATCACGAGTCTTTAGATGTGTCTCTCGGTTGTGTTGAAGTCTTTCCAAAGACCTCAAAAAACGAAATCATGCATGAATGTGAAGAGTGAATTGAATTGCCTAGAATTGCTTGGAATCAAGTTTGCTTCATTATGGAATTGTGTTAAGCACATCTTCCACATCCGTAGCTGTGGGTGGGGGGCTTGGTCACAGGAGTGGTTAGTTGGTATTTGGACAAATGAAACCAAATCGAAACTCCAGATTATTGTCATAGAGGAAAGTTAATGGACGGCTCTACTGAAGGGAAAGTAATTTTCATGTCGTGTCATGGATCTATTGCGCACTTGTGCTTCTGTTCATTCATGATGAAGCCATGGATGCAGTTGGGGAGTTGAATATGAAAAGGCCTCCAGTCCACTTGATGACCTGAGGAAGCAAGTGTCCACTGTTACGGGAGAATGTATTAGGTGAAACTAATTAGGTGAGGAGACAGTTGCGATGGATGCTATCGGGATCTGGGAATACTATGAGGATGATGGTGATCATGATGCTTGCCTAAGTTTATGTTTGGGAGAGGAGCCAATAACAGTCATTGCTAGCAAGGCCATACTGGTCTGAACAAGATGTTGATGCGGAAAGAAGGTTAAGTGATGCAGTTGATGTTTTGTTTCTAGGGAAGACAAATCTATTATGTGGTGCATGGGTTCTATAGCTATTCAGTCTCTCCTGCGTCTCCCAACCAAATCTTCCAAAGTTTCTTTCTTCTTTTGTTAAACATTATATGCATTATTTTTTCTTTCGTCTCCTTGTGTCTATATGTCCTGCTACCCACCAGCCCCATGGCCCTTCCCCGAGACCCATCCAAGTGGTCATCCCTGGTGGCCCAATTCGAGGGTCTCATGGCCCGACCCTTAGGGCTCGCCCCTCTCATTCAGCCACCAGTTGACCCAACCCCAAAGTCGACAAGCGAGTCGTTCCAACACCCTATAGTGTCCACTGCCATTCTACCTAATGGGTTCCATATGGAGATTGACTTCATCTCTAGGGTGTCATCCAATTATGTCTCCCAGGACATTGTTGAGTGTCTGTCTAAGACCAAGGAGATTGTTCTCAATGGTGGCTTAGCATTTGTAGAGTTCCAATGGAGGTTTGGCCACGTCCTATATGACGATGGAGCATGGTGCAAGATCGACACACTTGCTGGTCCATACATCAATTTAGGGCAAACGTGGTTGGAAGAGAGGAGGGCAATCTTTGACCGGGACAGGAGGATCTGCACCTTGTACCCACCTCACCTACTCGGCGAGTTCATCTTCCACGACACCATTCAGCCAACCACCGCCATTTCGCCAGCCACCCACCCTAGCATCCCGCTCCACCACCGAGCTCACATCAGTCACCACTAGAGCCCACCCATGTGGCCCCTTGTAAAGGGATTAGCCATTTCTCCAATCAGTATCCTTCACATTCTTCTATCTTAGAGGACAACCATTTGGAGGATGCCCCACCTGGGCTTATTTCAATGAGTTATGAGGCTAACCAGGAGTTGGCCAAGGAGTACCTCACTGAGGATGAGGGCTTAGAGAACGATCTCAAAGAGTGCCTACAAGGTAGGTGATATGCCAGCCAAAAACTCCATTCTGTTATGCACCCCTACATCTTCGGTCCTCCCAGAGGTGTCTGTCCCACCTACCTTGTCCATGGTGTATGTGCCACCTGCCGTGTGACACCCTGTACTCTATACCGTTGAGGTATTGTCCGCTTTGGCCTACCGACCTCACGATTTTGTCTCTTTCTAACAGTGATCGGCTCCAGAATGGGGGACTTCCCGGGTAGGTCACCCATCTTAGTACTACTCCCCATTAAGCACTCTTAACTTCAGAGTTCTTTTCAAGAATTGAGCCGATACTTCAAAAGGCATCTTAATGATATAAAGTACAACTTAGCTATATTTGAGGGTGTCACACGCTAACACCATGCAGTCAGCCGACCCTCTCTTACCCGTGTCCCCTACGGTAGCGTAGCCGCTTATGACTGTCATACCGCTGTCAGCACCCTATATTGACACTGTATGGTCTGATTTCTGCCCCGCGTATGAGAGACTGCATCCGGACTTCTCCTTTTTCATGATTCACACCAGGCCTTTGGATTACCTTCCCGTCACCCACCCCCTCATCCTCCTACACTTCTATACCCGCGAGCGAGTCTTCTCGAGTTGGAGATGGTTGACGAGAGTTGAGACTCATAGCATCAAATTGTGGGTCAAACTATCTTTGCACCTAGTGTATGTAGAAGGTATCCATCAGCCTTATCGAGTCTTCCTTACGGCGTGCCGTCTGTTTGTGTCTCTTCGTCAATCATAGTATTACTATGAGTGTCTATGTTTGTCTAGGGTCATGTATGAGCTAGTTTTACTTATATAGTTTGTTTGTCATGCATATCGAGTTTGCATAAAGTCGTCCCAACGAAAGGCCAACAATGCACGTATAAGGAGTTAGTTCATGCACGCCGATGTACCCGTGAGTTCCAAAAAGGAGAGTACGTCATGATCAGGGTCATACCTGAATGGTTTTCCCTTGGGGACGGTAAAGAAACTCTAGGCTGTTGTCCCTAAGGTTCTCGTATGGACAAGAAGGGGGGTTGAATTGTCCCCGCCAAGCACGATGGTAGCTTTTCAAATTAACGCAGCAAATTAAATAACTACCAACACAAATGATGATTGGATGAAATACAAGCTATGAAGAAGATAATTCTCTCAAGCTTGTCATTCTCACACGATCAACAAAAGTAATGTACACATGCAAACCGATCCTGCTGGTATCAAAATGAGCTTATCATTTTTTTCTATGACCCTAATTTTTTCACCTGCGAGGATCTGTTGTAAGAGTGCGCCGAGCGTCAGCAGGTCTTTAGCGGGAGAAACGATCTTGTCAGGCTGGAAGCTTACGGATGCATATTCTATCTGTATACCACTTCTGGCGTTGATGTCTTCCAGGAAGGCTTTGATGGTGCCTTTTTGCAAATGGCTCCGGAATGGCCGGTAGAGCATGCTTTTTTGAGCCTGAGCTTTCCCGCCGCCGGCCAGGTATAAGAGAATAAAAAAAGTATATAACGAAAGCCGCCTCATTTACGGACAAAGTACAGCGAATCTTTTACCTGTATTGTCTTGAGGCCTGTTGCCAGTTTTATTTCTTCCAATACTTCGCGCAATGGCTGATGATCGAAGCGGGCGGTTACGGTCACAGAGCCGGCTTCGCTGCGCAGAGCGGGAGCAATCGAAAGTTTTGCGTGGTAATAGTTGTTGATATCTTTCATAGCTTCTTCCAGCGGAATATCCTGAAAAGCCAGGACGCCGGTCATCCATGACATGAAGTTCGGAGTTTTCGTTGCACTAAGCATCAGCTGGTGATCTTTCCATTCAGCTTTTTGTCCTGCAACCAATAGCGTTTCGTGGTTATGATCGGTTCGATCGATCCATTTCACCTTTCCTTCCGTTACCATGACGTCTCCTTCCATACCTGTTCCTTCTACAAAGAAAGCGGTACCAATATCTTCGAGGATAGCAGATGACGTGATGATAATGAAGGGTTTCTGCGGATCATGGAATGGGCGGAAGAAGCCACTTCCCTGCAGTGTCACTTCCCGCTTGCTGTCCACAAAGGAAGCGGGGAATTTCAGCGATGCTCCTTTGCGCAGGTTGGCAGAGGAGCCGTCGGGCAAGGTTACCAGGAAATTATCTTTATCGGCCGTTACCAGGTGATCGGGTTGTTGCCGGGGATGAGAAAGAAACCACCAGCCGCCTACGGCAAGGCAGATCAGGATCGAGGCTGCCGCCACCAGGCGACGAGCCGAAATATGATAAGAGGGTTGTGGAAGAGGGGTGGATGGGGTTTGGCGCAGCCGGGGGAGGACCTTATCCCATGCAGCATCTGCATCAAATTGACGATTGGTCAGCCCTGCACTATTGTCCAGCCAAACCTTTTCCAGCGCAAGGTATTCCTCCCGGTGGGACGGATCAGCCTCCAGCCATTGCTGAAGGCGAGCCTCTTCTTCCGGGGAAGCCTGACGGTCAAGGTGTTTCAGTACAAGGTTAATATATTGGTTCTCCTCCATGCTTCGAGGTGGTTTATCTTAAGACGTCAAATATGGTTATTCCCCCATGCGTTTTACAAAAAATATTTGACCATGGCCCAGATCAGCATCATGCCCCCCTCTTTCAAAGCCCCGCGCAAGACCTTCAGCGCTTTTCCCAGCTGGTTTTCCACTGTCTTTACGGAAATTCCGAGGCTTTCGGCTATTTCCTTATAGCTCATTTTGCTGAACCGGCTCAATAGAAATACTTCCCGGCATTTTGGCGGCAGCTCTTCAATGGCAGCTTGCAGGAGCGTCATCCAGTCTTTTTCGTTCTCCTTCTTTTCTTCCGGGAGATGGATCTGCGAGGCATGCTCCTTATCATTCCATTCTATGGTCCGGGTCTTTTGTTTGCGTAAATACGAAATGCAATTGTTCCTTACGGCTGTAAAGAGATAGTATCGCAGATTGTCGGTGCCTATCAGTTCCGGATGGTCATCCCATATGCGCACAAAGATGTCCTGCACAATGTCCTCACTGATGTCCGTGCTTTTCACAAATGTAAAAGCATAATTACAGAGGGAGTTATAATAGGTTTTAAATACAACCTCGAATGGGCGGTATAGCTGTTCCCGTGGGATATTCATGATTAGCGCGTACAAGGTAATCCAAAAAGAGATTGTCGGAAGAGGCCAAAATCATTTCTTTCTGTTAAAAAAAATAGGGACATTTAATTACGATGGGGAAACAAACTAGGGTGTCTTTTAAATCAAAAAATATTGTCACCACCACTAGACCCCTTGAACTCCTTCATCTAGATTTATTTGGTTCCACTAGGACACACAGTCTTGGAGGAAAACTTTATGGGTTTGTTATTGTCGATGATTACTCAAGATTCACTTAGGTATTATTTTTAATCCATAAGAATGATGCTTTGTAGGAGTTCGAAGATCTTTGCAGGAATTTACAAACTGGTAAGGCATATCAAATCAAAGCTATTAGAAGTGATGAAGGAAGAGAATTTGATAACTATGACTTTGATGATTTTTACAGGAAATATGGGTTTACACACAATTTCTCAGCACCTCGAACCTTACAACAAAACGGAGTTATGGAATGGAAGAATAGAATGCTCGTGGAGATGGTGAGAACAATGCTTGCGAAAAATGACTTACCAAGGTACTTTTGGGGCGAGAAGGTGAGCACGGCCTATCACATCATCAATCGAGCCATGGTAAGACCCATACTCAAGAAAACTCCATACGAGCTATATAAAGGTAAGAAACCCAACATTGTATATTTCAAACCTTTTGGCTCTCCATGCTTTATCTTGAATAATTCTAAAGAACATTTGGAGAAATTTGCCGCAACGAGTGGCAGAGATATATTCCTTTGACATTCTTCATCATCTAGAACATATCGCGTATATAACCTATGCACTCTTGTGGTAGAAGAAAGCCCTTATGTAATCATTGATGAATATACCTTAAGGTTGTCTGATAAAGATAATCATTTTATTGATGTAAGAAATAAAGATGGAGAAGAAAAGAAGGACAATGAAAAATAAGACGTGGATCAAGTAGAGTCGAGCAACAAAAATGATGAAGCTTTAACCCAAAATGAAGAGCTCCCCAAGCAATGGATGTTCCACAAGGACCACCCACAAGACAACATTATAGGAGACGTGGAACAAGGCATAAGAACAAGGGCTTTAATCAGGGAAGTTGAACAATTCGATAATCTTGCCTTACTTTCCGATATTGAGCTCAAATCTGTAGATGAGGTATTAAATGACAATTTCTGGATCTTGGCTATGCTGGAGGAATTACACCAATTCCAAAGGAATGCGGTGCGGTTTCTTGTGCCTAGACCTAAGAATCACCTGGTGATTGGAACTAAGTGGGTTTTTCGAAACAAACTTAGTGATCAAGGGGTGGTGATTAGGAATAAAGCCTGACTTGTAGCCCAAGACTATAGCCAAGAATTAGGAATTGATTTTGATAAATCATTTGCACCCGTGGCTAAGCTTGAAGCGGTTAGAATATTAATTGCCTTTGCATGGTATAGGAATATTAAACTTTTTCAAATAGACATTAAAAGTGTATTTTTGAATGGTATAGTAAAAGAAGACGTCTTTGTTGAGCAACCACTGTGATTTGAAGATGAGAAGAATGCGGACCATGTGTACAAACTTGACAAAACTTTATATGGCCTGAAGCAAGCCCCCCATGCATGGTATGAAAGGTTAACTACTTTCCTTTCAGAAAATGGCTTCAAAAGAGATAACATCGATCAAACCCTTTTCATTAAGAGCGACAATGAACATATGTTAATTGTCCAGGTATACATTGATGTCATTATCTTTGGAGCTACTTCTGATTCATTAAATGATGATTTTGTTAAATTGATGCAGGGGGAGTTTGAGATGAGTTTGATGGGGGAGTTAACCTTCTTTTTGGGTTTGCAGGTGAAGCAACAAAAGGATAGAATTTTCATAAATCAAAGAAAATACATAAAGGAGCTCATCAAGAAGTTTGAATTCGACAATACAAAGTCACAAAAGACGCCGATGTCAACAATAGTGAAATTGAATAAGAATGAAAAAGATAATCTGTTAATTAGAAACCTTTTAGAGGCATCATTGGTTCTTTATTGTATTTGACTGCTAGTAGGCCAGATATAATGTTTAGTGTTTGCATGTGTGTGAGATTTCAATCCGATCCTAGAGAACCACATATGTTAGCACTAGCTTTAACTATATAGAATTTAGGTTTTTTACATAAGTACCCTCATAAAAAACCCCAAAAATATAATGGCATAGCATTACACTTTATCGTCAAATATGAGAAAATACGTGATAAATCATAAACGTTCCTAAATGAATTATTGTGATTGACGAAGACATTTGCCCCCTACAACTTCGGCAGTAACGTACGGATCAGATGTCCATGGACCACAATAGAACAATTCGCCCACTCGCAGCGAACAAGCCAATCAATAATCATGCTCTAACCTTGGTGCCGTGGTTTCATTTGCCACCATGTAACTGTGATATCACCGATGCATAGAAGTCGTGAGACCTTAGAGCTTCCATACTGTTTTACGGCTGGTAGTGGGAGAGGATTTGGATTCAAATCCAACGGCTGGGAACCCAACTAAACGCTACGCCAGACTAGTAGCCCACAATGCGTACATGGGTTTGGTGGTTAAATTAAATAATTAGGCGTGGCTACATATTAATCCAACAGTCTCCCCGTTTGATCTACCCCACTTTCATATTATTCTATTCTGCCTAGTGTTTCTTTCCGCGCATGGGAATCAAAAGAATGGACCGGAATGATGTCATCGGGGAAGCTAATTATGAAGAAGACAAAGGGAAAGGAGAAGCGCCCACCTAGTGGCCTCCATGACGATGTTCTTGAGCTTCTTCTTGTGCTCGGATTGATCAACCGTCAAAACCTACCCACACAAGAGAAGAAAATTAAAAAAGAACTCCTGTTGCTTGAGACTTTCTTGATCCATATATATAATTCTTCGATTATTTGGTAGATTCATATGTTTACCCACTCATGTCCCTTACCTGGCGGATCATGAGGGTGGCATGGGTCCAGTGGAAGGCGAAGTACGCAAGAATGCACTTGTCCAGCTCCTCCACCAGCTTCACGTAGAGGGTCTCCGGGCTCGGCTCGTTGGCGAAGAAGGCAAATATGTTGTCCTCGCACCCTCCGGTCTTCTTGAGGTAGTCATGTGCCAGTTTCCCCAGCTGCGGGCACTCGCTGATGTCATCAAAACCCATCTGCCTGCCTGCATGAGCAACAAAAGTGTAGGCGCGAGATTTGAAGCAACAGAAGCAGAGTGGATGATGCATCAAGACATCAGGAAAGAAAAATCTGAATCCGGAAGATAGCACTTCAAAAAAAAAATTTGAAGATAGCAGGGAGGATGTGATGAGCCGTTCTCCCTTCAAGAGCAACGACGACCACAAGGTCAACAACCCATTTAGAGACGGAGGGAGATGAATGATTTCAGAAGGCAAACGTGGAAATGTAGGGGCTCTGCTACGGTCTCGTAGTTATGGGAATTGCTAACATGGTGATGGTCCTACTGGAGCTCTTTTTTAACGACAGACAAACACGAGCTGCACGAGCAGAGCGTCGAACATCAAAAATTATATCTATTGTGTCTTCCAGCAAAAAAAAAAAAAAGAAGGCACAAAAGGAGAAAGAGAAATCGGGATGGTAAAGGATAAGAGCGGATGGGTGAACAAGAACAATCCCCTGCAACATCCACCAAAGGCTGAGAACAGAGCTGCTCAGGCAGCGTTTCAGATTTATCGTAACCCACCCTCTTCTGAGGAATCTCTTGCTCGAAACGAGACATGGTTGGATGCGTATGTGAGGAATGCAACATTTTCGCACTCACCTACGTATTGCGAGAAGCTCTCGAGCTCGTCGACGCGGCCGGACTCCGTCAGCAACAGCCGCGGCGCCATCGGCTTCTCCACCTCACCGGGCCGCCTCTTCTCAGAGAAGAACCGCATAGTTGCCGCCGCCGCTGCCGCCAGGAGGCCGACGGATGAGAGGGCAGTGGCAGAAAGGGCGACGTGCCCGGGGATCCCATCTAAAATGGAGGAGATCATTCAAATGGGCAGGTCAATCACCGGGGGAGAGCGAAAGAGACAGCGCAGATAATGGAGAGAAGAAACGGGAGAGAAATCTTTGGCCGGAGGAAACACGGGAGAAATATCCAAACTCCCTCACGTTATTTCTCTTCACCCTCCAAGGGAGTTATCATTTATTATTGAAGCTTTGTCGTGGGCATTTACTTTATCTATTGGGTCGTTTGGCCGTATACTCTCACCGCTATGGAGGGCCGGGCTTTCTTCTGCTAAGGGGCCTGCCACTACCTTATCCATCTTTTATTCAACTTCATCTACATTTCTATCTATCACTGATTGGGCCACCCGTTGGGTGAGGAAGGAGTTCTCGTCCTCTCATCCCTTGTTTTCTTTGCATTATATGCATTCCATGCATTCATCACATCCATTGCATTGCATTCGCATGTATTTGCATTTCTTCTTTCCCAAGTTTCCGAACCTGTATCTTCCCCGCATTCTGGAACCTCTGTATCCTCCACATTCCCCATCTCATTCACCTCTATCCTCAAGATCTTCGGGTCCCCTTTTACTTGTCGAGCATCGCGCCCCTTTCCATGATTCTCCTCCGAAACCCCCAGACATCCTTTCCAGGCATCATGCCCATTTCTATCTTCCTCCTCCGTCGGAACCTCCGGACCTCCTTCTTTGGGCATCACGCCCCTCCACACCTCCATTTCCAATTCCTCCACATCTATCTTCTTATTCACCTCTGTCTTTGGGATCCTCGGGTCCTTTTACACTAGCCGGGCATCGCGTCCCCTCTAGTTTTCTCTCAAGGCATTGCGCCCCCTCCCACTTCTTATATCCAGACCCTCCAGATTTTCTTCTATTTGTAGGGCATCGCGCCCCCTCCAGTTTTCCCTCAGGGCATCGCGTCCTTTCCCATCGTTTACATCTGGATCCTCCAGATTTTTCTCCGCTTGTTGGACTTTGCACCCTCCTTCTCTCCTATCTTTCGAAACCTTCAGATCTCCCAGGGCATCACGCCCCTTTTTGTTTCTCTCCTCCGGACCCTTCATCTTTCTTCTGATTTCTCCTCCTACTCCTCCATGACATCACGTCCTTTGTTCTTTCTTCCTTTTCAATCATCTCTTCCCATCCCTTTTCCTAGGGCATCGCATCCCTCACCACTTTCTCCCTCCAGAGCCACTGGATTCTTCTTCCCATTGTAATTCTTCTCCTTTACCTCCGGACCCTTTGGATCCACCACTTTGCATCTACCAATTTCTCCTCATAATTCTTCCTGATCCCGGGTCTAACCCGACATCTTCTACCTCAACTGTTATGGGCATCTGCCCATTCTCCCACTACTTTCGAGGCTTTAGTCCTCACTCCTCCTGATTCTCCTTTTTTCTGTAGACCATTCATGTGATCAGGGTCTCTGCACCTTAGCGAGGGAGTTCTAGCCCTCGCCTCTCTTCCTTTTTTCCTTATTCATTTGAGTCAGGTCTTAGTACCACTCCTTCGTGTTAAGCCACTTCAAACCTTTGCTTCTGATCCTTTATCTGCTACTTGAGGACAAATCCCATGATGATCAACATTGTCTCTGGCAGCAGCTGCTTCACAAGGTCGCAAGGTGACATATTGGCGTAAGTACACATTTTTATGATGTCATTGCTCATTGCTTCACACATGGTTTTCAAAAAGAAGTGCTTCTTAACATGATTAAGAATGGTAGTCAATGCCTTTATCTTTATTAAATTTCAGAAAGAGTCTTTAGGTTTGCTATGCAGCACTTTGGCTATAGGGGCCCCGCGTTGGGAGTTTGGCATTCTCTCCCTGCTTGTTAAGGGAAACCCTTAGCAGGACACTCATACACTTCACGGCATCCTTAGCTGGCTCCTTTGGTAAACACCATTGATGTCTTGGCCATGCCATGGGTATGCGTGAAAGTCTTTTCTCTTCTTTGCTCAGCCAAGTGCAGGGGCAAGAGGTTGACAGATCAAGATCCAACCTAGCTACTCCCCAATGCGAGAGAAGTCTCAAATAAAGGCAGTCTTGACCCAAAATAATATGAGTTTTTCATGATAAATCTAGCCAAAAGGGCTATTATCAAAGTCAAAATTCATTGAATACAAAATAAAGGCATGTCAAGAGGGCTGCCCTCTCCTTACCTTCATCATCCACTTGTGCCAGGAAAGCTCCTAGGGAGTTCTCAATAATAAAAATGTACAAGATCAGGGGTTTCCCAGGGATAGGCGGTTGTAAAACTAGGAGATTAGACAAATAAACCTTCAGATCTTCATAGGACTTCTGACACTCTTCATTCCATTCAAACTTAGCTCCTGCCTTAAGCAGTTCGTAGAATGGGTGGCACCTTTGTGAATGTTGAGATATGAATATCTGAATAAACTACAAACGCCCAATCAATCCACGAAGCTCAGTGATGTTCTTAGGCGGTGACATATCCATAACAGCCTTTGCCTTGTTCGAATCAATCTGAATCCCCCGCTTGCTGACTATGAAACCTAGTAACTTCCCTGATCATACTCCAAATACATATTTCTTCAGATTCATTTTCAATTTATACTCCCAAGCCCTTTGTAACACCTTGGCCAAGAGAGCGAGGTGCTCTTCTCTTGTCCTCAATTTCACCAAGATGTCATCCACGTAAGCTTTCATATATACATGCATCATGTCGTGGAAGATTGCCATCATTGCCCATTGATATGTGACACCTGCATTTTTTAGACCAAATGGTATAACCACGTAGTAGTAGGTGCCCCAGGGCATGGTGAATGAGGTCTTCTCTTAGTCCTCCAGAGCTAAACGGATTTGGTTATACCCTAAATAACCATCCATGAATGAGAGGGCTTCGTACCCGGCTGTGTTGTCCACCGACACATTGATATGAGGAAGCGGAAAGTCATCTTTAGGACATGCCTTATTTAAGTCCTTGAAATCGATGCAGATTCATACCTTTCCATCTTTTTTTATCACAGGGACTATATTTGCCACCCATTGAGGATATATAACAACTCTAATAAACTTGGCCTTATGCAATTTATCGACTTCTTCTTTTATCCTTAAGGCCATGTGGGGGTGGAATCTTCTTAATTTTTGCTTCACAGGTGTTGCCCCTAGTTTAAGTATGAGTCTATGTTCCACTAAGGCAGGGTCAAGATGTGGCATGCCCTCATAGGACCAGGCGAAGGAATTGCTATACTCCTTCAAAATCTTGACTAACTCCTCTTCAACCTGAGGAGGGAGATTAGCGGAGATAATTATGAGCCTGGGATCCTCTTTCGTCCCAAGATTAATTTCTTTCGTGGATTCATCCACTACTGACGATGGCTCATCAAACCTCTTCAAGTCTTGTGCGTACAAATCGGCAGTGTCATCCACACCGCTATCCTCAAAGTCGACCGGGTCCTTCTAATCTATAATCTCATAAACACCTAACTTGTCATCGCTCCACACCCCATTTAGCTCTTCATCATCCTCTAGGATGATAGCTGTCGCTACGAACTCCAGGCATCTAAGAAGGGCGTGACAACATTGGGCAAGATCCTGGAGGAACCTATCGGGGATAGATTTGGAATGACACATCATCGGGCGCGTCGCAAGCGTGGAAGGGCTAGGAACACTAGAGCTAGACCTTACTCCGACTGACTCTACTTCCCTAGGAGACTCAACAGACTCTAGATCTATCCTAGAAGAAAGGAAATCTATCAGAAGGGAAGTAGGGGCCTCGTGCCCTAGGGAGGAAGATGGGTAGAACACAGCGTAATCCTCCACTGAAATCTCGATTTCAAAATTGTCATTTTTTTTCAAGATCAGTGGAGAGTATACAGCATGATGGAGTAGCTGGTGGAGGAGTAGGAGAAGTAAGAGGGTAAATAGAAGGACAAAAGATATCAAGGAAAGGGTCAGAGGAGGAGAACCATGGAGTGGAAAGATCAATTGGTGGGCAGCGTCTACATGGACAAGTAACAATTAAAAATTCAGTTAGCATTTCAAGCCAAAGTGGAGATTGGAACATTAATGGATCAACCAAAATAGGAGGCGAACGGGGAACAAAACCTAGCCTTTGAAAGATAGAGATCAGGCGGGAAGGAGACAAAGTGAAAACAATAGTCGAGCTCCCCTCTTCCCGCGGACGCAAGGGTTCCCAATATGTTGCACCATCTCCCTAGCAAGGGAAATATTTTCAATGATATGGCGACCCTTAACAAAGGCCCCTTGTTCCTCCGATATAAGACGTGGAAGGACAAGTGCAAGCTGGTCACTAAGGACATGTGAAATAATCTTATACATGAAGTTGCATAGGCTGATGGGTCGGAAGTCCGCACATGTCTTGGGGTTGTCCACTTTTGGAATGAGAGCTATCAGTGAAGAAGTCAAGCTGCGAGGAAGCGGGTGGCCACAAAAAAATGCTTGGACTGCAGCCACAACATCATTTGCTATGAAATCCCAGCAAGATTTGAAGAAATGTCTTGTGAAATCATCTAGACCTGGTGCACTATCTGAAGACATACTGAAGACCACACCTTTAATTTCCTTGGATTGGGGCACAGTGCATAGCATAGCGTTATCCTGCTCTTGTAAAGTTGGTGGGATGGCTGAGATAATGTCCTCATGGATATGATGTGGGGCGGTGGTGAAAGCAGCTGAGAAGTGAGAGACCAAAACGTTCCCCATGGCACCTTCATCATTGGCTATGTCACCATCCTTAGTACGAAGCTCCGAGATGGTGGCCCAGTTGCGGTAAGATAGTGCATAAGAATGGAAGAACTTGGTGTTCCTATCCCCTTCTCTTAGCCACTTGATTCTAGATTTCTGGTGCTAGAATACTTCTTCTTGAGAGAGGACATGATCAAGCTTTTCCTTGGCATCAAAGAAGGCCCGTTGATGAGCATCAGAGGGGTGGCTGTCAAAGGCTTCTTGAGCGAAGGAAAAAATAGCTTCTGCCTCCTACACATTGGCAAAGATGTTGTGGAAGGTGTTATGGTTCCAGTGCCTATAGAATTCTTTCATATGCTTGAGCTTTAACGCCATAGATATCAGAGGGAAAGAAGATGAGGGAGCTGTTGCCCAAGTGCCTGGGAGTGTTCAAGAAAGAGTGGATGGGACTTCCACATCTGTTGGAAGCAAAATCTTGATGGTCGCCTGAGCGATTGTGGCGGCAGAGATAGGAGCAAAGGCCGGTGGTCACTGTAAGCCCGAGATAGATGGCGAATAGAGATGGTTGGGCAGGTAATAGACCATTCTCCATTGAATAGCACACGGTCTAGTCTGGCCCAGATGCCATTGGTACATTGGCCATTGTACCATGTAAATGGACCTCCCTGGAAACCAGTGTCTTCAAGACCAGCTGCGGCTATACAAGCTTGAAAGTCAGACATTGATCGGGAGAAAGCATGTTTCCCCCCACATTTCTCAGCGGGGAGGAGGATGCTATTGAAATCCCCACCAACTAGCCAAGGTTTGTCACAGGATGTAGCAAAGTCAACTAGTTTGTCCCAGAGGACATGTCGCTATGGAAAATAACAACTTGCATGCACAATAGTGAGTAGAGTAGTGCAGTTCATCGCTAAAGAAACAGAGAGGGTGATGTGCTGCTAGGACAAATTAACCATGGAGATGTCAAGGGGTGACTTCCAGAAGATCTAGATGCAGCCACTCTCTATGGAGTTGGCAAGAGTGTGCTTCATATGGAGCTTCCTACAGTATCTTTCCAGCAAGGAGGTCTGCTATTTAGGTTCAAGGACAGCAACAAAGCGTAGGTCAAATTGGCGGATGAGAAGTTTCAACTGGCAGATAGATGCAGCATGTCCTAGACCTCTAATGTTTCAGAGCAGGGCTTTCATTGGAAGCGGTAATAGATGGGCCACCTGATGCAATTCAACGATGGCTGCCATGGGTAGTAACCCCCGAGGCCCCAGTCGAAGCGAGCTGACTCTTTCCCATAAAGTTCGCATGCGCCAAGGTGGGATGAGTCTGAAACACAGTCATCTCTAGTCCAAGGATAGGGAGAGCCTGGATGGGAGTAGGGAAACAAAGGGGCTCCCCGTCAGAGCATGAGGGGAGTCCAGTCTCCAAAGGGGAAGGCTGCATGATGGCTTCATTCAAGGCAGAGGCCACATCTGCAGTAGAGGCCAACAAAGTCCCGGTAGGGGAGGCATCAATAGCTGGAGCACCCATTGAGGCAAGAGCATTAGCGTCCCCAACATCGCCAGTAGTAGGCCCAAAGGGGGCAGAAGATGTTGCAGTTGCTCCCACACCCACAGCAGAGCTTGGGGTTTCACAGAAGATGACCGGTGGCGAGAACTCCTTCCCTCTAGCAGTAGAGAGTTGGAGGGGCATCGTCAAGGAAGGCATAGCAACAGAGGCCACGCCAGCATGAGGGTGGAGGGACTGCTCAGTGTCAGCGGCTTCGGTGGTGGCGTTCAACATGGCGCCCAAGGGGGCTACCTCGACACAGCCAATAGCGCCCAGAGGTGATGCCTCGACGCAGCTGGCAGCGTCGAGAGGAGATGCCTCGAAGCAGTTGATGGGAGGGTCCTGCAAGTCCCCTAGGGGGGATTGTAGCAAGGCAGAGATGGATGCTGTGGGGCTCAGGGAGGAATGTACTGGTGCATTGGCCCCATGGTGAGGATGAGGGGCATGGACAGGGTGACGGAGGCCTTGGGAGACCATAGGACAGCTCAAGCCGCCAAGAACAAGAGCCTTGGGGGCTTGCGGGGCAGCAGAGGCTGTTGGAGCTATTGCTTGAGGCGGTCCAATAGCTTGGGATCCCGAGCAATGAGTGGCCATAGAGGTAGTCTCAGGAACAGGAATAGAGGATGAGT
This sequence comes from Amorphophallus titanum, assembly GCA_024336825.1. Classification (NCBI taxonomy): domain Eukaryota; kingdom Viridiplantae; phylum Streptophyta; class Magnoliopsida; order Alismatales; family Araceae; genus Amorphophallus; species Amorphophallus titanum. Next base: position 57,232 of record JANBPO010001756.1, on the reverse strand, counting down.
CAGCCGCGAGCATGGTTGGGCGACCAGGCTTGCTAGAGGTGACTGTAGGGGGAGGGCCTCCCAAGACTTTCTTGCATTGGGCAGTAGCATGGCCAAGGCGCTTGCAGTTGTTGCAGAATGTGGCAAAGTGTGGAAATTCCACAGCCTGCCAGAAGCCTCCAATGCCTCCAGTGCCGATCCACAGACGATGGAGGGGTGGCTTAGAAACGTCTATCTACACGCACACCCTAGCTGTAGCAGAACTGGTGTGACAGACAGAGTTACAATCAACCTTCAGGGCTTCCCCAAAGCAACCAGCTAGAGAAAGGAGCATGGGCTCATTGTGGAAATTGGCTGGTAATGAGGGTAGCTCCATCCAGACAGGGACGAGAGGGGAATCCTCCTTAGTGGAGAACCCCATGGACCATTTGAAAAAATGTAATGGTTTACCTTTGACGAAGAGTGTATCCTTTAGTAAAACCTGAATGTAATCATCTCTAGAGAAGAATAAGAGTAGCAGATGCCTGTTGTCCAGGGCGCTAATCACAAAATCCTTCTGAAATTTGAACCATTGGGCAAGGTGTGCCTGGATCTCTTGGAACGGTGGCCTTCCCCCAGGGGTTCTAGCTATGACGGCGAGGTCGAGAGGTTGGCATGAGACTCTAATTTCTTCAGCGGTGAAGAAAATCGCAGGCTCTCCAGCATCAGTAAAAGCAAGGGTGTGAACAAGCAGTGGGAGAGGCGGTGGAGCAAAGGACTGCATAACAACTTCGGCAAAGGAGGGCCCAGGCACCATTGGAGTAGAGGAAGGCAGAACTCCTGTAGCAGGGCAGGGGCCGGCAGTAGAAGCATCCACCCTGGGGCCAGTAGCCCACGTGGAAGCAGCTGGCTTTCTGGCCGTAGGAGGCAGAGGGCCTGAGCCTACTCCAACACGCGGGGGGGGGGGGAGTGCAGCAGGCAGCACGCTAGAATCAGTAGGGGGCCTTGGAACATCCATAGGTGGAGTCCCCAGCCCAGTGCCCGTCCCGCTAGTAAGAGAGGCCAAGGGGCGTACAGCAGATTCATCCAAGGCAGTTGAAGGTGACGAGCCATACTAGAGACCCTAGGGGTGTGTCTCAGGCGAGGCCACGCGGCCCAAAAGAGATCCTGGCACAGGCGCAGGAGCATCCTGCCCATGGTGTGCCTCGGTGGATGAAGGGCAAAGGGAGGCTAGGGAGGGCACAACCCCTCTGACCAAGCTTGCAGAAGGTAACCCAGGGGAGGGGGAAGCAGTAGAGGCCTCAACGGAGGGGGCTTCCATGGCAGAGGACCAGTTGGGTGGCGGTAGTGGGGGTAGCACCCCTCTGTCCGTACATATGTGGCACGCAGATCGAGCTTCTGTGCTAGTGATGGTGACTGTGGCGGGAAAGGCAACGCCAGCAAAGTCATCGCTAGCTAGCAGATGTGGTAGAGGAGGGGCCCTGGTAGCGGAGCCATGCCGGAGGGAGGCCTCCTTGGCCCTCCCTTGACTAGCCATGGCTGGAGGCCACAGGCGGGAAAAGCCCTTCAACCAGAACAAGAGCGGAAGAAATGGGATAAGGAGAGAGAAAGTGTTTGGCCACGATGCCTATCTTCTCTTTAATCACATGCTCATGCATACTTGCATAGAACCCCTTATTTGTAATTGTTTGTTACATTACATTATTCTAAAATATTCTAAGGGCTCTACCCCTAAATAAGATAAGGTGGAGATTTCATCACCCTTTCTTGGCCCACAAACCACAACCATCTTAGCATTTCTTGCATCACCTAAACCTTAATAAAATTTAGTAGACGTTGGCCCTCGGATCACACTATAATTTTGGTGCAACGTGAGTCTGTCTTCTTTTTGGAAACTGGGCCCGCGGACTGGCATGCGAACTCAGAGCACCCAAGCCGTGGTAGATGTTCGCCAGGCAGACTTAAATATTATATGAGAGTGAAATTGGCTCATATTAATGCACAACTATATTCAATAAGTGCTCATAAGTGATGAATATGATGAAGTTACGATATGAAATATAACTCTTATCAACAACCTGGACTGTGCCTCTCAATAGGCCTGCATAGTGTCAGACCTCTAGGATTTTGGCCTTTTTGTTAGTCTCCTCCCCGCTGGGCTCCGGGGACTCCACTTGTAGTAGATCGGTGAAGGCAAGCCCTAAAAAGTTGGGGAAGCCGACCGTGGGTGGGAAGGTGCCGAAAATGGTGGGTACCGCAAGGTACCCATGTGTAGCATGGCCGACAACGACTACGGGGCGAAAAGTGAGAGCAGTAAGTCCCATCGACATCATCATTTTTTGTAATAAACATGCAAACAATTAGTATTTTTGGGGAGAGTCCCGGGAGGCATCTTATCTTGGCAAAGAGATGAAGGGAGACTCGGTCCCATCGGGCGTGTCAGCTTATGGGGGAGTGGATTATTCTCCTTGATTTTAAAAAAATGAGAAAAATGCGTGTCAGTCACTGGAGCGATAATTTATTATGCGCTCGATCCGACTTGGTCAGTCGATTGTGAAGTTCGGGTCAGGACCAGAAGTTTGCATTACTATAAAGGTTATGGTGTTAATTATATCCTCCAAGAAAGAGAAAAATCCTTGATTAATTACCAAGATAGGAAACCATCGGGGCCTACGCAAATGCGAACAAGAATACAGATTAAGCAAAATTAACGAAGCTATGGAAGGGATTTATTTATTGATTCAATCATGCGGGGAAAGCGTCATTTGTTACATTTGAGCCTCGGTACGAGGTGGAGAACTTAGGTCCAGAGACCACCATCATGCATAGCGATACTTTTAGTCTGGCATAACCCGGCCTTCCACTGGACGCCATTTGATATACTGAGGTTTGGTCATACAACCATGCATGCAAGCAATGACAAATATAATTATACGCAAGGTATATAAATATGATGGAAGTAAAATTAGCTAATTAACTTCCTTTTTATTAGGTGCATGGTCCATTAGGGTTTGTTGATCCTTGATGGAGAGGGTAAGGGTCGACCTGGGAGCGAGTGGGGTCAACCTGGGGGCGAATGAGGTAGACCTGGGAGCAAATGAGGTTAACCTGGGGGCCGAGTGAGGCAGACTTGGGAGCGAATATGGTCGATTTGGGGGGAAAGTGAGGTTGACCTGAGGGCAGTAGAGGATGGATGAGCCAGTGTAGCAGCGAGGGGGGGGGGAGGATGCGATGGCGATGGGGAATAGGATGTGTCGGTGCAGTGGCGAAAGTAAGTCGGTGCGAGTCAATGACGTCGCCACCAACACATGGTAGGTAGGGGAGTGAATCAGTGGCGTCACCACTGATTCATCACAAGCGAGCAGCGAATCGGTGGCATTGCCACTAACTCACATAGGGCTTTGCCTAATGGGGTTTTCCAGGGAGGAATTCATATCAATAGGCCTCCGGGGTCATCTGAAGAGGTGTTTGATCAAATTTTAGAGTGTTTTCAGAGTTTGGATTAAGTTGCATTAAGTTTCCTTATGTTCATTTGTACATTTGTTCTGTAGTTTTAGTGGCTGTGCGAGGTTCATACTTGAGCACAAATGAACACGTTATTTCTCACAATCTCATGATAAGACTCTCTGGACTATACGAGTGATATATAAATACACTTCACTGCGTAATCGATATAGAATTTCTGGAACAAATCTGGCAGCATCTCCCCATGCCCAGGAGAATGCTCAATTCAACAAGTGGGTTAACACACGCGGTGGCCGGTGTCAAGCCATAAACAGCTTTGAAGCCTAATGGGACCATCTCAGAACCCGAAATCAACACTTAGTGAATCCTGAGAGCTAGTCTACTAAGGACTCGTGGTGATCCAGAGAATCAGAAATCGCAAAGGGACGACTTGTAGCCAATTAAATGGCATTTTATGTGCCACCTTGTACGTGCAAGGGGCTCCCATGGGAACATGTCTGAACCACTACGGATCCATTAAGACACGGGCGCTACACCTTCAATTCCGTGGGGGACATCCTGTAAGGAGCTATTGACACTGGCGCTACTCCAGGTGTGAGTTCAATAGTGAAGTTAACCTCCCTTTCGGGCGGTAAAACAGGTAACTCGGAAGGGAAAACATCTGAAAACTCCCTAACTATGGGGATCTCATTTAACTGGATTTTCTTAGACTCAGTAACTACTACGGAGGCAAGGAAAACTTCACACCCTTGCAAAATGAGTTTGCAAGCGTGAAGTGATGAAATTATGGCAGGGTGCTTCCGATACTTGATACCAAGAAAGAAAATTAGGGAAGACCAGGTTTCCGAAAAGAAATTATCCTACTACGGCAATCTATATAGGCGTCGTGGTCAACAAGCCAATCTACACCTAGGATGGCATCATACCCTTCCATATCAAGGCATACTAGATTGGCGGGAAGATTATGCCCTACTATAATGACTTCACTATTGGGAAGATAAGTCTTCAATTCTGTTCCCGACCCTAAAGGAGTGACTACGGTTAAATCCGATGGTAATGGAACATGTGAAATAGGCAATGTCTTTGCAAAGGAACTAGCAATAAAGGAATAAGTAGCACCTATATCAAGTAACACAAAAGTAGGATGGTAATGAATATGAATGGTACCTTCAATGAGTTCCCCTTCTTGAGTTAGTTCATCCTCCAACACGGCATTCAATCTAGCCTGTCACTTTCGTCAACCATTGTTCCTCGTGGATGGTTGCTCTTTCATCAGAGGACAGTCAGGCATACGGTGCTCCCAACTTCTGCATCGTAGGCATGCACCCAAACGCTTCTAGCATTCTTCAGTCGCATGACCAAATTTATCACAGAACGAGCAAGCCGCCATGACTTGCTTATCTTCATCGTCTTTAACTTTCTTATTCCGATGATCCTCCTTGCCGTTCCCACTCCGGGATCTCTTCTTGTTATCTTGAGAACTATAGGTGATGCTGAACTTTTCCTTCTTCTTCCCTCATTGATCAGACTTTCGGCTCGGCTCCTCTACTTTGCCTTTGAGCTTGTCGACCTTTTCCAAGGTCCGCTCACACAAATGTGCCCATTGGGCCATCTCTACATAGGTCTGAATATCTTGCGAGCCAAGGTGCTGGGTGAAAATAGGCCGTAGCTCGTCCATGAAGTGATTTGCTTTCAAAAGATCTGTGCTCACAAGATGCTAAGCATAGGGTGCTAGGCGAGAAAACTGTAGCTCATATTCTGCCACCATCATCATACCTTGACTGACACAAATTCGGTCGCCTTCCTCTCCTTGACATGATGGAGAAGTACTTGGCTCGGAAGAGGTCAAGAAATCCATTCCAAGTATGTGGTGGATCTACAGCGGTACAGGAATAGACTTCCACCAGGTACGAGCATCTTTGTTCAACTGGAATGTGGCGAGATGAACCTTCTCTTGGTCAGTACACTGCATGACCTCGATTATGTGGTTCATTTCGTCTATCTAATTTTCTGCCTCATTCGGGTTAGAAGAACCCGAAAACTACAAAGGGTTAAAGCTCTAAAAATTACAATGCAAGTCAGCAGCGCCTGCCCTCGCGCTGACTTGCGCCATATTCTGTAAGGCTTGGGTGAGACCCGCAACAATTTATTGCATTCCTCCCCAATCGACACGATGAGCCACGATGAGCATGGATATGTGGAACACATTATGTACTTCAGACAATTGAGGAGGTAAGGCGACGCGGTAAGCAACCTCACCTACTCTTTTTAGTATCTCAAAGGGTCCGATAAACCTTGGTGTAAGCTTACCTTTAACACCAAATCTTCTTATTCCACGTCCGGGTGATATCTTGAGAAATACGTGATCATTGACTTGAAATTCAAGATCTCTTCTTCTTGTATCAGCATAAGCCTTCTGCCTAGATTGAGCAACTTGAAGTCTTTCTTTAATCAACTGAATCTTTTCAGTAGTATCTCTTAGCAGGTCTGGGCCTAATAGATACGCCAGAATAATTAAGAAAGGAAAACAATTCTTTTAAGAGAGTGTGGTCAACTTCAGCACCAGGTATTTTGTTCGACACTAACTATGATGTATTTTTACTGAGGCTATGAGACAGTGTAAATTCATCTCATTACATGGAAAGTTGATTCTGGGTAATCTCTTTCTGGGACATGAGTAGACATGTGAATGCATCTGCTTTAAATATGTTGAAGGTTCTTGAATACACAACTTTGTGTCATTCTCTAGTTAATGCAATTCATTTATTTCTGACATATGAACTGATGACATGGACTGTCTTAGGCTGCAGAAGAATGTACATCAGTCCTTGAGCTGGATCACCAGCACACTGGAGCTTTGATGCTGCGTGCGCAGACATTGGTCACTCTTAAGGAATATCAGTCTGCACTTTTTGATGTCAACCGGCTTATGGAATTGAACCCATCATCTGACGTGTATAAGAACCTGCAAACCCGCCTGAAGACCCAATTGGTATTTTGGCTTCTATTCCCTAGTTTGATGCTACTGAATGGACTGCTGAACTATAAATTACTTTATTGTGATTTAGTCATTAGCCCAACAATACTGCCTCGGTTATAGTTCCACAGAGATACACGCTTCTGTTTTTCTGCAGAAAATCCGCATAGTGTAACATCTTTCTTGAGTTGTTCAAATGAGAAGACTTCTCTCACACCTTCCTAGGAGCGAGCCTAGCTCAGCTTCATTAGGGCACTAGGGCAGGCTAAAATCTATGGACATTAGGGTTATCACCCCAAAACACTTGGCTATGCGGTAACATTGTCGGAGTTAAAAACACCTTTCTCTTTACTCTTGTTTATCATAATGTAGGAAGGGCTGGAAAGATTGCTTATGAATATCTGGCTATTTTCTGTTTTCTCCAAATAGCTAAACGTGTTTCCTATGTCCATTACCTTGTGGTTAATTAACACAAGATTCTACCTTCCTGTTGAAGTCCTTGGCTCCGATACCTGAATCAGAAGAGGAAACAGTGGTCCTTGGAGATGAGGAAGAAGAAGGAGAAGAAGAGAAGCCCACTGAAGATGCGGATAAAAAGATAGAGCAACCAATCAGCATCCAGGAATCCACAGCTACTCAGACTCAGAACAACAAGGGCTCTGCCAATGAACAATCCAGAGGATGGGAAGCAATCCCTAAACCGAAAGGACACTCTGGTTTGGACTACTCACGTTGGGATAAGGTTGAAGATGACTCGAGTGAGGATGAGGAGGAAGAAGAAGACGAGCAACCCCAGTATCGGTTCCGTGTCAGGACTGTTGGAGTACGGTCTGTAAAATGAGTAGATGAAATGCATGCTGTAGACAAGACAGATGTTAGAGAAGAGGGTAACATGCTCTGATTTTTCACCGTCTACAAATCATGACTGGAGAAATGTCAATGTTGAAGAGTCACTGGAATTCACTGAGCACTGACACTAACATCTCCACTTGCCGACAAGAAGAGTTACATCTTATGATTGCTATCCTGCACTGTTCTTCCCATTAAACAACAAGTTCCTTGTTGCATAAACTGAACAAGCTGGAGATTTGGGGGCACCTTTGTTGGAGGTTTATCTTTGGGGAATTCATATGCATCTCCATCATAAATCTCAGGTATTAGCCTGTCTCAAATGTCTGAAATTTGCAATATTTAGAATGATACGCAAGTTTTCTGACATCTTTGGTCTGTGACAGGGCTATTTATTCCAAGGGCTTTTCTGCTGATTCCATCACTGTGATTCGGCAATACCTGCCACCCGAAGTTGCACTTTCTGTTAGGTACTTCAATTTCACTGTAAAGGTTGGATCCGGGGAGGCTAATTGGTTCTTTCTCCTACGTCTTTCCGTTCCCTGCTAACAGTTGGAGTTATGGACCATCCATCTTGAAAAGAAGCAAGGGTCTGTGGATGGACCCTGTTCATTCTCTGTGAACAAGATTTATGTATATATCTTGTTCTGTGGCTTCAGGGCTGCCACCTGTGTTACTTGTTCATTGTTTAATCATTCTCTTTGAGCTATAAAAATCACAAACATTTTCCAAAAGATTCTAAGGTTTTTAACTATAAAAGTCTATTCTTCCCTGTAGATTCGACCCGTGCTTGCCATAGTACTACCTTCTCTATTGATCATTTTGTGTGAGTTCTATTTTAAGATTATTAGCGCGTGTGTAATAAGGACATACATTTCCACGTTATCTGAACCCAGGGCTGGGAGCCCATCGTGGGTGTTGTTAGAGCTGGTCCCCAGGGCTAGACGCCTAAATAGGGTGTTGCTAGAACTGAGACCCAGGGCTAAAAGCCCATCTCGAGTGTTGCTGGAGCTAGAACCCAGGGCTAGAGGCCCTTCTTGGGTGTCGAGGTGGCCACGTCCTAGGACTTCCTATGATGACCTAGCATCTGGGCTCAGGTAAACCCGATACCACTTGGATCCTGAGAGGCCTCCCAAGAGTAGTAAAGCTTTGAAGGGATAAAAAGGAGTGTGTGAGGGTATATGAGAGTACATTGAACTTCCAGATAAAGTAATAAAAAATTATAACACTATGATAAGGATTACTAAATTAGTATAAATAAAATTATATTTTTAATTAAACAAATTAAAATACAACAGCTAGCGGAGTCTAGTCCAACTAAAGATAAGTACAGTCCAACAGAAAGGGAAACGTACCCTGAAGTCAGGGGAAGCCCAACACTGGTAAAGCTGACAATTACGAACCACGTACCGCACCTCGAACCACGAGGAAGAAGAATAGTCACACCTGAAAAGTCAGGGGTGAGCCTCGTGTCACTGGCTCAGTAGGGGTCTCACAGATCCCCACCACGAAACAAAAGCGATAACAACAACAAAAGTAATAGCAGGAGTAGGAACAAGAATAAAAGTAAAGAGGAAAGCCGTACTAAACAGAAAACATGATAACAGACCAAACCTCGGCCCTCTAAACTACTCCTAATTGACACAAACTCGGATCCCTAGGCACACAGTCAGGAATCACCAAATCGATACAAAGAAACTTTGGCTACATTGCCAGAACACATCACGACACCTCAGTCATGAAAAACTCATCATGACCTTTTGGACGTGGGGATTCATACCACAATCCCTCGGACGTGGGGGCTCATCCTCAAATATGGGCCCAATACAAGATTACACGGTCTAAAATAGTGACACATACACGATCTCACTGTCGTATATGCTACACTGACCTCGAGTAAAGCTGAACACAGGCTACCCGTCAAGTCACGTCAACAGTGATGAAAACCAATCATGAAAATCACAAGTCATGTGTCTTGTGACAGAAGTACCTCCTCACTAGAAGAAAAGCCAGATGCGTCCACTGATGTCTTACACTTCACCTCAAGCGTCTCCCACTCATCTCGAATGTGGTAACTGAGACACTGAACAAGGAACCAAGGAACAATAGTAATGAGTGACTAGTCTGGGTTACGCCCGTCGACGCTGGTCCAAACGCCTCCGACCACATGTGCACACACAAGCTCAATGTCTTGAGCCAGGCCTCTAGCTGGTTTTCCCCTCCCGTCGAACTCTAACGGCAAGACAAAGGGGCCAACGGAAACCAGCCTATGAACCGTCTCTATTGGGAACTATCCCGTCACCACTCCCAGGTGGGCCAACACAAAGTGTCATCAGGTTACGACTAGTGGAGGCTCACTAGACATAGAGACTCAAAACACCGAAGTACAGACAGGCCACACAAGTACCCGTCGCAAGTACTCAAACACAGGGTAGCACTCAACTGCCACTAGACCCAGGACAGTCAACTAGACCTGCTAACACAATGATCCTTGAGTCACACGACTTGGGTCAAGGTCATTGAACAACACGGCAATACACCATTAATCAGCCTAGTCCTTAAGTCACAAACCACATCCCTCGCAACACAACTCTGATACCACCTGTGATGACCCAGCATCCGGGCTCGGGTAAACCCTATACCACTTGGATCCTAAGAGGCCTATGGGCCCATAACCCATAGGCACCAAAATTGGCAAACCGGGCCGGCCGACCCACGTCTGATATTTTAAGAGGGCTCTCACCCTCATTTCCTCACTCTTTCTCCTCCATACCTCCTCCCAACATATCCTCAAACCCTAGAACACTCCACCTCTCCATCTCACACCCAAAAAACCCCTAGTTCTTCCATCCGCACAAGATCCGGCTAGTTCGTCAACATTTCAGAAGAAATCTTCAGAGTGGCTTGTGTGGCTCCAACGCTCCTTCTTCGGCTTCCAGGTTGTGGGGAACTTCTGTCCACCTTTGTTGGTGTGCCCCTCTATGTCTCTCTACTCCCAAGGGAAGAGATTGGTCCATCCAATGGTTTCTACAGTAGATTTCTTGTCTAGATGGCGTCTTGAAGAAGTTCTCAGCGTCTCACCCAGAGGGAGTCTAGCACCAGGAGAAATGAGGGCCAAGCTCCTCCACCACAGTGGGCAGCCCCACCTCCATGGGCACCATCGATGCAGCCACGGCCCATTCTCGACCCTCGTCTGGTCGACTTCGATGAGATGCATGAGCTCTTTCCAAATTTAAGTGCTATTTTTGAAGTTCAGAATGGTTGGATAGATTTTATGACAAGGTACACCAAATACTATCCCAACCTTGTCCAACAGTTCTATGGCAATCTCACAATGAGAAATGAGCTTCTATCCACTATGGTAAAAGGAGTTCAGATTCATATCTATTTTGATTTGTTTGCAAGGGCCCTAGGAGTTTCGGTTAGGGGTGCCGATATGGTTTTTGGTCATGGCCTCATTGAGGACACTTTTATCCTCATGACTTGTAGCGAATACGTCCATAGAGTCAGCAGTCTAATCACATTGAACTCAAATTATTTTTCTCCACCGCAGCATATTTTGCATCACATGTTTACTACACTTATCTACCCAAAGGGAGGAAGTTGAAATGAAGTCACTGAAGTTCACAGGTTTCTCTTTTATCATGTGATGAACGGGGTGACTATCAACATGGGTCATCTTATGACGGATTTAATTGGATCATGCCGCACACAAAGGAGAAGGTCTCTACCCTATGCATGCCTACTGACCAGAGTATTTATTTATGCTGGAATCCCATTGGTTGATGAGGTGTCTATTGAAATGCGACAAAGTGATATTTACAACAAACACAAGATATTCACGGATTTTGGGTATTATTGGGGTCCGGATGGAGAGCTGAAGAGAGATGTAAGAATGTATGGTGAAGACTCTGAAAATGAGGAAGTAAATAAGCAACATCAACAAGAAGCTCAAGCACCACCTCCACCTCCAGCTCAGCCCGAGGAGCAGCCGCCTTCTCCTCCACATGTCTATCTGGACATGCCACCGCCTCCATAGTTTTATCATGGGGAGTTCTCTACTCAGGGTGCTGGACAGCCCTCTTGGGCAGACTATGAGGCTTTTGATAGGAGTCTCTCAGGCTTAGAAACTCGCATGGACACATCCCTTGGCCAGCTTGACATTTAAATGGGCACAATGGCTGGTCGAATGGATACTTTCTCCCACACTTTGGACACCCTTTCTACTTACATGGCCCCTCTCACCTCCCGCTATGAGGATACTCACCAGGCCTTTCGGACTACCAACCACTCACTTCTCCACATTGATCGTCAATTGGTGCATCAAGATCTACTTTTGCACTCCTTTGAGAGCCGTCTTCCTCCGCCTCCACCTCCCCCTCTTGTTGTTGCCAATGATGAGGAGGATGCTTTTGACGATGATGATGCCTTCGAGGATGAGGAGGATGCTTCTGATGATGATGATGATGATGGGACTTCGGATCACCATGCTCAGTAGCTGTTCTTACATCCCCTCGTGTCCCTTTTCATCCACTATTTTTGTATCGCATCCCCTTTTTTGATGATGCCAAAGGGGGAGAAGTAGCTAGTTAGGTTAGGCTAGGCTTATATATGTTATGCTTGATGTATGTCTGCAGGTGTATTTTGTGTGTTTGGCATTTGCATTTCATATGTGTCATATGTGAGTTTAAATTTGCCCCAATTTTTACTTCGAGAGTCGGGTCATCTTTGAGGAAGACTGACAATATCTCCCCGCCAGGTTTGCCTGCCATCAATTTGTCCTCGACTCCCTCAACCTCTTTCTTTTTTTCCTCTGGCCTTACGACTTTGATCGAGATCACGTAGCACCTTCGAACTGTTGCATGGTTACCTCGGACTTCCCCAATACTGTATTTGGTGGAAAAATTCATTTTTTGGTGATAAGTGGAGGGCACTATATTTATTCAGCCGATAATACCTCGGTCGAAGATGGCATTATAGGCCGACATCCCTTTTATCACCATAAAGTTTGCCATAAACATGATGGTTCTAGAAGGGGCACTGAGAGTAAAAGGTAGGCTTAGGGCTCCCTCAAGATAGGTTGCCTGGCCATTGAACCCGCAGAGAGGGGTTCAGATCGGATGTAGCTTAGATGAGTTTTCACCCATTTTTAAGAAACATTCGCATGCCAAAACATCAGGGGTGCTACCACTACCCACTAATATCCTATCTATGTTACAAAGGTTTATAGTAGCCGAGATTACAAGGGCGTCATCATGCGGGGTGGCTACCCCTTCCAGATCTTGGTCGCAGAGCACCAAGGCCTGATGGTCGCTTGTCGGTGGGGCTTTAGGGGACTCGGAAGCCCGATAGGCCCACTTGGCGTGACACTTCCTTCCTCGGCTGTTGTCCCCTCCAGAGGCGGATCCCCCTAAAATGATGTTGATGTGGATTCCACGGGGGCGATTGTCAATTTCTTCCGGGGGGACTCCATGATCCTCTTGTCACTCAGCCACTTACTGGGAGAGATGCCCTTGGCAGATGAGCCTCTCAATCTAATCCTGGAGTTGCAGGCAATCTTCAGTGTGATGGTCGTGGTCGTCATGAAACTAGCAGTGCTTTCGGCTACTGCGGTGCCTGGGCTCAGCTTTCATTGGCTGGGGTCGATGAAGAAGACCCGAGTCCTTGATTTCTTGATATATTTCAAAGATAGGAGTGGACAAAGGAGTATACCGCTTGAACTTTCAGGGAGGCTCCCTGCGGTCTCCATCTTAGTTTCTCAATTTCCCCTGGCCTGAGACTTGCTTGGATAGTCATTTCTTATCTCCTTCTCGTCCCGAGCTTGCTGGATCCTGGCAAGTGTTGAGGACTTCTTCGTACTCTGCATGATGCAGAGCTAGGGTCACCAAATTGGCGAGAGAGGAGGGAGGGTGGAGTACAAACTCTCGCTGGAGGTTTTCATCTCAGGTGCCTCCGGTCAACGCGATGATGGCTGAGGTGACATCCAGGCGGGGGATGTGTAGGGCTTTCGACTTAAAGCGGTTGATGTAAACCTGTAGCTTTTCCCACTATGCCTGTGTTAGTGCCAACAGCCCAGCGATTGACCTTGGAGGGCCACTTTCGATGAAGCTTTCCTTGAACAATCGCCCGAACTGTCTGAAGTTGAGGATGCTGCCGGGGGCGAGTGCTCGGAACCAGGCTTGAGTGCCTTGGACCAAAGTGGTCACGAATGCTTGGCACTTGACGGTGTCGGACGCTCCGTGCAGGGTCATTAGAGCGTTGAAACTGTCACAATGGTCGGCCGAGTCACCCTGGCTGTCATAGGAATTGAAGGTCGGCAATGAGACTCTCGGTGAGACTTTGGCCTTCAAGATTTGATCGGAGAACGGGGATTGCTCCTCGTCATCTTGGGCGGAGTTCTTTTGTAGGGCGTGAAGGGCATGCTCCTGTTCAGTGAAACGGCACTCGAAGTCCCGTAGGTAGAGGGACAACTCTAGCTGTCGTGGAGCTGGGGGACTGTTAGAATGTCCCCGATTGTTGCCCCGCCGCTCCTTGGCAGGTGCGTCTGCTTACGAGTGTTGCTGAAGTAACCCAGATTTCCTTCCTCACAGATTGGAGGAAGCTTCCTGCTCTGGAGGCGAGATTTGCGAGGCCCTGCCTGGCCCATTGCGAATAAGTCACCCGCCTTGGAGAGTGAAGCGGCCTCCGACCGTTTCCGAAACGTATCGATTTCGGCCGATACTGACATCCATGGCTACCGCGAGAATTTGCTTGGTCGAGGACTTCGGCCGATACCATGGATGAGGTTGCGGGGGAGACACTTGATGATTTTGAATTTGAATGACTTCCGACTATATCAGGCCTTCGACCTTGTCTTTGAGGACATAACAATCTTCCATAGCATGGCCAGACATTCGATGATACCGACAAAAACTGGGGTCCTTGACCTTGCTTTCTTTGGTTGGCCTCTGAGGCTCTTGCAGTGTTATAAGTTCCCGTGCCATGCAAAATTCAAACAATGGCTCGGTATGCGCCTTGATTAACGAATACGGTGCCTCCATTCGCCTTGCCAATGTCATAACAGGAGATTTTCCCTTGGTCTCCTCAAGGGCCTTGTTTGAGCCGATCCATCCCTGAGGATGAACACCCATAAGGGAGGAGCCCTGATTACTTGCACTTTTCTTGGCAACATGATGGAGTTTATTGAGTTCGGGCTCACCGGCTGATGCTCCAACTACCGCCATTAGAGGACTACCATTTGTCAAAGCCCCAAATTGGGCGGATGGATTTGGTAAAGACGCGAGATGCTTAAGCAGAACGTCTCGCTCTCGTAATAACTCTTGTAGAAGAGACTTCAATGCCTGATTTTCTCGTCATAAGCCTTCCAGCGTGGTGGCTTGTTTTTCTTGCTGCTCATTGGCAGGGGTATCAGTGATGGTCAGCATGGAGCCCGCTAGTTCCCCAGAGTCAAGTCCAGCCAACCTGCCTAAAGCCGCTTTCCCAACCTCTTCCAGTTGCCGCCAGGCGGGTTGTAACAGGATAAAATGCTCTTCGCCCGCAGGAATGGTGGGGTGAATGTCCAAGTTGCCTATATCACGCAGCTGAAGTCGGTGATTATGACTTTTTGGTGCAGATCCCCCCTGATGTTCAGTTATGCAGGGGTTATCCCTTTGAAGGGAGCTTGAATCGCCGACGAAGGATGACAACCCTATAGTATTGACAGCACAATAGACTTTGAAGTCCGCCTCCGGGTCATAGCCCGGCCCTCTTCTATCATTCTTGGAGAAAGGGTGTTGTCCCCTGACTTGCGAGGGATACCATAGTTGCCGAAAGTAATCGCGTTGGAAAGTTTCCTGCATTTGCGGGGTATTGTGCTTATGACACATTTCTTTAATGTATTTCGGCATGTCATCCATTTCCTGGACAAGCTCAAGGGCATTCTTGGGCATCTCACTCCAGTCGAAGTCATTGTCAGGAGGACCATGAGGAACCAAATCTCCCTTGTAAAAGATAATAGGCTTGAGAAGTTTACTGTTATTTTTCCTTCCTTTCCTTTGGTACATGACAATGAATGTCTTTAGCTACTCGACCTTGTGCTCCTCTCTTTGAGAGAATAGCTGTATACATGTAGGGGGCAAGGAGATACGTCTATTGTCTGATTGATGAGATTGGCCTCGAAATTGATTTCCCGTCTTTCCAACCGAACCGGCTTAATACCATCGTGACTGGCTTGCAAACTCAGCCGATGCAGTTTGGCGAGGTCCTCATTTACAACAAAGAGCTCCTCCTCATCTTCCTCGTCCTCCAACACAACCTTTTGTTTCCCCTTATCCTTGATTTTAATGGGAGGCTCAACGGCCGGTTCCCCAAAGTATAACTGGGCGTCTGTCAAATTGCATTCATTTGGACGGAAAGGGGATTGGTTAGCAAAGGCCATATGTTGTTCTCCACCTTTTGCATACTTGATGCACTAATGAAGGGTTGAGGGGACAACCCAATTTTCGCGCAACCAAGGTCTCCAAGCAGGGCTTTGTGCGACGTGTTAGCATTGATGATATGGAACGTGGCTTTAGTGACAAAATCGTCCATTGTCACCTCCTCTTCCACTTTATCCAGGGCGTCCTTTGAATCTTGATTGAACCTTGAGATCTTAACATCATAAACCCTTTGTAGATAAGGCATGAGAAATAAGGACTTGAAAGCCCTAAAGGGCATTATATCATTTACATAGTAGGCAATGTGCTCTCTGGGGGACCCTTGCCCATTAAACTTCTCAAACTTCGGCGGCTTGGTGATGTGAACTGGTAGCTTCTTCGCGACATAATGAGCCAGATAGGGCACTCGGTAGACGTCGAATGGCATTTGATCCCTATCGCCCCTTTCTGCTAGCTTCATGTCTATCATTTGTTACAACATCAACCTACTGATTGCTGTTGGGTCGACCGGGCTTGGAAAGAAATGGACAAGCTGTGCAGCCGGGGTGGTCAGCACAGTGGACTGAGGGGCCATGAGAGACCCCTGGAAAGGTGAGATCTGCGGCGGGGCCAGTGCCAGGTACTATGCTTGTTGTAGGGGCATGCCCCCAGGGAAGCTGGGGGTTGATGGGAATGCTACAGCCTGTAGAGTCACTTCAGAAGATTGCCCGTTGCCCCCGGGCACTTCTAGTAGAACCTCGGTCTGCCCAGACGTCGATGGCTGTGTATTCCTCTCGTTCAGTTGTCTCTTTAGCGGCTCGATCTCTCACTGGAATTGTTCTTTCATGTGTAGCATAGTAGGGTCATTCGTTGGGAGACTGGACATGCCCCCTGTCTCTTCGGCCAGGGCATCCTTGGATGATGTAGAGGGTCTGCCACTCGTGCCTCTAGTGGTGATCACATTGGCTGTCAGAGCCGCAGAAGGTTCTTCTGGGGAGGTCTCCTTGGCACTTGTTTGTGCCACTTCGCCTGCCGCTCTTCCTCTTCTAGTGAGAGGCTCAGGTTTGGCGGTGAGTCTGGCCACCTCTTCAGGGTCGGAAGGTAGAGCTCCATACCAACCAAGAACTCCTGCCATGTTGCAGGTGAAAATTCACCAGTTCTTGTTTCTCTTCGCCATCCTTCTCGATAGCTTGTTTGGGAACACCAGTCTGTCGACAACTGACCGTCGGGGTGACGCTTCCTCCCGCACAGGGGACTGGCGTTGTTCCTCTGATCGGTTCCTTGATTCTGCACTAGGCACAGATTGGATGTCTTCTTCTTCTTGAAAAGTGGAGGCCACTACCCCCAATAGTCTCTAACGACCCATAGGGGTACTGCCCGGGCCCCAGAGGTAGTTTCTCTTGGCTTGCTTGATCCCTTCCCACTCCTGGTCGGGGAGAGCAGTTGGTAGCTGTGTGTCGATGGCGATAGTAGGATGAGTGCAAGCCGCGAACACCGGGCGCGCAACATGGTTACGATGCCTGCGACATTGGCGGTGGGCATTTTTGGGTAGTGCTAGTGCAACAACTGCCGGTTGGTAGGTTGGGGTAACCATCTCACCCCTTTCGTCTCCTCGGGCCCTCCTCGGGCTAGTGTAGCTTGGCCCTGCGTGGGCCAGTGCAGTGGGTTAGGCTTCCTTGGGAATCCAGGCTTGTTTCAGTTTAGCCGACCTGTGAGTCGGTACATTCCTTGGTGCCGCAGCCTGGATGGTGGGTGCCTTCTCCTTCAGCTTCTCCAGTCCTTGGAAGGAATTGTGGACTGGGACGGCTAGTATTACGCGTTCCGGAATCACCTCGGACCTTTGCCCGTTTAGATGGACTCGAATGGTCCCAACTGTCATGGACTTCCCTGAGGTGGATATGTGGCGCCCCGGCGTAGCACTGGTGTTATTCCTCTAGAGCCTCGTCTGGTGAGACGTCGATCCTTGGTGAGACGGGCCAATGGTTTGGTGCACATGGTGCACATTACAACTCAGCGTCTCTGTCGGGACGCCGTTGTTGTTCTTGGCCACAGCTTGGCCAGCAGCAGCTTCGGTGGCCCCCAGGGTGAGGGCGTCGATCTTCGGCGAGTCGAATGCCTCCACGTCTAACATGTTGACGAAGGCTACCCCTAAAAAGTTAGGGAAGCCGACCATGAGAGGGAAACTCCCGAAGCAGAGGGGGACAGCGAGGTAGCCATCCCTGATATGGCTTTCGATGACCTGAGGGCCGAAGGTGACCGCCATTCTTGGTGCTGAAGTGTGACTTTCCTGCATTTGCAAAGATGAAGCAATGCGGGAAGAGATTTTACTAAGCCAAAACATGGCTGACTGCATAGTGGAGGATTTAGTAGATGCGATCGATGAAGAAATTTGCGATGTGCGTGTGCCCAGACCCATGCATGCATCTAACTACACAGGACATGTGTGGGTACATGACATATTAAGGGGTCATGAAAAATGATGTTACAACATGTTCAGACTAAACCAAGCTATGTTCATTCATTTGCGTGAAGTCCTTTTAGAGAGGGAATTGATTAAAGACAGGTAGTTTGTCACTGCGAGTGAGCAATTGACAATGTTCTTATATGCAATGGGTCACGGTGTTGTGACGGGTGCTATGTGTGAGCACTTCCAGCACTCATCACAGACACTAAGTTATTATGTGAAACATGTGTGCAATGCTATAGTTGAACTTAGGCGAACATAGCTCCAGCTTCCCATAGGAACAGAAGATGTGCATTTGTTCATTTGACGTAATGACAAGTTTTACCCTTACTTTAAGGTAACTTATAATCATTGCCACATCATCTGTTTACAGATTCTTATGGGACATTACAATAATTGCAAGATGTATTGGGTGTAATCGATGGCACACACATCCCTGCCAATGTTCTAACATCGAAACACACATGATATTGGAACCGTAAGCAACAAATAACTCACAATGTCATAGCTATTGTATCCTTTGATTTACAGTTTCAATATCTGGCCACCGGATGGGAAGGCTCAGCCGCTGATCAAAAGGTGTTGACTTGGGTCGTAGAAAAGGGGGGTTTCAAGGTGCCTCCAGGTGAGTTCTTCTTGAACCTTAACTTTTGTAAATTTCATACAGGATTAAGAGGTCGACTGTGTAATTGAGCAATCTACTAACTTTAGGTAAATATTATCTGGTTGATCTTGGGTATGCAAACACTGGCAGCTTCTTACGCCCTTATCAAGGTGAGCGTTATCACATTTCTCAATATCAAGGCCATGGTGGTAGAGGCTATTGAAATTTGAGAGACAAGTTTAATCATTGCCATGCTCAGCTGAGGAATGTTGTGGAGGGGGCATTCGGGATAGTCAAGATGTGGCTCCAAACATTAAAAGAGGGGAGCATGTACCCAGTTCGCATGCAAATACTAAATGTGGTTACATGTTGTGTCGTTCATAACTTTATACAACGGGAGCAAGGGGATGACTTTTACTTTCAACATGAATCACTTGACGTTGAAGATGATGGAGACGAAGATGTGGATCCCATCGTGCCTGTGGCTTCTTGTGACATCAGAGAAGGGGAGCATCTTAGGGACACTATTGCTACACAAATATGACTTGAAAATAATCTATTTTATCATGCACCTTTTGTTCTTGAGGTTTATTTTATCCACGTACTCACATGCAATGATTTCTAGCGTAGTTGATTTGACAATATCTTGTATTTCCTGTCCTATATGTGTCATTTATTTTAATATCAATTGACAGGTGTTCTTTTAAAATAACCCTTAGTAGGGCTCCATGTTTGTTGTCGCCGATGCATGTCCAACATGTCATGCGCGTGCATGGTTGGGTGTCGTAGACGGCATAGCAATGCAACTCCATCACAACCATGTCCCTTGTGTTTTTTGGGTCATTAATCCGGATGAGGTGGCATCATGTGTGCACCGTCTACGGGTTGGGGCGATGAGGAATGGGTTTTATGATTTCATGTTGTGGTAGGATGAGCACTTAGTGACACCCCAATATAAAAAATGACTTCACATATCTCCAATACCCATACTGAGCCCACCCCACCATCGAACATTTTTGTTGAACGTCAGCTTGGATTGGCCTCAGTTTAGGTCATCGGGAACCATTTATGCATAGGTAAACTGATGTGTAATTATCTTTACAATTTCCATCCGTATAATTTCTGAATAGGGTGCTAATATTATGATTATTTTCCTTGGATGTAGGTGTTCTTTGAAAAGAATCTTTGTGCAGGTTCCGGGTTTGCTGCACCCCGTATACTTTTCTGGATTGTTCAATTGAACGACAATCAGTAGGGAAAAGCCAATTAACGTGAAGATAGAATTAAGTAATATGCACCACGAATTGACAACTGAGAACCCCCTTTTATTCTTCTCCGCAATTGCAGAGGAAGCAGAAGATGGACAGGAGTACAGAAATCTAAAGAAATAACAAGAACATGAAGAAAGCATTCCTCCGGAGAGGAAGCCACCTCCTTCTGCTCCGTCTTCGCCTCTTTCTCTCCGTTATTCTCTCTATCTCTTTTTCACTCTGTCTTAATTGTTCTCCTTCTCTGTTTTGTTCTCTTCTCTTCTTTTTTTCTTTTTTTTATCTCGATTGAGGGTAAATGGCTATTTTTATAGGCAGATCGGGGGCAGGGAGTTAGTGCCATCACCATCAACTCACCTGCCCGCCACGTTAGGTGAGCCACCAGATCGTCGGCCTACTTTTTCTTAATGTGCCGCCGACTCATCCGCGAAGGGCGCCACCGACTCAAGCGCAAGGGGATTCGATTGTCACCGAATCAATCGCCACCGAATCGCCCTTTCAAGGCTCCATCGATTCAGTGAGGGGTATTTCCATAATTTTGACATTTTGTCCCGAATTTGACCCAATGAGAGCTTGTAGTCTAGAGTATCCCTGGGGATGATTTAGTGGCCCTGGAATATACTTCAAAGCCCTGATTCAAGATTTTCGGTGATTTTCGACACGTGCCGAACCCGTATCGATTCTCTCAGGTTTTGCCTTGATTTGGCCTTTGGCACTGTGATTTATGCTACCAGGCTTGCTTTAGAGCCACGTGAGGCTTCTTCATCGAGTGGTCTATCCCTCAAAGTATTTTCACCTTGACTGGGCGTCTTTATGGCTATTTACGGACTGTTCTGACATTCTGCGTGTGTTTAGCGGGCTTCCTAGGTTTTTCACTGATATCACCTTCGGCACTAGATATCATGCTTTTGGGCTTGCTTTGCACTTGTATGAAGCATCTTCATTGAGTGGGCACCCACAGTGAAAGTTTTCATCCCCCTGGGATAGCTTTTCGGTCACTTACGGACCACTTCAGCATTCCGGGCGTCCTAATCGGGTCATCCAAGTTTTTCACTGATTTAGACTTCGGCTCATTATTTTGAGGAACCAGGGGCATTTCTTTATCTTGGGAGGGCTTCTTTATCAGGTGGGGAAGCACCTGGTACATTCTCGTCCTTGCTGGACGCAGTGTGGAGATATATTCGGCACGATTGCTTCATTGCTGGTTCATTGCCTCTGATCATTATCTAGCCTTAGTGAGCTATGGTAGATGTTTTTACAACGAGATGTAGAAACATAGAGTCCCCGGGACTTCTTATAAGGTGACCTGGGGCTTCAACGGTCCAAGAAGACCTATCTTTGACCTTCAGTTGACTCCTCCGGGCACACAGTCATTACCCAGTCATATTTTGGATGTCAACAAGACACACTAAGTCAAATGAAGCCTTTGTCTAGCAACCCCTGCAATCACTTCCTGAGTTTAGGAAGCTCTGTCGGAGCCATCCTAAATGGTGGGATGGAGATAGGTGCACTGCCCGACACTAGATCAATAGAGAAGCCCGCCTCTCGAACTGGTGGTAGTCTCGGCATATCTTCAGAAAATACATCAGGAAATTCTCAGACCATGTCGAAGTCCTCCAAAATCTTGGCAGTGCCTCCTTCAAGTACCACACTAGCCAAGAAATAATCGCATCCCTTGCTAATCAACTTGAAAGCCCTGATGGCTAGTGCCACCATTCTCCTAGACTTGCTTTTCGGGCATTAGAAGAAGAATGTCTCCTCCTCCAGCTTCTGAAAGATCACTCTCTTCTGACAGTAGTCTAAGAGAGCATAGTGCTTGTCTAACCAATCCATTCCCAAAATGAGATCAAAGTCGGTCATATCTAGGATGTACGCTTCTCCTAGCAATATCCTCCCATTGATCTTGACTTTTAAAGTAGGGATCACAAGCTTGGTGTGGACTTGTTTCCCGGTTGGTGTACTAACTACCATCTCCCCAAAAAATTTGGCTTGGGGTCTGTTCTTCAGTTGCTTAGCAAAACTAGTAGATATGAATGTGTGTGTAGACCTCGAGTCGAACAGAACATTTGCATAAACATTATCTGCAAGAAGTGTACCTTTAGCCATAGTAGGGGTATTGCCTGGCTCTTCTTGCATTAGTGCATAAACTCACCCTCTGTACTAAATCTTCTCCTACTGCGGTACTGGCTTTTGCTAAGCTTTCTTAGGGCAGTTCCTCGCAAAGTGTCTTGCCTCGCCGCATTCATAGCACTTGCCTTTTGTCCTCTAGCACTCCTGCCACGGATGTTTGTGCCCACAATGGATAGAGAATGGAAGCCCCTGTCCGCTCCTTGGTATCGGCTCCTGGCGTGCCACCTTCCCCTTGTCCTGCCTCCCTCTTGCCTGCATAGGCCTTTTTCCCATCGTCTTCTGCTCCTCGGTGAACCTATACATGGATATTCATTAGAACCTAACTTAATATGTCCCTTAAATCTTTATGATATCAATTATTACCTTGCATTCTCTTGCTTGGTGAGATGAGCAAGCCTCAGTGCCGTAGTGTAAGAGTCAGGGTCTTGGGTAGCCACAAAGCGTTGGACATTGCTACATAGACTGTCGACGAATTTCTTCACCTTTTGACCTGCCTCATCGAATATGTGTGGAGCATACTGACCTAGAGCAGAGAATCTAGCCTTATAGTCTGCTACTGACATGTTTCCTTACTCGAGGCTCAAGAATTCTTATTCTTTAGCATCTCACACATGCTCAGGGAAGTAATTTTCTAGGAAGATAGCTAGGAATTCTTCCCATAATATGTCACCATTATGCCCTGCAAAGGTGGTCCTCAACTTGGCCTTCCAACATAGGTCAGCTTGATCTTGCAATACATAGACTGCCAGATTCACTTTTTCTTAGTTGGGACATCGCATCGCGCTGAACTTCTTTTCCATCTCGCTGAGCCACAACTCAGCAACCTCTAGACGGCGCTTCCGCTTAAAACAAGGAGATGTCAGCCTCAGAAATCGATCGAGCACAGGTAAGTCATGGTGTGGTGTAGGCGCTGGTTGCTGTAACATCTATTGCAGCATGGCCTGCATAAGTCCTTGGAAACTCTGCATGAATCTCTCCAGGTTAATTCCTGCATTAGGCACTTGTGTCACGCCCCAAGCGCGGAAGGAACCCGGAGGACGTGACGACTTTATATCATTTATGTCAATCAGAGCATTTAGAATTTTGGCCATGACAGAGTGCACAATAAATAAAGACATCACTAACAATCAATCCAATACCATCAATACTAAATCACATAACCATGATGTCAACAATATCCTTAACTGATACCAATATCCAACGATCAAACTTTACTAACAGCGGAAGACTTGAAGGAAAAATATCTTGAGGACATAAGCCTCTTACATCACGACTCAATTAAATGAAAAGATATCGTCTGACAATGACACCAAAGGAAAGACATGACGCGACGGGACTTGGCACGATGCTTGAAGGTTCTACGCTCATCACTCTCGGTCATCCCCATCTGGTTGCAAGTCAGATTTCGAGTTACCTGAAAAATATTGGAAAACACTTGATGAGCGAACTCTCAGTAGGAATTATATCTCTAGACGCAGACTAGCTTTAAGTGATTAATACATTATGCAATATGGCATGTTCATGCATGAGATAAATGCAAGTAATATGACGAGAGTGGAATTGCGATGAATATTATGAATGAGCTACCAAGATATCATGTGTATCAAGTAAAATTAACAAGGGGAACCAAGCATGTAGTATGAAGTCATGTCACGAGATAGTGGCTACTCATTTGTTCAAGTACTTGCCCATACCAGGCCACACAAGTCATGGAAGTCAAGTCAAGCACGAGAGAGAGAGAGAGATTGTGGAACATCATAATCAAGATAGTCATGCGCTCGGATGCAATGCCACACCGTAATCATTTTACTCCCATGGGCACAAGAACTTTTGGGTGCTCCTCCCAGGACCAGATTGGGCCCTATATGTGCAGGCATTGGCTGTGTGATTTGACATCCACTATAGTTTTAGTAGCCAATAGAATTCTAAGGAAAATAGATCATTGTGGGATAATAAGGTAGATTCACGAAATTTTGAATTTCAAGGTAGATAGATATCACGTGTAGAGACGACTTAGGTAAAAATCTGAGACATTTCATAAAATTGGGTAATTGGCATCCAACATGGAGGCCGCAGAATAGAATTGGTGTCCATAGTAATGGGCACTCATTTTGGAAAAGATAATAAGGCACGAGTAAATAGCATCCACCAAAAGGGGCACTATTAACAAATGGTGTCTACTACCACGGACGCAGATTACCAGAAAGTGATAATTTCCCATAAAAGCCAGAAACCACATTTCATGAGGGCTGGGCGTCATGTTTCTTCAGAGTGACATGACAGTAAAACAGTGCAATGGGTTTTTAGGGTACAACTTACTCGACTGTCTTGAGGGAATCCAAGACTAGCGAAGACTGACGGAGGTCCCTAAGATGAAATCGCTAGTCCGAAGGAACAAAATATCCAACGGAGAGCTCAATCATCCCAGAGAGTTGAGGGTAATCGATCGAACCCTTGAACTCTATGTTTCATGAAAAATCTATCTTAATGTTCCTATATGACTTGATCCTTGAAATTTTTAGCCATTAAAGTGGAATTAGTCTAGATAAATGCCAAGGGCTATGGGTCACAATTAAATGACATTTAAATGCTAGAGTATAAAATAAGGGGTTCTGATCTAATCCCACGGGCGAGGCAAAGTCCAAACATATACTGATATTATGATGATCGGGTGCTAGCATTCACCAACTCGATCTACGACCATTAGGGGTAATCATACAGTCGTGAGAACTCCTAAGTGTGTGACGAAATACTACCTAGTGCTAATCCATGAGGGGCTATCATTCAGTCGTGAGCACCCCTTAAAGTGAGGCCATTCCTTTATTGTACTAGTTACATGAAAAGCTTTCCTCATAATGTCATCATAAAGAGAATATTGTACTAGTGTCATTAACCACTTTCGTGATAATGCTCGTCATAGAGAGAAGATTGTTATTGTTTCCTCGTGAAATGCTATATTATGAGAGGTACTTGATATCTCGTCATAAAAGTTCTTGCTATACTCTCGTGTTATCCTTGTCTCTACACATCATAAATGTATCTAGCATCTTGCTTACTCGTCTTTATGGTTTTAATTTATCATCGCTTTATCGTTATAACTCGTGCCATTATAATTCTTGATTTGCCTTATTTTTTGCGTGACCAAAATGAGCATGTTAAATTGTAATTGACTTAAAGCTAGCTTGACACTTGAGATATAATTCCTACTGAGCATTCGCTAACACAGTTTATTTCCAACATTTTTCAGGTAATGACCTTAGTGACGGCGAGACTGAACATGATGGGCAAGGGCAAGAGTGAAGAGAACTTGACATCTAGATGAACCATCTAGTCTGTTTATCTTGCGTCTTATGATTAAGTCTAGTTGAGTGTCTTATTGTAAAATTTTCTTTATTGAGTCTTTACTTTTATTGGGTCTAATTTGTAATAAACTTATATTCAAAATAAAACTCTGTTATGTTCAAATTACATCTTGTCTTGACTATGTTCTGATTGACACGACTGTTTAATTGTCACGTTCCGAGCAAACGAACACTTTCCGCTGCTATCGGTTCGGGATGTGACAGTCGGCCCACCTAGGAGTGGAGGCGGGGCAGTTCCCGATAGATAGTTTTTAGGTTAGTTTTCGTGGGCCCCCTTACTTTGCGATAGCATCCTACTAAGGAAAAAAATTAGCTAGAGGCCTGGCTCAAGGCATTGGGCTTGTGTGTGCACACGTGGTCAGGGGAGCTTGGATGAGCACCGACGGGCGAGACCCTGACCAGTCACTTGTTACTGTAGTTCCTTGGTTCCTGTTAAGTGTCTCAGTTACCGCCATTCTAGGCGTGTCGGAGATACTTGTGGTGTTGTTCCAGGAGTGGACGCATTTGGCTGTTCTTCTAGTGAGGAGGTGCTTCTGTCACTTGACACTTGACTTATGTTTTCGTGACTTGCCAGGTAGTCTATGTTCAGCTTTACATGAGGTTAGTGTAGCGTACCTGATGGTGAGATCATGCATGTCTAGTGCTTTTAGACCGTGTGGTTTTAAGTTGGGCTTTTGTCTCAGTAGACGAGCTTGTGCACAACTGAGGTGTCGTGTTGTGTCCTGGCTGTATAGCTAGAGTTCTTTATATCGGTTGGTGTTTCCCAATTGTGAAGTCTGGGGACTTATGTTTCTTACCGATAGGAGTAGCTTGCGGCTCAACCGTATTTCCTTTCATGGTGGCTGTTTACTTCTGTTGTTGCCGTTCCTACTCTGTTGTTACTACTTTGCTTTAGATTAGCATTGTTGTTACTACGTTGTTTCTTGGTAGGGTTCTACGGCATCCCTACTAAGCCAGTGATAAGAGGCTCACCCCTGACTTTTTAGGTGTGACTGCTCTTCTTCCTCATGGTCTAGAGGTGTGGTGCGTGGTTAGTGCCAGCTTTGCTAGTGTCAGGCTTTACCCGACTTGAGAGTACGTTCTCTTTCCTATTGGTCGGGACTTCCTGAATAGACAGCCACAATGTCCAATACACTTTCATGAGGTATCGATATGCATACTTCTTTAAGCCAATCTAGCCAAGATAATATCGGCCTTCACCGTCGGTGGAGTCTTTAAGCCAATCTGGCCAACATACTTCTTCATACGGTTCACCGTTAATGGGAAGACCAGACAGTCGATGCATGCTCCATAAATCCAAAGAAGTCTCCCCTTCTTTCTTTTTTTACTAAGGTAATACTTACAAGGCGGAGACGAGGAAGACCGGTCATTCCTTCATTGTGGAAGGGGATGAAGGTCCCACCCTGGTCACCAGGCAAGCATTTTCATTGATGAAAGTAGTAAAGAGGAGTGCAAGGGTAGGGGGGAGAGGGACGTCACCCAGGCAAGGGTGTAGAACAATAGAAGGCCCAAGGGCCCCAAAATCGAAAAGTGCCCAAAGAGGCCAAACAAGCGATACAACTAGCTAAGAAGTGGAACTCCCAAACTCTCAATTGCGGTTAGATCGCCGATGATTCCTACGGTTGCTCTGACGGGTAGGCTGGAACCCGAGGTCATCAAACTCCTCGATCGACTCATCAACCGAGCAATCAAGATCGTCAAAATGACTGAGAGCAACAACAGGGGTGGGCAGCAAACGAACAGGCCAGTCAAGGGGGGCAAGGGCCATCTCAACGAGCACGGTGCCTTGCACCCTAACTGGAGCTTCAACAGTAGGGATGGACCGCGGGGGCCAAGCACTAGCATGAGGAGGAGGATCCTCTCCGCAATGGTCGGCACGTAGGGCCAGGATGACGTGGTGGGACTCCAGCTCGATAGGAGGTGGGGCAGTGGAGGAAGCAACACCCGTGGGGCATGTCGGGCAACCCGCCATGCAAGGGGAAGCAATGGTAGCCGGGTGCGGCGAAGAAATGTGAACCGGTGGATGGAGCCTTGAGCGGTCAACAGTAACCGCAGTGGCAAGGAAGGGAGGAGCCAACATCGCTACCAAGAGTTGGAGGAAAGGTTGAATCAGAGCCTGCTCGGGCAGACGTCGAGCTGCTGCAAGGACGACCAAGGGAGTCTTACGAGCAGTCGCAGCACCGGGCACACCAGAGAGTGCCAACGAGCCCGGAGGACAGAGGCCCAGAGGGGGGGCTTTAGGAGGCCCAGCAACGTCAGACTCGGAGGGAGCGATTGGAGGAGACGGTGCTGGAGGAGACGATGCCGTGACGCAGGGATCAGCTCGGCCGTCCGCCAAGGGTGACGTCTGGGCCACCAGCTGTGCGGAGCCGAGCCCCCCACAGCATGCATCGTCAAGATAGTCATGAGCGCCCAGGCCAACTGGAGAAGGGGCACTAGCAGGCGAAGGAGCCAGAGGCTCACAGACCATCGCAACAGCAGCACAGGAGGTAACGGCCATGGTAGGGGCAGCATCCGTGCACACCGACACAGGGGGTGGCAGGATGGCAGGGACATCAAGAGACAAGGAGCATGGAAAGGGCCCAACCGAGGGAGGCAGAATCAGAACAGTAATGCCACAAGTGCCAGAGGACTCGAAGGGGCCAGTAGCAGGAAGCGAGAAAGGAGGCGCCTCTTGGACATGATTAGCAAACCGGTCCAAGGAAGCTGGCAGTGGAGAGACAGGGTGGTCTGCAAAAGAGGGAGAAGGACTGCCATTAGCTACCGCAGCATCCAAAGGGCAGAGAGGGGGCTGCACTTGGTGGTGGGTGGGCAGTGACAAGCCGGCAGCAACCTGAGACTCGCCAGGGTGCTCCAAAAGGACAGGAGGAGTAGCAGATGTCTTGGAGAAAACTACAAGGTCCTGAACGGGATTCCGCGGAGGAGGGGCGCCAGCCCGGGCCAGAGCTGGCTTGGGCAGAGCATCTCCCGATGGCCCAGCATGGGGTATGTTACACTTGGACGAGGGGTGGCCGAGCCGCTTGCAATTGGAGCAAAAGGCAGGAAGGTTGCAGTACTCCAAGCCTTGCTAGAAGCCACCACCACCATATCCAACCCAGGCAATGTACTACACCACAATCCTTTTATCCCTTTAGGAGCTTTACCGCTCTTGGGAGGTCTCACGGGCTCCATGTGGTATCAGGTGTATTCGATAGTTCTGTCGGGTATATCTAGTATCCGGGATCCGGGTCATCACAAGTGGTATCAGAGCGTTGTTGTGTGAAGTACATGGGAATCCGAGATATACAGTCTCCAGAGTCCTTATGTCCTGTACAGTCGACCAGCTGAAGGCTGGTGGAATTTACTGGCTTAGGTTTTACGATTCTCTATCGCTTGGTTTTCGCCATGGTGTCTGTCTTAATCATGATGTACTTGGCAGTATTCACCGAAAGGCTCAAATCTACGGTGCTTTATTCGAGGTTTTCTCATGATTTGTTCAAGTTGCTATTGACTTTTAGTGTTGGTGTGATGACTGTACACGTTCTTACGTTGTTTTGGTCATCCCAGCTTAAGTCTGCTCAGCTCCTGATGTGTCTCGCTTCAATTGAAGTGCTTGATTAGATTCTGTGATTGAGAAGTTGCTCGAGCGACCTAGAATTTTCCCTTCCTGGTGAGCTTTTGTTAGTCGAGCCTCATGTTTCTCATCCCGTCTGGTGGAATCTTCTCGAGGTTAGCCTTGGATTTACTATCTTAGTGATGCCTTTGTCCTGTGTCTGCTTAAGTGTGGATAGCTTTATTTTGAGCCTGATCTGCTTCCTTGTTTTACGGTTGCTTGACTTTGGGCTCTGTTAAGGTGTTAAGAGCTATTGCATATCGTGTTCGTCATGCCATGTCCAACGGCCAATGTGTTGTGAAGGCTCATTTATTGTTTCAAGACGTGAAGGTAAGCTGAGATTAGCATCTTTCCTTGTGCTTTGTGCTGAAGCTGGTACTCATCCCTGTTGCACTTAGGCTTCTTATGATTGGTTCTTCGCTGGATCAGTACTCGTGGCATGTTAAGTTACAATTTTCATGAATTACGATGGCACCGTATGTGTGCTGAGATGCGGATACCGAGCTATCTTCTATTGCCTTTGTGCATTGTATGAGCGCGCAGCGAAAGCGTGTGGGCTAATGACCCACTGGTCGAGAGAATTGTTTCTTCTCGATGTGACTTTGTCTTGGCTTCCTGTGCCTTGATGTCATCTGTTGTCGTGCTGTTGCTGGTAATTTTCTGGTGTTGGCATCGGCGTTTGTGAGTATTGGGGAATTTGTCGACATTCCTGCTGATTGAATACCCTTTACTCTGCATTTCTTTCTCTCGGGTGTTGTGTTCTCGAGGCGTGCCTGTAGTCCTTGAGATGCTTCCCTTGAGATTGTCGATTTCCTATCGTTTCTCGTTGTTGTGGGTCTTCCTTGGTGAGTTGTCTGATGCATGACCTGTTCCTTGTGGTCACGTGATCAGCTGCTTTTGTGCCTTGGTGTGACCTTGCTTGTAGTCGTGTTCCGTGGTTCTATGTACTGTACGGAGCCAAAATCCTGCAGGTGCTGTCGTCTTGTTGTTTCGAGTTTTGTTTCTGTATGATTTTGTGCTTCTATCTTGGACCATTGTCTTGTCGGTTAGTATTGTTGTACTCCTCTTTCCGAGTAGAGTTAGCTTGCGACTTGATCAGATGTAATATCTGAGTGAGGACTGACTTGATTACGCTTGTGGTCCAATGTTGTTGTCGTTGGCATCCTGTGTGCTAGGTGTTCCTTGTTACCTTTGGCACTGGAGCCGATGATGTGGTTGAGCTGTCTGCTGAGAGGACTGTGTTTCCTTGTGTAAGCTGATGCTTGCCGTACCTATCGTTTCATTTTTCGTGATCTATTATCGTGGCAGTCGTGTCTCTTTTACTGTGAGACGTAAGCGACGTTGCCTTGTTTCGGAGGTGTCGGACTTGTGTTCACTTGTGTTGTGCTCAGTCCTGATCGTGTGCTTGTGATTATGGTCTGATCGTGTTCCTCTGAACTGTGTTTTTGAGATCTGTGTTGTTCCTGTAGTTGTATCTGAGGGGTTGTTCTTCCCTGCTTCTCCTTGGTTAGTCCTCGGGTGCTCTGTTTTGGCCTGGTGTGATGCCTATGGCCCTTTTTAGGGACCGTTCCCTTGGTGGAAGCATTCCCGCTTCTTTCTGGCAATCTCCCGAGCTGGGGAGACTCTGTCAGAATTTTGTCAGAAATCTTATCTTGATCAACTATTTTCTGACCTTGTTTATTTTTCTTTGATGTGCCTTTTTGCAGATAAAATGACATCTGGATCTTCTTGTTCTGCATCCCGTGCTGTGGTGACATGGGAGAATGTTCATTCTTTGGACTGGGGGCACGAACAGCTCGCCGTGGTCGTGAAATCTTTAGGTTCAGAGACTGACATAGTGGACACTAGCCATCTTCTGATCATTGGAGGTGAATCCTTCAAATATGACCGCAGAGATGTCATCAAGATGGATCACCCTAAAGATAAGCACCTGATGGCTTTTCTCAGGCTGTTTAATATTCAAGGGAAGAGGGACTTGTTCCTCGTCCGTAAGGCTGAGCAGGCTCTCCTTGTAGGAAGAGACAACCTGACTGATTTTGTTGTGCAGGGGAGGCCCATCTATCTCCCCGGAGAAGTCAAGAAGTGGAGCGCTGTGCTTGGACTGCAAGACTTGGCTCTAGAAGATGGGTTGTTGACGAGAGCCCCTGAGTTCATCCCTGCTCGATGGAATGATAACGGAGGCCGTGTTGACCAGGAGAAGCCAGTCTTTGGTTTATTTCTTGCCCCTTTGAAGTGGGGATACATAGATGAATCTTTCCTGCTAGACTGCCTGGCGGTCCGCTTCAAGCATCAAATTTCTGTGGAATTGTTCACCGAGCTGAGAGCCACCGACGTCCACGCCTTCAGACCCGGAGCTGTGGAATTCACGGACTACGTCCTGCAGCACTATGCTCTGATTTTGGTCAAAGCTGGTGTATGTTGTAGCGTGTACGCCTTGCGGTATCGCTATCCTATTTCCAGAGGTTTATGCTGTGGTATGGTCGAAGTATTCTGCCCTGAGTACAATACTTTCTATGCTTCAGAGGGAGAAACTTCCCCGGACCTTTGGAGTCTTTCGCAGCTCAGCGGCCTGCCAATCGATGGAGAGCCGTACGAGGAAGTTTGTTGGCCAGACTCGCTAAAAGATCAGACTGACGGTGAAGGCCAGTATTTGACAGGCTTTGCTTATTGCTACCTGATGAAAGCGTATCGTACACTTTGTCATTCATCATATGATACGAGAGAGGCATGCAAGCTTGGAGAGAAGAGGCGCGTGCGGATGGGCACCTTGCTCCAGCATTTCTTCAGTGGGGAGAAGAAGTATGAAGACTTTCCCACTGTAGCACCGACTGCCTTGAGGCGAAAGAAAAGGGTCCGGCGACAGGCCACCTTCTCGTCCACTTTGAAAGCGGGTCAACAAGGAGGCCCGAACCCCACCGGTGTTGATGCAGTCATGCATTGTGCTGCATTCTTGACTTATTAGATTTGTTCTTTTGCTCTCCTGCAAGGCGATGAGAGCATGATCAGGGCAGAGGCCATCTACCCTGCTTGTCTGATGGCTTGGGGTATGAAGCTATCCCCCAGTGGCTTTATGCCTGATTTATAAAATGCTGGGAGACTTGCACAAGACCCGTCTTCCAAGGAATTTATGGACCATCGGTCTGTTACATTTTTTTAATGCTTGGGTCTGCACCATATTCCTAGAAGCTGCTCCTCGGGCATTACAGTCATCTCGCCTTGTCCCGAGGATGATAGAATTTGCAAGTGTCGAACTGTCTTTAGTGGCAGAACAACTCTTCACCATTAGGGGCAAACTGACCAAGGTTCCCACAAACTCGCCCGGAGTTCTACACTTTTAGAGCCTGGCAGCTCATTCCACCCCCCTTGTGAACAAGATGAGATAGTGCAGTCTGACATGGACAGAGGAATATATTCATCCGATCTCCAGCGCCAAGTGCACGAGGCCACTTCTGGAGTCAGAGCTGGTTGACTGGGCGCTGGCTATTAGACCAAGTATCCTTGTCTTTCAGAAGAGCGGCAAAAAATCCCACGCAAGTCGACAATGTGATTTTCCCGCCTTTGGGTTTTGACGACTAGGTCATCAACATAGCACTCGACCAAGTTGTGGAGCATTTCATCAAAGATTTTGGTCATCGCCCTTTGGTAGGTGGTGCCAACGTTCTTCAAGCCGAAGGGCATCCTTTTGTGATTGAAGATCCCTTTGGGAGATCGGAAGGCCGTGTGCTCTTTGTCTCTTATGGCCATGCAAATTTGATTATATCCCGATGATCCGTCCATGAAAGATAAAGTATCGTGCTCCCCGGCCTTGTCGACCATGGTTTCAGTGATTGGGATTGGAAAGTCATGCTTCGGACATGCAGTGTTTAAGTCCCTATAGTCGATGTAGACTCGGACTTGGTCATTCTTTTTCTTTTCAAAGACTATGTTAGCGAGCCAAATGGGATAGATGCAGAGCTCTATGATATCCATCTCTAGGAGCTTGTCAACTTTGGCATTTACTTTGAGCTCCAGCTCGTGGCACATACGCCTTTTAGCTTGTTTGATCCGCTTGACCGTAGGAAGTATAGCCAACTCATGTTCGGCCACAGAAGGTTCCAGTCCTGACATTTCTTTGTTAGTCCAGACAAAGCAATCTTTGTACTCCAACAGGAGCTGTTTATATGCCTGCCTTTCTTCCTCGTTCAAGAGGGCACTGATGAAAATTGGTCGGGGCTCCTTCACGTCCCCGAGGTTGAACTCGACTAATTCGTGCACACTGCACAGTTGTTTGTTCGCCATCTTCAAGTTCCCTCGAAGCTGGCTGCAGATCGATGAAGTTCTCATCGTCGTCAGAGCTGATAACATGGATGTCATAGTACTCCAAGTTGTTAATGACAGTCGACCAAGTCTGGTCATTATGGCTTTCGGGTGCCCTCTTGACATTTATTTGTCCAGGCATTGGGCTCCTTGTCGAAATCTAAGCTACTGGAAGAGGGTAACAACCCTATGGTGTTAACAACATAGTAGACTTTAAAGTCTACCTCTTGGTCATAGTCAAGCCTTCTTTTATCTTTTTTGGAGAAGGGAGGTTGCCCCCGGACTTGTGATGGATACCACAACTGTCGGAAGTAATCGCGCGGGGAGGTTTTCTGTATTTGCAGGATATTTTACTTTCGGCACATCTCTTTGATATGTTCAAGCATGTCGTCCATTTCATGGATGAGTTTTGGAGCCTTCTTGGGCACCTCGCTTGAGCCAAAGTCATCATCAGGGGGATCTCGAGACACCAAATCTTTCTTATAGACGATAATCGTCTTGATGACCTTGTTCTTGTTCTTATTTCCTTTTCTTTGGTATGTGACGATAAACATCTTCAGTTGCTCAACTTTACGTTCCTCCCTTTGAAATGACAACTGCATGCACGCGGGAGGCAGGGGGATGCTTTTGTTAGTGGCTCGACTAATGAGGTTGGCTTCAAAATTGATCTCCCATCTTTTTGGCCAAGTTAGTTTAGCATTAGCAATGCTAGCTTGTATATTCAGCTGATGCAGCTTGGCAAGATCCTTGTTTACTACGAAAAGCTCCTCCTCCTCTTCTTCGTCTGAGGCAACCTTTTGCTTCCCCTTGTCCTTGACCTTGACGGGAGGCTCAATAGTGGGTTCCCCGAAATATAATTGAGCATTTGTCAAGTTGCATGCATTTGGACGGAATGTAGCTTGATCGGCGATGACTGTGTTGTTCTTCACCTTTCGTGCATTTGATGCACTGGTGAGTAGTTGAAGGGATGACCCAATTTTTATGCAACCAGTGTCTCCTGAGAAGGGTCTTGTACGACGTGCTTGCGTCAATAATGTAGAACACGGCTTTAGTGACGAAATCGCCTATGATCAACTCCACTTCTACTTTGCCCAGTGCATTTTTAGAATTCTGGTTGAACTCTGAGATTTTAACGTCGTTGACCCTTTACAAATAAGGCACGAGAAATAAAGACTTGAGAGTCTTAAGAGGCATTATATTGACAGACGTCCTGGGATCTACCATGATCTATTAGATAGATTAGATGGATGAGGAGGGGGTTTAAGAGTTTTAGTTATTTATTGAGGTGAATTAGCATGGATTCTCACGTGTTTTATGGGGGGGTTTGATCCATAGAGACTTCACTGTATGTTGTTCTTGTTCTCGGAGGTTGCAGTGTCCATTTATTCTTGAGTGTTCTTAATCTCCTGGCGAAAATTGGGCAGCATCTCCCCCGAACTGGAGTTTGTCAGAGATAATAGAAAGCCATCAAACGGATTACTCCGGGGTGACCTTCAAAATTTGGAGTGGCCTCACGGCGGTCTGACTACCCAAATGTGAGTATGGAATGCTCGAAGACTAGCCTACAAGAGCGACCACGGCTCACGGGTGATGAATCTTTGAAGTGGGACGAATGTTTCCCGCAAGGGCCATGAATGTCCATCCGTCGGTGGATCACTTTAAGGGTCATGCCACGGGGAGGCAAGTCTCAAGGTTCCCGGATGATCGGAGAATGAGGGAGGGAAGCCAAGATTGGGACACTCCATTCCAATGGTGCTCTATTTTCAACCGCGGGTTCCCGCGGGTCTCCTTCCCCACCGCCGGCTACTCCCTCCGCCTCTACGGCTGGTGCCTCAGGCTCACGACTTCCTCCCCCTCCCTGCCTCCTTGCTCCTGCCAGTGGAGCGTGCCTTGCTGGTTGGCCCGCGTGTGCCCCGTGGGCCTCCCTTCTTGGCCTGCTTTTGGCCCTTCGTCGGCGACGGGCTGCCAGCATCCTGGTGGTGTTGTGCCTGCCAGCGGTCCCTCCTCTCTTGTTGCCTTCTCTTGCACCTCCCGTCGGCCTCGCTGCCCTCCGCCTGCCCCCCCCTCCTGTTGCTCCGGCCCTCTTTCCCTCTCCTGTTGTTCCTCGCCTGTTGGTCTAGGCTCCCATCAATCCCCTCTGTTCCCCCTTTGGCCTCTCCTCCCTTGGCCCTTCCTCTCTTCTGCCTTTCATCCTTTGGCCCCCTCCTAGCCCTGCTCCTCCGTCGCTGGCAGCCCTAGGATTCCCTCCTCCCCCCCTCCGTCTTCCTGCCCTCCGGCCTGCTCCCTTGCTTTCCCCCCGGTTCCCTCTCCCCTCCCTCGGCCTTCCTTCCTTGGCCTCCTCCCTTTCCTGGCCTCCTGTCTCCCTTGCATCTTGGCTGCCCTCTGCCTTGCCCCTTCCTCCGTCCCCTATCCCCCTTCGGTCCTCCTTTGGCCGTGCCTGCCCTCCCCATTCTCCCTTGGCCCTATCCTTCCTCCCCCCTCCTCCAGCTCTCTTCTCCCTGCTATCGGTTGTAGGCTTCTCGCCCCTCGGCCTCCCGGCTGCCCCCTGTGCCGTAGACGCTGCTGCTCTCTACCCTGTCGCCATTCGGGCCGTTGCAACCCCCAGCTCCGGTCGTCACCCTTCGTGCCCAGGCCGTTCTTGTTGTAGCACTCCCCATTCTGGATCCCCCTGGCGCTGCTGTTCTTGCTGGTGGTCCGACAGTTGGCCCCTCCGTCCTCCCTCAGATTCACGCGACCCACCACCAGTCGTGCCTACCCAGTCAACCCCTGGCGTGTTGACTATTGGCTTGTGTCCCCTGGTGGTCGCCGCGGGGTTCCCCCGGCCACAGAGTCCCCACCTACCTGGGCTCTTACATAGGTGGGCGGTGATTGCAGGGTCATTGGTGGGGAGACTAGGCGTGCCCCCTGTTTCTTCAGCCGGGGCGTCCTCAGATGATGTGGAGGGCTGGCCACTAGTGCCTCCAGTGGTAATTACATTGGCCATTAGAACCATGGAGGGGTCTTCCTGGGTGATCTCTTTAGTGCTTGTCTGGGCTATCTCACCTGCCGCCCTTCCTCTTCTAGTGAGAGGACCGGGTCTGGCGGCGAGTCTGGCCACCTCTTCGGGGTTGGTGGGTAGACCAGAGACTCCTGCCATGTTGCAGGTGTAAACCCTCCAGTTCTTGTTCCTCTTCGCCATCCTCCTTGACGGCCTATTCGGGAACACCATTCTGTCGAAAATCGATTGTCGGGGTATTGAAACCGCCATGTACGAGAAGTTTTACGGCCTGCGCGAGAAGCCCTTCGCGCTGACAAGCTAGTTAACCTGAACTCTTAGGCAACCGAGCTGCGGCGGCGCAGCACGAAGAAGAGCGCCACGGCGCAAAGGCCGAGCGCGTATGCCGAGGGCTCGGGAGCCGCATCGAACGTCAGGATGTCGTTGCCGCTGCCATCCACGCTGAACGAGAACGTACCGACCGCGAGAGGCGAGGTACCGTTGCCGCTCTTCTTGTCATAGAGCGTAAAGGTATCGGTGGAGTCAGGGAACGAACCGGCGAACGTGCCGGCGCTCGAACCGAATCCGTAGTTGCCACCGTTATCGGCCACTTCGGTCGCGAAGGCATTGGCGCTGCTGTTAGCCAGCGAAACCGCCGTGTAGTTCGTGCCCGTCGCTACCGCCGTTCCACCCGCGAAGCCCGAAGTCTCGTTAGTGATGTTGCTGTACGACGCCGTCGGATTCGTGGCAGGAATCGTGCCGAGGCTAGCCGCCGTAAAGACGACTTCTTTGGCAGCGAGGCCGCCCCCGGAAGCCAACGAGGCGCCCGAACCGGCGATGTCCCAAGACAGCGTGCCGTTGCCGAGGGTGGTCTCGATGTTCGTGCCGAGGTTGAAGGACTCGCCGGGGGTCAAGGTGTTGTACGCGCCGAGGTCGAACTCAAGGCTGGTGCTGGAGTTCGCGAGGCCAAGGATGAGGTCGCCGGTGGTGGCGGCCATGGCCGAGGTGCTGAAGGATGCCACCGCGAGGATCGCGAGGGCAGCCACTGTGTACTTAAGAGGTTTCATTGGGGTTTTATTCTCCGAGTTTTTTGGGTTTGGTTTTTCTAAGAGGACTGATTCGAACTTCGTAAAGAGTTAAGCAATGTCAGGTGACGTGAGTAGGGAGGCTTCGCAACGCTTTGGTGTCGGAGCCCATTTATTTTTCCTTGTTTTCCATTGCCTGTTCCGTTGTGTCCCCTCTGGGACGCTGCCATCTTAGAGAGGATTGTTACGATCAGAGCGACCGAACTGTTACGATTCGGTAGCAAAAGGCCGACAACCCGCCTCAGGGCGTATGGGCCGAGGCGGTGCGGGTCGCGGTCGTGTCGGCCGGGACGGCGGGCGGCGCGGTGTTTGCCGCGGGAGCGGGTGCCGGCTTGAGCGGCTGGCCCGAGGTGATCGCCTGGTCGAGGATCTTGTTCTTGTAGTCCTGCACGAGGGTCTCGAGCTTCACCCGGCTGAGGCCGACGAACGGCTCCTTCGCCTCGAGCGCTTCACCGAGGCCGAATTTCTCGTACCGGGTGAGGATGTCGTTGGCCAGCTTGTAGAGGGCGAGGTTCTTGACTTCGCGGTCATCGACGACGCGTTGGAGCGTCGCGGCCTGGATGGCGTACTGCTTGCGCGCGGCCTCGTTGCCGGCGGCGAGCTGGGCGGTCGCGTCGTAGGCGGTCTTCCACTGCTTGATGCCGTCGTTGAGCCGGCCGACCTGCCCGGTCTTGTCGTCGACCTCGGCCTTGAGGTCGATGATCTGCTTGGTCGCGTCCGCCTTGTCGGCGGCGGCCTGGTCGCTCACGGTCTTGAGCTGCGCGCTGAGGGCGTCGAGTTTGGCCTGCAGGTCCTTCTTGTCCGCCTCGTCCTGGGTAAGCTGCGCCTGCAGCGTGACCGCCTGATTCTGGGCGTCGCGGAGCTGGCCCATCGTGTCGCGGAGGACGGTCCGCATCTTGGTCAGCTCGGCGTCCTGGGGGTTGGCGTCCTGGGCGTAAATAGCCTGGGGAGCCAATACAAAGAGGAGAAATAGTAATGATAAGCGATTTAGGTTCATGAGCGGGGTCAGGTTAGAACTTGGCGTTGATGTCGAACTGGACGAGATCGCTGTGGAAAGTCGGGCCGGCAACATTGTCCGCGCTCATGTAGCGCAGGCCGAGCCACACGCGCTTCGAGAGCGCCAGGTTGCCCTCGACTGTATAGCCCTTCAGGTTCGTGCCGTAGAGCGGCGCGCCGAAATCCGAATCCGTGAACGCATCCACCGTCGCGTCGCTCTGCACGTAGCGATAGCTCAGGCGCACGTTCCAGTCCCACAGTTCCTCCAGCGCCACGTGGCCCGCATCGACGTGGATCATGTAGCCGATGTTGCCGCCGTAAAACGATTGGAAGTCGCCACGCGTGTAGAGATTGTTCTGCGGCCCCGGATCGGAGACCGGGCCGCCGTTCACGATCGAGTTGCGGTCGAAGCCCACGTTGTCGATGAACTCGCCCGTCACCGACAGGTGGAACGGATCCCAATGCGAGTAATCCAACTGCGCGTAGAGCGACACCACCTGGAACTTCGACGCCAGGCCGAAATACTGTTGCTGGTACGGCCCCGCCGCCGCCGCGCCGGTGTAATTGCGCAATGCGATGTAGGTATTGCCGTTCTGCGCGAACGACGGACGGCTGTCGTCCGTGCTGCCGGCCACATCGCCCGCCGCGTCCTGCTCGTCGATCGGGTCGGATATCTTGCCCTGGATGTCCTCGAAGTCATAGATCGCCGCCGCACCGGTGAATTTCACATCCTTGCTGATCTGCCACTTCGTGCCGCCCTGCGCGGCGAAGAGATACTTGTCCTCGCTGGAGAACTTCTGCGTGTTGTTGGTTGAGAAGTTGAAGTCGGTGTTGAAGACCGGGAACGCGCCCGCGGTGAGAAACGGCGTCACGCCCGGCGCGACCTCGTAGCTGCCCTTGAGCACAATGCCGTCGAACGCAAGGTCGTTCGCCCACATCATGGTCGTGCCGTACCACGGATTGTCGAAGCGCCCGGCCGTCGCGGAGAAGTCCTCCTCCGGCGTGCCGCCGTACTCGTAGCGCAAAAACGCGCGGTCGAGCCAGACCTGATACTTCGAGAAATCGCCCCCCTGCCCGCTGGTCACGCCGCCGAGCGTCTGGTTTTCCGTGGTCGGATTGTCATCCGAGCCGGTCGCCACGCGCACGCCCGCGGTGAAGTTGCTGCCCAGGTCGATCCCCGCGCCGATGCGCAGGCGCAGGCGGAAGCGATTGCGGTTTTCGTTGACGTTGTACTGCGGAACCGCGACGGGATTCGGCGCGGTGGTCGAGACGTTGAGCGCGCTGCCCGTGTTGATCGCATTGAAATTGACGAAGTTGCCCTCCTGCGCATTGCCCGAAGGAAACCAATCCCCCTCGTAGCGAAGGCGGACGTCGCCGGTCAGGTGCAGACGCTGGACCCATTCCGGAACCCGGCTCGCGGCGATGGTGTCAGCCAGGTGCTCGTCGCGACTTTGTTCCATCACGTTCTGCGTCACCTGGTCGGCGATCTGCTTTTTCACGATGTCGGGCACGTAACTGATGCGCATCTCGTCATCGCCGCCGGCGTTGGCCTGCGGAGCGGGAGCCGGCGCGGGCTGCGTCTGCTGGATGGTCAATGCGCGCTCGGCGGTGGCCGCGGTCGTGGCCTGCGTGGCGCGGGCATTGTCGGCTTCCTGCTGCGCCTCGCGGATGAGACCGTCGGCGTCATCGCGCGAGATGAGATTGCGCTTCACCATCAGGTTGATGAGGTTGACCGTCGCGTTGGTCGTCGGGGCCGGCGCGGGCGCGGATGCCGCCGCTGAAGGGGCGGATATCTTCGCAGGCACGGAAGGCGCCGCGTTGTTGGCGGCCAGATCGGTCGAGGCGACAAGACTCGGCGCGGGCGCGGACGGTCCGTCCGTCATCACTGACGCGGGCTGCGACGGCACGACCGGCGGCATTTGCTGCGCGATGGAGCCGGGCGTGTTCAGGTCCGGCGTTTGGTTGGAGGCAAGCGAGGTGTCCTGCGGCAAGGCGTCGGCAGGCACGACCGCGGCGCTCGTCTGCATCGAGAGATTGGAATCGGGCGAGCTGACCTTGCCGGACGCGGGTGCGGGCGCATCGAGCGGGCGCGTGTCGATGGTCGGGCCGTGCAGCGAGAGATCGGAGGAGGCCAGCGTGGGCTGGTCGGCGCGGGCGGTGAACGCGAGCAGCAGCATGACGACCGCAGCGAGGGCTGGCCCGCGCAGGCCGGCCCTCGCGCGGCGCGCGACGGCTACCGCGGAAGGTCGTCGGCGCGATTGGGAAAAGGAAGGAAGAGAAAACATAGGAAGAGGATTAGTTGGGGCGTTTACCGTCGAGCATCATCACGATGGGCATGGGAAGACCTTGCGGCGGCACACCCACCATTTGGCCCACCAGCGCGTCACCCTTGATCGCGGCATCCACCGATGGGTCGTCGTTGGAGTGGCTGAGGGTGACGCGGGTGATGCGGCCCGTGCTGTCGATATAGATGTGGGCGCGCGCCTTGAAGGCGGCCTTGCTGACCGTCGGATTCGAGCTGAGGACGTTGCGGATCTGGTCGCCGACCTGCCCGGCGTAATAGCCGAACGCGGTGCCGCCATCGCCGCCGATGTCGCCGGTTCCGCCGCCGCCACCGCCGCCGCCGATGCCTTCATCGGAGGGCGGTCCGCTGGCCTTGGGACCGGGCGCGGCAGGCGCCGGGCTGGGCGTGGGCTTGGGCGGCTGTTGGTCCTTGGGCTTGAGTTCCACCATTTTTTGCTCCTTGGGAGGAGGCGGGACTTTCGGCGGAGGTGGTGGGAGATTTAGGCTAGATTTTGCATGCACTCCCGTGCACAGAGGACCATACATATTCCACACTAGTTGCATTCCTACCTAGGTAGGGGATCCTCTCGTCTCTATATTCCTTGGAGCCGACTAGGTGATCTTACTTGGGACCTCCGTAAGTCTCTGTGAGCCATAAATTCCCACACAAAAGCTGGGCAAGTTGTACCGTACCACGTTGAGTCTAGGATTGCATCCGTAAGAGAGAGTACCCTTTAAAGTCAACCAAGTCCCCATTCCACCCTTGCTAGGCACCCTTGTGTTGAGAGAATTTCATTTAAATTAATCCACTAAGGTTCTAAAAGGGAGAATTTATAAAATTTGTCGCGCATTATTCAAACTTGGTTGATCAATTGATTGCCTCTTCTCTCCTCTCTTTCTGTGTGCATGTGGTTGATAGTTTCTATCTAGGATCTCATTAGGTGTTGTTCGTTTCTGTGTTAGAGTGTCTATTGCATGTGGAGGTGCTTTACACCCATAGGATCTTCTCCTAGGGGCAACTCCTCCTTCATTTCCTACATCAACCCATTGTTTGATTCTCCCTCCACCATGTCGTCGTATGACTTTTCTCAGGCCCGTGAGGACTCTCTTCCTCAGGGATTCTTGGAGGACCCACCTAGGGTCACCTCTGTGCTGGGGAGAGAGGGGTCCGCCCCTCCTCTCCTATCCAATTTTATTGAGGGTGCTCAACCCTCCCCCTCTAATTCTTCCTCCCAAAACTAGGCCAATCAAATTCTTCACATGATGGCCCAGTTAGATCCGACTCAGCTTAACATCCTTCGTCAAGCTCTATAGGGGCCGAATGACCCTTCTTTAGTTCCTTCTCATGGCGCATCTGCTGCCGCCACTCCATCTCCAATTGTTGGGTTAGGGGCCATTTTTACTGCGCCCATCGATCTCACTCCGATCCATCCCCGGACTCTCTGATTTCCCAGTTTGGAAGTGGGCCAGGCTTCTACCTCGGCCCATCAAGCTCTGGATAAGGGGAAAACCCAGGTCCCCTCATCATCTTATTCTAATCCTTATCCCACTGTCTCCCCAGCGTTGCAGGCCCTCATGGCCCGACCAATTTTGTTCGTCTTTAGGCAGGGGCCACCCAACTAGCTCATGTGGATATGGGCCCTTCCTTGGCCCGTTATCCTTCTTACGGGCTTCCCCCTCCGTCGGCTTATCCTTCGGCCCCTCACACTGGTCCTATTCTCCCAGTTTTGCCTCCTCCTTCCCCGGAACGGGAACTTCTTCATAAGTGGGCTGCCATGTAGCAGCAAATTGACCTCCTTCATAAACAGGTCGGCCCACAATCCCTTGTTGATATCCCTGTTCCTAATTTTCAAGACATCCGCTTCCCACCTTAGTCCGAGCTCCCTACATACTAGAAGTACGACGGGAATGGCAACTCGTTCATTCACGTAAGGGAGTTTCTATATGAATCGGCGTAGTTCCAGCATGATGATCGCCTCATGGCATATCTCTTCCACCGGTCATTGGACTGGGTCGCACTAGAATGGTTCTACACTTTGCCCTAGGATGAGGCAGAAAGCTTCAAAGTTGTTAAGGAGAAGTTTATACAGAGATTTCAAGAACGGGTGGGCCCGGAGTATTCCTTCACAGAGCTTGTAGCAGAAAAGATGAAGGCAGATGAAGATTTTGCCACTTA
This sequence comes from Amorphophallus titanum, assembly GCA_024336825.1. Lineage (NCBI taxonomy): Eukaryota > Viridiplantae > Streptophyta > Magnoliopsida > Alismatales > Araceae > Amorphophallus > Amorphophallus titanum. The sequence goes on along the minus strand of JANBPO010001756.1, from coordinate 14,360 downwards.
TGCAGATAGGTGGAGGCAGATGGCCTCGGGTGTGCCCGGGCAGATCTCGGAGGAAGAGAAAGTAAAATTATTAATTTCAAATGCTACCCCGACATTTCGCAACATTCTGGCTATGAATGACATTTCAAATATGCACCAGCTATACAGTCGAGCCCGGTTTATACAAACCCAGTTCAAGGACTCCCCCATCCACTCCTTGTTTGAGGCCCAAAAGCCAAAATCTGTTAGGAAATCCTAGGGCCCAGTTACTGAGGGAGTTCAAACTAACGAGTAGGTGCACGCTGTTAACCAGTTCGCTCTACCCCGTTTCCAGTAACCTCCACTCAAGTGTTCTGCCTTAACTTGCTGACAAGTGAGGCAACGTGATACAAAGTTTGCTACTTCTCTCTTCACGTTGGGCCATCAAAAATTTCTTTTTAAGTCTTGGAACATCTTGGTAGCACCAGGGTGAATGGAATATTTTGATTTGTGAGCTTCTTCCATAATCATTTTTTTAGTGTCGGCATAATCCGGCACACAGATCCGACCTTTGAATTGTAATCTCCCATCAGTGGAGACGAAAAAATCTGGTCGTAGATTAATATTAGTCTTGATCTCTACCAGCATAGGGTCATTTTCTTGTAACTTGACTAGGTCCTCAATTAGTGTCGGTTGTGACCAGATATTAGCAACCATACACCCTTCTTCATCCTCATTAATATCTAGATTCAGATGTGCAAAATCTTCAATAAGATTGGTCATACCTTTCCTGAGGCTTGCTAGAGTTACTAGAGTTTTCCTGCTGAGAGCATCCGCCACAGCATTTGCTTTGCCAGGATAGTACTATATGGAGAAATCAAAGTCATTGAGGTATTCTTGCCATCTTCTTTGCCTCATGTTTAGCTCCTTTTGGGTGAAAAGATATTTTTGACTTTTATGGTCTGAAAATATGGTGAACTTCTCCGCATAAAGGTAATGCTGTCACATCTTCAAGGTAAAAATGACAACAGCTAGCTCCAGATCATGAACTGGATAATTTTCCTCATGATGCTTCAATTGTCTCGAAGCATAACAAATTACTTTGCCATTTTGCATAAGGACACAACCAAGGCCAATGCCCGAAGCATCTGTGTAGACTTCAAAACCTCCTCCTTTGACAGGTAATGCCAATATAGGTGAAGTGGTGGGATGTTCTTTAAGAGCTAGAAAACTCTCATCACAGTCCTTAGACCATATAAAGGGATTTTCCTTCCTTGTAAGCCAGGTCAAAGGGACGATGATCTTTGAGAAATCTTTGATGAACCACTGATAATAGCCAGCCATACCAAGAAAACTCCTGACTTCAGATACAGTAGTCGATCGGCTCCAATTCTTGACAGCTTCGACCTTAGAAAGATCCACAATAATACCTTCTTTTGAAATAATGTCACTAAGGAAAGAGACCTTTAGCCAGAATTCACATTTGTTGAGCTTCGCATAGAGTTGGTGTTCTCTCAATGTTTGCAAAGCTATCCTTAAGTATTCTTCATGTTCTTCCTTATTCTTGGAATAGATTAGAATATCATCAATGAATATGACCACAAATCGGTTAAGATAAGGCCTGAAAATATTATTCATAAGTTGCATGAATGTTGCAGGGGAATTGGTTAACACGAACGGCATCACTATGAACTCATAATGTCCATATCTGCTACAGAATGTAGTCTTGTAATTATCTTCATCTTTAATTTGGAGGTGATGATAACTCTACTTGAGGTCGATCTTAGAGAAATATTTTGCTCTGGAGATTTCATCAAATAGCTCATCGATACACGACAATGGATATTTATTCTTGATGGTGAGTTGATTTAACTGTCGATAGTCGACGCAGAGCTTGAGGGATCCATCCTTCTTCCTGACAAATAAGACCAGTGCACCCCAAGGGGATGTGTTGGGTCGAATGAAGCCCTTGTCTAGTAACTCCTGAAGTTATTTTTTCAATTCTTTGAGTTCTGTGGAGGACATCTTGTAGGGAGCTATTGAAACAAGTGCTGCTCCAGGAATGAGTTCAATTGAGAAGTTTACTTCCCTTTCGGGCGGTAAATTGGGTTATTCGTATGGAAAAACATCAAGGAATTCTTTTACTATAGGGATTTCTTCTAGGATAATTTTCTTGGACTTGGTGACAACTACGAAAGAAAGAAAAGCTTCACAACCTTGCGAGATGAGCATGCAGGCGCAAAGAGAAGAAATGAGGATAGGATGCTTCCTATATTTGATACCAAAGAAGGAAAATCGTAGAAGATTCAGTTTATGGAAAGAAATTCTCCTATCGTGACAATTAACATCGACATAGTGATCAACAAGCCAATAATTTGTCGGGTGTTACATCAGCAGCAAGAGCACCCGCTGTGCCCATTCTTCCCAGGGGCATCCATAGGCTTGAAGCACCAAGGTGATACACTCTGCTATGCCCCGCAATTGCAAATAAGTTAGACCCTTACAGGTCAACACAGTGTGGTGCAGCATGTCCAGGTTCTACCATACCATATCATCTGAAGAAGACAAACCGAGGGGCGCTGCTTCAGGGAGGTGGAATTCTACCTTGCTATCAATATCAGCCCAGATTGCATCGGAAGGCTCTGATGAGGAGGATGGCAACATCGTCGATGGGCCTAAAGCTGCTACCATCTCCTTCGAAGCTGTTACCAACTCCTCTCTATTCTCCTCGATAGGTGCAGGCAGGGCAGGAACAATAGAAGTAGGCTCACCCCTGGATTCAAGCACCGAGTTGGAAATTTTGAGCATGGAGTCAAAAGTTTACTCTAGGCTGGCAGGAGAGGATTCCTCATGCTCTTCTATCTAAATAGTCTCTTCAAGCTCCGCTCCAGTGATGATTGCCAGATTAGCTGCTTCGTCAGCTGATTTCTCCTAAAGTTCCAACGGAGCTGCCTCGACATCAGTAATGCCATTGGCCGGCCCTTGTTCAATGGCCAAAGGTGTAGGCTGTAGCTGCTCCATGATATGGTCGAGCCCAGGAATACTTACAGGCTCACTGAGACTTGCTGTCTTAAGGTACCCGCTTGGAAATCGCAGCGCAAGCGGCCTCCACACAGGCACTGCACCTTCACCAGGGGAGAACGTGAAGGACTCTAGTTGAGGAGCAGGAAGCGATATTGCGGTGCTCTCCGATGGTGGAACTGGCCCCGTGGGGGTAATGGGATCCTTCATGAAATGAACAAGCTAAAGGAAGAAAAGACATGTCAAAGTCCACATTACAAGATGTAGGCAGTAATAAGGGAACTAAATGAAATTTGGGGCTCACCTCAACTGGAACATGGTCCAACTCGGTCACTGCAGGAGCCTACTTTGATGGGTGTGTCAAGCCTGAAGTAACCTCACCTTCCTCCAGAGGAAGACTCGGAACAATAAGAGAGCTTAGCTTAAGCCGTGCTGGACTGAAGGCTGGGAGATCACTCCCGTAAGAGGCTGATGGAGTAGTTTCTCTTGACCCCGCCTCTGGAAGATCCTCATCGCTAGAGGTCCCGTAATCTACCGGTTCCTCAAAAGGTGGACTCTCTGACGAACTTGATGCTTTGGTAGCCAGCCCTTGCAGACATGCTGAACTATGTTGGGCCACCTCCGAGGAGCTTCTTTTGGCCTCAAGAGCAGCCAGTCGCTCTAATGAACATCGGCTCATCAATGCGCCCTGAATTGGAGCGCTAGGAGGAGGAGCCTCAGCAGAAACAAAAGGGCCGGTAGCTGCTCGACAAAACAAGCCTGTAAATTTGAGGCAACTCATGGGAAATTCAAGAAAGCATAATAACCATCGAGTACCTTGGCCTTCGTGGCTGGGCGTCGATGAAGGCAAATCTCCCTCTATCAGGAAAGCGATGGTTGTACCACCTCTCCTCTCTTTGGCTCCACTAGTAATGGCGACTTCCTCTGTGGCCAGAGTGGGTTGAGGCACTGAAACTAAGGTAAAAAAAGAGAAGAAGAAGAATGAAGATTAACTCATGGCCAACACAAGATGGCAAAACAAAGGGCACCTGTAGCGAGACATTCTTGTGGCTGCGAGGTCTCAAATTCCTCAAAAGTTGGAATCATCAGAAGCGGCACCATAGGTTCTGCCACTACATTCTTAATCTACTACTTTTTAGCTTTTGTTCGAGCCCTTTTAGCCCAAGTCACAGCCTCTTTGTTGTGAGGCCTTTCCCATTTCCTTGAACCACCAGCCGTCAAAGGGGTAGTCCTTGGTGCAGCAGCCGGAGCCTCAAAGTAGCTCAGCTTCTGAGCTTTCAAGATTAATTTCCTATACTCCCTGATTCTCTTCGAATCAGGGTGATCTGCATAAAATATATCCACATGGTGGTCATAGCTTCACCGCCCTTGGGAGGCCTCGCGAGTTCCAAGTGGTATCAAGTATATTTGATTGTCCTATTGGGTATATCTGGTATCCGAGATCCAGGTCGTCACAGATGGTATCAGAGCATTTGTCATGTGGTACATGGAAATCTCAGATATGTAGTTACTAGAGTCGTAAAAGTCCTGTACAGTCACCCAGCCTTTAGTTGGTGGAATTTGCTGGTGTTAGGTTTCGTGATTTGTTTTCCATTTGCTGGTGATCCTGCTCATGCCAGGATTGTTCAGTGTGTTTCTTCTCCGTTGTGATGCCTGTCTCGATCATGTTGTACTTGGCAGTGTTCGCCGGAAGGCTTGAATCTGTAGTACCTTGTCCGAGAGTTTTCCTATAAATTGTTCAGGTTGCTGTTGACTTTTAGCATTGGTGTGTTGACTGTACACATCCTTACGTTGTTTTGGTCACTCCCGCTTAAGTCCGTTTCAGCTCCTGATGTGCCTCGCTTCGATTGAAGTGCTTGACTAGATTCCGTGTTTGAGAAGCTGCTCGAGCGAGTTAGGATTTTCCGTTCCTGGTGAGCTTTTGTTGCTGAGCTTATTACTTCTCGTCCCTTCTGGTGGAGTCTTTTTCGAGACTTGCCTTGGAATTGCTATCTTAGTGATACTTTAGTAATGTGTCTGCTTAAGTATGGATGGCTTTATTTTGAGTCTGATCGACTCCTCGCTTATCGGTTGCTTAGCTTGGGACTCCGTTATGGTGTTGAGAGCTGTAGCATACCATGTTCGTCGTGCCGTGTCCAGCGGCCGACACGTTGAGAGGCTCAATTACTATTTACAGGGCACACGGTAGGCCGAGATTAGCATTTTTCCTTGTACTTTGTGCTGAAGCTGGTACTCTCCTTTACTGCACTTAGGTTCCTTGTGATCGGTTGCTCGTTGGATCAGTGCTCGTGGCATGTTAATGGTGATTCTAATGAGTTGCAGTGCCACTGTACGTGTGCTGAGATGCAATTGTCGAGGTCTTTCCTGATGCCTATGTGCGTTGTTAAGAGTGCGCAGCAGAAGCTTGTGGGTTGGCTACCCATTGGTTGAGGATCGTTATGGTGAGATTCTCGCTGGTCGAGAGGTTTTGTTTCTCCTCGATGTGACTTCATCTTGGCTTCCTGTGCCTTGATGACGTCTGTTGCTGTGCTATTGCTGTTAATTTTCTGGTGTTGGAATTGGCATTTGCGAGTGTTGGGGAATTTATCGACTTGTCTGCTGATTAAGTACCCTCTACTCTACATCTCTTCTCGTGGGTGTTATGCTCTCGAGGCGTGTCTGTGGTCCTTGAGAAGTATTCCTTGAGATTGTCATTTGTGTCACTTTTTCGTGTCGTGGGCCTTTCTTGGTAAGTAGTCTGATGCATGACTTGTTCCTTGTAGTCGGGTGATCAGCTGCTGTTATGCCTTGTCGTAACACTACTTGCAGATGTGTTCTGCGATTTTGTGTGTTGTTTAGAGCCGAGATCCTACAGGTGCTGTCGTGCTGTCTCTGTATGGTTTTGTCTTTTTGTCGTGGAACATTGTCTTGTCAGTGAGCATTGTTGTACTCTCCTTTCCTGGTGAGATTAGCTTGCGACACAGTCAGACATGTTATCCGGCTGAGGATTGACTCGATTCTGCTCATGGTCCAGTGCTGTTGTTTTGTTGTCATTCTTTAGGTGTATTTGTCATTGGTGTCCTGTGTGCCAGGTGTTCCCTGTCACCTTTGGCACCTGAACCGATGATGTTGTTAGGCTGTCAGCTGAGAGGATTATGTTTCCTTGTATAAGCTGATGCTTTGCATGCCTATCGTTCCTGTCGTTCCGTTTCCTTGATGTTTGTTGTTCTGGCAGTCGTGTCTCTTTTCCTGTGAGACGTAAGCGATGTTGCCTTGTTTCAGAGGTGTCAGACTTGTGTTCACTTGTGTCGTGCTCACTCCCGAGCGTGTCCTCGTGATAATGATCTGACATTGTTCCTCTGAGCTCTGTCTCTCGTGCTTTAGACAAATCATGGGTCATGAATGCTTAAAAGATGCGTATGATGCATGCTGGGCTAAAATAAAAGAAATCATTAAAATAAATGTAAAGAAAGCCATAAAATAGACAGTACTCGAGAACAGTATTGCAAGACTAGGATAATCAGGGTCAAGACACTATCCGTAACCACGGCGTGTGAGATAGAACCATCGTCCCCTAACTTTCCCAACCTAACGGCCTATCCGATGATTAAATGCGTGTACCTAGATCATCATCATTTTTGTTATAGGGGAACTTCAGATCCTGGAACACGTGTATGACCAACCGGTTCTTGAGATAATATAACATAGATACAATATAGTAATGCATTAAGGGATAAAAGGGTACAAAATACTTACCTGACTTACCTGGAGGAAATGGAAGGCATAGTAATGCTGTAAGAGAATCATGAACAAGAGTTTGCAATTATAGATCATGAAATAAGTCACTCGAGCCAAAAAGTTCATTAATTAAGCACACAACGCAGCAAAATAAGGCTCAAAAGCATCATTCATCATTTCAGCACATACACAGTCTTCTTCAGACCGCCAAACTATATAAACGGTCCAGATAGGGCCGTAAGGGCAATGCTAGTTTAAATCTTATCGTGGCATCAAAACGGCCTAGTGGCAGACCGCCCAGTGTGATGAACAGCCATAAGCAGACCGCTTAAAGGGAGTTGGGTCGCCACCAACAAACGGTCTTATCTGGGACCATCTAAGAGATAAATGGTCTGTCGATAGACCGTGTATATATTGTCAGTTTCAAAAAAAAGAAACTGGTCCCTCCATCCTCTCCCTCACCGTAACCGATAGAGAAGGGAGGAGAAAACCACCCTGCTCTTCGGCCTCCATTTCCCCCACTCTCTCATCCTCACACCCTCCCCCACTCTCTTCCCATCCTCACATGCGCTTCAAGAGCAAGCACTCCAACGCCCAGCCCGTCGAATGGCCGAAGAAATCACCATACCGCCACTGTCGTCGGTGAACTGCCCGGAGGAGGTGAACACGTCACCATCGTCAAACCCACCGGAGGAGGTGAATGCGTTGCCGTCCACGATCGAGGAAGTCATGGCGATCATCATCGGAGGGGAGGAGATTGCGGGAGCACCGCTGGAGGCGCCCACGGCGACGGTGGAGAGGTCGACATGACCCCCCGAGGTAGGCCCCAAGAACACTCCCATTTCCATTTTAAGCCCATGCATGTAGCTCTAGGGGGGAGTAACGGGGCATACGACCCCTTTGAGCATGGTTGGAAGCCCCTTTGGGCCATCGCCGTCGGTGGGGATGGGGTTGGACGCCGTCGGATGCGGTGAGTATAACACGGTTCGATAGGGACTGTGTACTAAAACTAAACGGCTCACTTAGAATCGTCGGCATAAAAACGGCCAAAATCCAACCGCCCTAATGGCGAGAACAGTCCACGGGTGACCGTTCATCGAGAGTTCAACAGTCGAGGTGTTGGGGAATGAAAGTGGTCTGAAGAAGACCGTGGACATGGGTAGACGGTCCACCTTGGACCGTTTAGAGGCTGAACCGTTGAGAACAAAATGGCCTCCATTAGACCGTCCACTAGGCAAATGGTCAAAGGAATGACCATGTAGTCTCAGATCAATGGGGCTTGAGGGGAATGTCAAACGGTCTGATGGGGACCATTGGGTGCCTAAACAGTCTGTTAGCTACCGTTATTGGGATAGACAGATGAAGGATAAACGGTTCAAACGGAACCGTTAGGGGTGATAAATGGCCTAGCTATAGCCATTATCATGTCAGACTGCATTTTTTTTAATACAATGCATGATTTATTATGACATGTATGACTAATGAAAATGGTTTAAATGCATGTGTTGGGAGACCGGAGATCAAACTAGAGGGGGAGGGGGTGAATAGGATGATCTGTTGACCAATTAAAATAATCAAACTCGCAGCGAAAGGATCTGTACTAGATCTAACGAGAAGTAGATCTAGAATTAATCAAGTAGCGTCCCTATATCATCCTTGATTCAACAAAAAAAAGGGAGAAAAGAAAAGAATAAAAAAGGAGATATAAAAAAAATAAAAAATAAAAAAAGGGAAAAAGGGGGAGTCCACAAATCCATGGAGCTTACTGGAGGTCGTTGGAGAATCACACTAGTCTTCTGGGTTGAAAAAGGGAGTCTTGCCCTCTTTTGGTCGATCGCTGGCTTCGCGCCTGTCGACTGACCGCGGCGAACCGGGCCGGTTCAACTGCATCCGAACCCTATTTTAAAGGGCCTTTCACCCTCTCTCTTCATTTCATTCCACCCACTCTCTCTCCCTTATAATCTCCTAACCCTAGCACACCTCCCTCTCATCTTCTAAGCCCCCAAAACCCCACATCTCCTTCCTTCTCACAAGATCTGGCCAACTGCTCTCAGTTTTGGAATGATACCTCACCGACATTCGTGCGTCAGTATCATCTTTCTCTCCAATTCCAGAGCTTAGTGAAGGTGCTTGCTGTCCTTCGAGTGTCTCTATCTGCCCCAAGGTTGATCCTTTCCAGTCTAAGGGTTTTACTCTGGGTTTTCTAGTCTACGATGCCGCCTAGAAGGAGTTCTCAGCATCTTGTTCAGGGGGAGTCCAGTGCCCGGAGGCGTGAAGCTCCGACTGCTCCACCACGATAGGCTCCGAAACCAAGGCTACCTCCAAGACCTATCATCGATCCTCATCTTGTTGATTTTGGTGAGATGAATAACCTCCTACCCGATATCTACACAGTATTCTCCATGCAACCGAGATGGATAGACTTTGATACAAGTTATCCCAAATACTATCCATATCTAGTGCAACAATTTTATGGCAACCTAGAAGATCGAAATGGACAGCTATACACCATGGTGCAGGGCATTGAGATTCACATTACCTCCGAGTTGTTTGCCCGAGCCTTAGGTGTCTCTAGTTGGGGTGTTGCTATGAACTTTGGGCATGGTGAGGTCGAAGCTAGTTTCATTGCTATGACGAGCTGTGATTTTGTGCGGGGAATCAGTGATTTAATTGAACTCAATGTAAATCATTTTCCACCTCTACAGCGAGTTCTACACCACATGTTTACCACTCTTATTTGTCCAAAAAGTGGAAGCCGAGATGAGGTGACTGAGCTCCACCGATTTCTGTTCTTTCATGTTATGAATGGCAGCGTAGTTAATATGGGTTGGCTCATGAAACGGTTGATAGGTCAATGTCGTACATACTTAAGGAGGTACCTACATTATGCCTCTCAACTGACCGGCGTCTTCACTTATGTTGGGATCCAAGTGGTGCATGAACAGTATATTCGGGTTAGACATGATGATATTTACAATTCCCACAAGATTCTTTCAAACATGGGCTATTACCAGGATGCCAATGGTGAGCTCTGTCATAATGTCCCCGTTTATGGAGAAGAGGATGATAGTGAGGACGAACAAGAATAAGAACAATAGCAAGACCATCAAGAATAAGAACAAGAACAACAGCAAGACCATCAAGAAGCACCTGCACCAGTTCAGGCTGAGGATGTGCCTCCACCGGAGGACCTACCTCCACCACCACAGTTTTACCATGGGGAGTCTTCCACTCTGGGTGCTGGCTATCCTACTTGGGGGGACTATGAGGATCTAAATAGGCGTGTCTTAGGCGTGGAAACTCAGATCGACTCCTCCCTTGGGCGGTTGGACACCTTCATGGACACCATGACTGGAGAGATGCATTCCATCCACGACGCTCTGGATACCCTTTCTACACACATGGCCACCCTTTTTGCTAGCCACAAAGATACTAGCGACGCCTTCCAGATCGACAACCGGGCCCTTCTTAGCCTCCACGACCAACTTCGCCATCACGATGATCTTCTCCATCGCATTGAGAGTCATCTCCCTCCTCCTCCACCTCCTACTCATGCTCCTGCTCCTGCTCCTATTGGCTCTAACCATGGTGATGATAATGCTTAGGATGGTGATGATCGCGAGGGGGCTGAGGATCAACCTACTACGTAGCTATCACTGTACGCCATATGCAACTGACAAAATGGCCGGCACCGTGAAGAGTCAGTGCCGGCCATGTAGCGGCTGCGTGGTAACGCGGATGCGCCGTCCAAGGGTGTTCCCAAGTTGACACCACTGCCGCGGGACGTCCGCGTCGTATGCCACCCCACGCTGCAGTCGGTGGCGTGCATCGCCGCGGCAGCGGAGCCGGCCGCTATCTACCCCGAGGGGCCGATGCAGAGAGGGGACGCCACACCAACCCCATTGCGGCCGGCACCGCTGCCGCGATGCCTAAAAATTAGGCGCATCACAAGTTTGCATGCCTTACATATGCCATGTAGTTGCCACCTATCACGCAGCCCGTGCTGGGAGCCTCCGCAGTGGCTTGCCGTCCCTGCGCAGGCCGAAGGCTTCAGGATGAAGGACGTAGCCGTGGTGAGCAGCCCACAGCATCAGCCGCCCTTGGTAGCCATTGGGGATGCCCAACGGGCTGCCTCCATCGAGTGGACGCATGAACCAGTTGCAGACGGCCTGGTGCGAGAGCGCCAGCCAATTGGCAAGCTCGCGCTTGCCGTCTCCTTTGCCGAAATAGACATCGCGAAAGGCGATGAGTATATCGGCCTGTGTGCGTATGTGCTGTGACGACTTCATGTTACGTGTATACATGCTACGTGAGCGATTTGCAACGGGCATTGCTGGCGATTCCATTAAAAGGATGATGAGGTATGCCTCCTAAGCGCACCGCCTATGACGAGTGGGCCGAGCGGCTGCCCCACGTAGCGCCGCAGAGAATTGGCGAAAGGCTGGAGGCTGTACGCGAGATGTGCGGCCTTGGAAAAGCCGAGTTCGCGCGACGCGCGAAGGTGACGCCATCGCACTATAGCAATCTGCTGGCGGGCACCAACACGCTACCTGTGTACCATCTCGCCTCGTTCGCGGCGACGTACCGGCTAACGATGGATTTTATCGTGCTGGGGGATCTGTCTGGCTTGCCACACAATGTGCACGACGATATCGCCGCGCGCTTGCAGATAGGCACCAGGAAGAACAGCTCCAGGCGTAAACCATAACGCCTCCCGCATCCGTGATTGCTTATGCAATATGGCATTGATGCACACCTTGGGCGTGCAAGCAACGCCTAAGGCTGGTCAGACCACACCCGCTTACCACACATCATCTCGCGCCTTGCGCCGCGGCTGACCATTTTGCGCCGCTGCTCATTTCGTCTTGACGCGACTTCATGTTACGTGTATTCATGTTTCGTGTAGTAGCCAGTCAGTTGCGAGACCAGCCATGCAGGATGCGCCATGCAATATCGCCAGCCATCTGAAGCCAGCCAAGAAGGCGGAGAACATCTTCGATCTGCATGCAGGCTGGGTCGCATGCCGGAACCGCGAGCCATTCGACGCGAGCCAGCCACCGGCCTGGCAGGTTGGCTACCGGATGTATCAGGAGCATCAGCTGGACATGGGGATACGTGCTCTGCGTCAAGCGCTGTGGGAGGGCGTGACGCCGAACGAGGCGCCCATGCCCCGAGTTTTCCCCGCCCCCTAGGGGCCATGACGCCTGCACAGCAGCGCATCGCCAAGCGGGCGCGGGCGCGGAACATGCTGCTCCTGATGTGTCTGTTCCCGCACCGGGTGCCCGAGTGCGAGCGTGACGGGATGACTGATCGGCCGGCGCGTCTCGCGTATCTCGCGGGCCTGGACGTGGCGTTCACCCGTTCCGACCGCAGCATGATCTTGCGTCACGGGCTCTTCTGGTGGGCTGTGGCGGACGATCAACTCCTGTCGGAGCGCCGATTCCGGACACGTGACGCGGCGTTGGCCGCATGCCGGGCCGATGAGCGGCACCACGATGAGATGGAGCGGCGGGCCACGTCAGCACGCATCACCACCAGTGCGGACATTGGCGCGCGCGGCCGTTGGCTGCGCAGCATGAGGTGAGACCATGCACACCATCAGCTCACACATCACCCGCCACGGCCGGAACAACTGGACGGGTGCACCCATCTACTACACCCCGCAGGTCGGTGATTCTGGCGTCAGGAGATCAATGCCATGAAGGTGGAGAGAAGGTGTTATATGGTGTGGTGAATCCCTAGAGAGATCAAGGGTTGGTGTGGAATCAAGGGGGGGTCTTTTGTTCATTGGTTCAAACAGTAATTTCGAGCTAATGGTAAGAGGTTTGTCCACTTACATTAAAGGTCATGACGCCGAATGACTTGGCTTAGACATAAGGTCATGACGCCAAGGGAGAATATTTAACAACTTAGACATAAAGTCATGATGCCGTAGAACTTGGCTTAGGCAGAAGGCCATGACTCCAAGGTAATACTTTTAACGGCTTAGACATAAGGTCATGACGCCGTACAAATTGGCTTAGGCGGAAGGCCATGATGCCAAGACAGAATATTTACCAGCTTAGGTGGAAAGCCATGACATCAGATAAGAATAATTAATGTATTAGACATAAAGTCATGACGCCGTACAACTCGACTTAGGCGCAAGGCCATGACGCCAAGGTAGAATATTTACCAGCTTAGGTGGAAAGTCATGACGTCGGACAAGAGTATTTAACGGCTTAGACGTAAAGTCATGACGCAGTACAACTTGACTTAGACGGAAGGCCATGACGTCAAGGCAGAATATGTACCGATTTAGGCAAAAAGTCATAACGTCAGACAAGAGTATTTAACGGCTTAGACGTAAAGTCATGACGCCGTACAACTTGGCTTAGACAGAAGGCCATGACGTCAAGGTAGAATATTTATCGATTTAGGTGGAAAGCCATGATACCGGACAAGAATATTTAATGACTTAGACATAAATTCATGACGCCGTACAACTTAGCTTAGGCAGAAGGCCATGATGCCAAGACAGAATATTTATCAGCTTAGGAGGAAAGCCATGACGTCAGACAGTAATATTTAATGGCTTAGATATAAAGTCATGACGCTGAACAACTTGGCTTAGGCAGAAGGCCATGACGCTAAGGCAGAATGTTTACCGGCTTAGGCGGAAAGTCAAGACGCCGAATAATAATTAATGGCTTAGACGTAAAGTCATGATGCTGTACAACTTGGCTTAGGCAGAATGCCGTGACGTCAAGGCAGAATATTTACCGGCTTAGGCGGAATGCCATGACGTCGGAGAAGGATATTTAACGACTTAGACGTAAAGTCATGATGCCGTACAACTTGACTTAGATGAAAATCCATAACGCCAAGGTAGCATATTTACCGATTTAGGTGAAATGTCATGACACCAGATAAAGATATTTAACAGTTTAGATGTAAGGTCATGACGCCATACGACTTGCCTTAGGCGGAAGGCCATGACACCAAAGTAGAATATTTATCGGTCTAGGCGGAATGCAATGATGTCGGACAAGGATATTTAATGGCTTAGACATTAGGTCATGACGCTGTACAACTTGACTTAGGTGGAAGGCCATGACGCCAAGGTAGAATATTTATGAGCTTAGGCAGAAAGTCATAACGCTGAACAAGGACATTTAACGGTTTAGACGTGAAGTCATGATGCTATACAATTTAGGTTAGGCGGAAGGGCATGACGTCAAGGTAGAATATTTACCGACTTAGGCATAAGCCATGACACCGGACAAAGATATTTAATGGCTTAAACGTAAAGTTATGATGTTGTATAACCTGACTTAGGAGGAAAGCCATGACGTCAAAACAGAATATTTAGCGACATAGGCGAAAAGCCATGATGTCAGAGAAGATGAGATTTTTTTATTGGTTTACATGCTAGCCTAGACTAAAGGTCATGATGCTAGCGATTGATTTGTGCATCGATCTAGATGAGAGGTCATGATGCCGATGATAGAAGGGGTCTTTTTATTGTCTAGATGGACAAGAGGTCCAAGCCTAAGGTAAAAGGGTCTTTTTATTCTCTGGTCAGAGGAAAGGTCTGAGCCCAAAGGTGAAAGGGCCTTTTTGTTCTCTGGTCGGTCAGAAGGTCCGAGCCAATGGTAAAAGGCAGTCTTTTTATTGACTGGCTG
>JANBPO010001749.1:0-43289 GCA_024336825.1 Amorphophallus titanum | reverse complement strand
CTATATTCTGGACTTCCTGCTGCTTGGTCAATTCCAGCTCTATTTAGGCCCGGGAGTGTTCAGCACGAAGTTCAGCTATCCTAGCCGTCAAGGAAATCCGACGCTAGGTAGAAGCATTAGCGGCATCCTGCACCTGCTGGGCGGTTCCTCTCAGAGATGCAAGAATGGTTCGGCACTCTGCCTGCTCGAGCTTTATGGTCATCAGCTGATTAGTTACACCTTGGCCAATGAACTCCCTTCTATTCGCATGCTTCAAGTGTAGGATCACTCGCTGCATTCAGTCCTCCATGGGGCAGCCAAAAGCCAGCAATGTGCGAGAAAGGTGCTCAACCAGACCCCTCAGTTGACATAAGTCAGATCGGGGCGAGTTGTTACAGTCTGCCGCAATGTCTCCAAATACTGCCACACTGGATCATTTGACGACTGCAAGTCAAGCGATGGCGTATCAGGAAGTTGGAACTCTACTCGACTGTCGACCGCAGCCCGGATGTCGTCACTCTGTTCGAAAGACGATGATGGCATGTCTTGTAAGGCACCCACACTAGAACCGATTTCAGTGACTAGCGCAGTAGAGGAAGTCTCGATAGTAGCAACCTCTCTCCCAACCTCCGACAACAGAGCTGCGCTTTGAGCTTACATGATAGGGGACATTTGACTTTCATCCTCGGCTTGACCAGCCTCCACCAGTATCGTCTCTATGACAAGGGTTAAAGCTTTTAAGACCCTAGCCACTTCTTCTACAATTTCTCCCGCTTCTATCTCATAAGTGTCTCTTCCCTCCGGGAGTAATTCTCCACTAGCAATGAGCGACTGGGGTTCCAAAGCCGCAATCGGCTGAACAGATCTAGCAATTGCCCCTGATGCCTCCAAGCTCACTGTTGAAATGAAATCCTTGGGGTATCACAGAGTTATTGGCTGCAGGAAAGGAGAAAATGTTGGCTGATCTGCACCCAAGGGTGGAAGAGGTATCTTCACAGTCACTGTCGGCAAGGTCACCTCGGTCTACATAGCTGAAGCCTGCAAGAAGAAATAGATAAGACATGCTTCAGAGGTCTGGCATGAAAACTAATAAGAAGAGCCAGGTGGTGAAATTGGTAGGGGATCTCTTACCTCTGCGAGCACCAAACTCAGAGCTCCCGCAGTGGAGACCATCGCCTCCGTCAACTAGACCGCTTCCCCTGTAAAGGGACCAGGTGGCCCGAAGCTACTCCACGCCAGCCGGGGTGGGCTGAAGGTGGTGTAATCACTTTCATTGGCAGAAGATGTGTCGGTATCTTCGGTTTTCATCTCCACGGGAGGAAACTCCTCATCACTGGAACTGCTGCTATAGTCTACCTGCTTTGTTAAGGAAGAGCTCGGTGCTATTGCCTAACTCTCCCCCTTTGGAGCGGATGGTTCATTAGCTTCATGACCTGCAAGGGGAGCATCTCCCTCAATAGGAACCCGCTCGGTTGGTTCTACAGTAAAAGCGGTAGCTAAATGAACCTTGGGAGTGGACTCACTCCCTGGAATGACCTCCTCCCTAATAGGAGCTCCTTCGGCAGCCCTGACAGTGAGAGGCGAAGGTGCTCGGACATCAACTAAAGCTCAAATGGAGAACATTCATTTGAGCTGAAGAGATAATAGGCTGTGGAAAGATTATGAAAAAACCATGGATTACCTTCCATTTCATGGCTAGGTGTGGGAGAAGGCAGATCCCCCTCGATGGGAGCTACGGGCACTCCCTCTCCTCTATCTCCAGCTACCACAGGGGCGGCAGCCTCCTGCTCAACCACTGCAGTAGGAGTGGCAGCAGCTGCAAAGAAGAATTATTAGCCGATGCAGCCAGAACAGAGACGGGTTGCAGAAAAAGGAAGAATATACCTTTCATCGCAGGCATCTGCATATGAGAAGCCTTGAATTCCTCAAATGACACCACGGGCAGGGGGACAATTGTTGTGCATATGTTGTTTGGCTTTGATGCTAGCAACATATATTGTTCTATTTTGATGATAGTAACAAAGTGCACGATCGATTTCAAGGGGTTGGAAACCCCAGAAGAACAGAGGCAAGGGGCTTGTTAACCCTTCCCTTACTGAACCCAATGAACCACAAGAGGGCCCATCCTTGTAGACTAAAATGAAGAAGCTATATTCCTTTTCTATGGAGAGGACCCGGGCCTTATTTGAATGGGTCACCCAATACAACAAAGTCACCCTCCCAGAGCCAAAGAGGCCGGCGGATGCTAGCAGAAAAGGCAATCCCCACTTCTGCCCGTATCATCATATGATCGGGCACTCCATTGAAGATTGCTATCCATTCAAAGATATCATTGAACGACTGATCCGGAGGGGGGAGCTCTAGATGGGCAACCATAAGGTTGACCCTCCACTTCCTCACGAGTTGCCCGATCTTAAAAGGGCAGTCAATATAGTGTCTCTGCACCTGCTACCACCAGAAGGGTCGAGGCCTTCCGCAAAGAAGAATGAAAGGAAGAAGGTGAAGGTCCAATGGAAGAGGGTTGCCCTCTCTTGTGATACATTATCTAGCCTGTCTGGCACGAGCCGAGTCGCTAAGGAAAGAAATGAAGAACCATGCTGTCCACCGCCCGTCAGAGAGGCGCGCCACCATACCCCCTCTCCACATGAGAACATGGAGGCAAGAATGCCAACTTTTGAAGAATGGGATGCCCTCGATAAGGATGACGAGATGCTGTTGGCCCTGCCCAGAGTCCAGACGGAAGGCAGCACTTCCAGCTCCCCTCAACCTGACCCTGCCATGGTAGCAGAACTATATCAAAAGCTTCAGGAGACTGAAGTGCTAAGAAGGAAATTAAGCAAAATGGGTCTATACCTAGCTATACCCGGACAGGCCGAGTCACCTCTTGAAATTTCGCAAAGCGACACCAAGCCCCGAATGACACATGATTATACAGGGGGCATTCTCTCTCAGCATCCTCATCACGTGCCTCCCGCGCACCTCACGACTCCCCAAACATGTCAGGGGGTAGCTAGCACATCTCACGCCTGTGGACGTCAAAAAAATGACGACGAGGATCCTACGGCACTTGCGGCACTCGCATCTACGTGCGAGTCGAAGGCGGGAAGGCTGAATAAACCCATACCTCGTTCGGCCAGGACGAGAACCCGCTCGGCAGTCCGCTACCTATTAAGGGAGCCCCCAGGCAGAAGATCTCTATGATCGGCCATGCCGAGAGATGAATCAAATAAAAGTCAGGGATTTTGACACAGTCTCGGCACATGTCAGAAGTCACGCAAAGTCTCAGACCGAGCCCTAGAGGGTGCAAATGAAACATCATGGACGTCGTGCGTCACAACTGAAGTACTCCGGGAGTGCCAACACTTGTATAAATAGTTGCGACTTCGAAATGAATCCGTTCGGCGCTCAATACGGCACGAATGGGCCTTAAAACGGCGCGATGAAGGGCTTAACCGGCGCGCCCCAAACCGGTGCGCCCCCCTCCCCTTCATTGCATTGAAACGGCACGCCATCCCCTTGCTTAATTGATACGGCGCGCTCACGAAGGATGCCCCCCCCCATTTGATGGTTTACATGGAATGGGTTGAAATGGCGCGCCATCTAGCCGTGCCGTTTCAACCCCTCATTCTCAAGCGTGCAACCTTTTGTGGTTAAAATGACGCCGAACAAGCCATTCGGTCATAATGTCATCCGCCGCCCACCCATGCCCTGCGGGTGATGGCAACGATGGCGTGGCGAATACGGAAGAGCGACAGAAAACCGGCCCGGCATGGGTTCTCCGGCGCGCTCACCTCCGAACAGAGAATTTGGGGTGCTTGGCCTATATATAGACCAAGCATTCCATGAAAGAGGGTCTCTCTCTCGCTCGCTCTCTCTCCAAAGCTCCCCGACTGGCTTTCCAGCGCGCAAGAAGAAGAAGAAGAAGAAAGAGAAGGAGACCCCCCCCCCACGCCGATAAGGTGAAGAAGAAGAGAGGTGAGCTGGGGGGGAAGTTCCTATTCTTTCTTCCCCCTTTCCGGCAGTGCCTTCTTAAACTATCTAATTATGTAATTATTTTAGATTCTTGTGTATCTCCACACCATCCCTTTAACCCTTTCGAGTCTTCAAACTCGTGGGTGACGGTTCAGGATTCGGATTATCGGGCCTTTCTCAGTATTCAGATCTCGGGTTGTTACAATCACTCTCCCTCAGTTCCATCATTCTCTTCTGTCAAGGGAGTTATGTTTCAAGCCTGATTGCTGAGTGGAGTTGCCGAATCTTATGTTGCTTGTGCCAACAGATAAAACTCTGTGGTTTTATGATGCTCATCATTCTAAAGAGTTATCTGTCCAAGAAAGTCCACCTATTGTTGGCACCGGGTGTCTAGGGGCAACTGCCCTTTTGAAGTTGCGTGTTCATAATCGAGCCTGGCCTTCTACTAGATGGGCTCGTTATTTGAGTAGACATTGCAAATCAAGAAGCCCGAAGGTCCGAGTCCATGTCAGGCGGGTTCAGTTTCAAGACATTTCAACCAAGAAGAGGCGGCGACGCAAGTACAAAGGCTGCATGTTGTACACTCGAGGGGCCACTACTTCTCCTTCTCCTTCCTTCCATTCATCCTTTCTTCTACTCAGCTCCCACCCTTGGGTGGTGTACCTGCCTTCTTCCAATCTCACATCTATAATCTTCTCCTCTCTTCCCAGGTCCACGAAGGCCCATTCTTCTTCTTCTCATCTGGATTTTTTGGATTCTTCTCACAATTCTAGGCCTCGGCCTATGTCCTTCTCTCACCCTGACTTCGGGACCCCTCTTGATTCTTCCCCTTCTCACCCCAGGCCTCCACATTTCCATTATGGTTTTCCTCTTCAATCTTCCCCTGATTCTTCTTCCTCAGGACTTATGGGTGTTGCCTTCGATTCTTCTCCAACTGTGTTGGATGATCGTTCTTCTTCTTCTCCAAACTTGTCGGATGTCCACGATTTTCCTTCTCTAACCTTGTTGGATGACTCCTACTCTCCTTCTCCGATTTTGTCAGATGGTTACTCCTCTTCTTCCTTACCTTTGCAACAGTCTCCTAATTATCCTTTTATTCCTTTTGTCTCACCCTTTCGGGATTCTTGCCCTTTCCTTACTATTTTCGAGAGTTTAGTCTGCCTTGGTCTCAGTTAATCCTTATTTATTCTGTATTTGGGTCCTTGTTATCCAGGTCTCTGTGTCTTAACAAGGGAGTTCTAGCCCTTGTCTCTCTTCCTTTTTATCCTTCTTCGTCCAATTTGGTGTCTACTGCTCCTCCATGTAGAGGAATCATTGATCTTTTGCTACCCTCTCCCTTTTCATCATGTCAAGCAAGGAATACAAAGCTCGTGCTATACGAAGTTCGCTGATCAAGATCACTTCGGGACGCTGCTTCCACTTCATGGATTTGCAAGGCATCCCTTATATTATGCAAGAATATGTTATCATTGTTATCACTCTTATTATTCATGTGCATGGTTATAATGCTAGATCAACATGGTTGAGAGGTTTAGGTCTAGTTTGGTTAGGCTTTAGTTTGCTCAGTCAAAAGAGTTTGCTTCTGCAGCACCTTAGGCTAGTGATAGCTCCGCATTGTGAGTTTGAGTTCTTTCCCTAATTATTGATGGTGACCTCTCAAGTGAGGATTTTCACACACTTCACGGCGAGCTATAGCCGATCCCTTTGAGACACATCGTTGCTGCTTTGACCATATTTTGGGCATGCACAAAGGCCTTTTATTTTCTCTACTCGACCGAGTGCTAGGGCAAGAGATTGATGGATGAGATGACCAACCTAGGCGCTCCCCAATACAGGAGAGGTCTCAAATAGGGGCAGTCTTGACCCTCAAAAAGTGAGCTTTATTACAAAATCTTGCCAATAAGGGATGTCAAATGAAAATTATCATCAATCAATAGAAAAATTATGAAAATCAAAGGCATGTCAAGAGTTGAGTTCTCTGCGGGACGTCATGAGCCCGGTCGCATGTGTGCCAATGGGTCCAAAAATTAAAGACACAAAGCCCCGACATAACAGACTATCTCTAATTAAAGAAGGTTGAAATAGTTGATGTATTTTGAATATTTGATTATTAATGAAATAAAGTTGAAAGTTTGAGTAAATTACATGTGCAATTGCATCTTAATATGTGATTGTCTTGTACTCTGATTATTTCCTGCTTGCAAGAGGCTTACCATGTCGGCTGTTCACATTCCTCGAGATAGTCTTCCGCTGTAATTAAAGGCTTGGGGCGTGACAGTAACAGTGCCGGCAACTGTAAAGGAAAATTAGCCAAGGCTGCTAGAACAAGTAATGAATTACATAAGAAGGAAGAATATACCTTCAGCTTCAGGCCCCTGCACATGAGAAGCCTCGAATTCTTCAAAAGATACTACTAGAGGAGGGACGATCGCTGGTTCCAGCTCCGCAGCCTTCTTTCGGCGTGCCCGTGTCACCCGGGTCGCGGCCTTCTTGGCCTTGTCGACAGCCTCTCTCACCTGAGACCTAGTCCGCTTCTGTGAATCACCAGGAGGTAATGGCATTGTGGTCGGGGCTGGCTCAAGAATCCCAAAGTATGTCAGCTTCTGAGCCTTAATTATCAGTGCACTGAAGTGCCGAGTCTCCTCTGAAGAGAGTCAGACTGCACAAGCACAAAGGGTGACACATGTAGAAATGAAAAGGAAAAAACTCAAAGCTGAAATGGAGAAATGAAAGGTACTTGCCGGCCCTGTGTACAAGGGAGAAAGAGGTCAGTAGATAGCGAAGGCACTTTGTCTCTTGAGGCCGTCTCATGAACAAGCCAGCATACATCCCCTATCTTCTCACTTTGTTCGACTAGCGACGCCAAGTCTGTGTGGTCGCGAGAAGACAGATAATAATACAAGCTCAAGTGGTCTAGCCCCCATCCATCAGCATATTTGAAGGAGATCAGAAGAGGCCAGTCCAGAATAGCTTCACTTGTGTAAACCAACTGAGAGCCCGTGAGATCGAAGAAATGCAAATAACCAGGGGGTGTTACTATATAGTGCATCCCGCCTGTCTTCCCCTCTGATAAAAGTCTGATAAGGATGCAAGCTGTCAGTCTCTGGATGCCAGTCGGCCACGAACAGAATGGACTCCTCCACCGACAGAGGGATTTGTTGAAGGGCCACCCATTCACCACTCACGCGGCACAACCCCCGAAGTGTCTTCACATAGTTATCTTTGCCGATCTTGAGCAACTTCGGATCGGCCTTGGATGAGCAGCACTTCGCAGTCTTCCGAGCTTCCAGATAAGCCATTACCTCTGTGTTGGTCTAAGACTTTAACTTCTTCAAATAAGATGGTTCAATGTCAAGGACCGACTCTGGCTGGGAGTCCAAGAATCTGCACTTTGCAACAGACCAGTAGTCTCGGCGGAAGTTTCTATAGAACCCCGTCCGTGCATTCCACCATTTGACATATTTAGGAGTGACACGGGGGAAGCGAGCAGGGGTCGACACCCTGAATGATACCTCCTCACGGCAGTGAAAGAAGTCCCACCACACGCGAGCCTCGTCATTGGCCACCTGGACAGCTCGGTGCCTGTTCGGCAACGCAAATTGTGTGGAAGAGGAAGGGATGTGCTGATTGTAGCCAAAATTTTGATTGAATTGGAATGGATAGTACGGCTCCAACCACAGGATGCCACTCTTCCAAAAGACAAGGATGCTTGGTCTGATAGCTAGCACCCAATCAACCAGCTTCAGCTCCAAGATTGGCCTCGTGCACTTGGCACCAGAGATTGGATGTATATACTCTTCTGTCTCAAGTAGACTATACATCCGCATCTTGTTCACGAGCAGGCTGGAATGAGCCGCCAGGCTCTAGAAGTACAGAACTCTGGGCGAGTCCATGGGAACCTTGGTCAGTTTGCCCCGAACGGCGAAGAGCTGTTCCGCCATTGAAGCCGGGTCAGCACTTGCAAACTCTATCATCCTTGGAATAGGGCGATCTGATTGTAGCCCCTGAGGAGGAGCCTCCAGAAATAGGGTGCAGACCCAAGCATTGAAGAAATGTAACGGACTGACGGTGTTATTATGTTAATTCTGGTGAAAATTCGGTAGCATCTCCCCAGGACCCGGAGCGTAGGGGAGTAAAAGGGGAACATGCCCACAAGGAGTGGCGGGACCCAACAATTCGAGGTGTGTGCCAAGGCAGTAGCACCTTTAAGAAAACTTCGAAAAACTCAGAGGAATCAGCAAATGAGGGATGCTGGGCTACAACAGGCTGAGGGTGCACCGGATAGAGGGGCGAGTTAAGATATACCGAGCTGGGATGGCATGCAAGTGCTCTGAGTGAAAGGAGTTGAAGTGTGCCGGGCAAGGGCAGAAGGTGCACTGGGCAAGGAGGGTATGCAAGTTCGAGGCGGCACGACATCATCGAACCAGACTCAACGAAGTTCACTGGCTAAAGGGGCTAGGCCAAGTGCACCGGTTCAAGCCGCAAAGGCATCAACGGGATCGAGAGAAATAAGGCCACCAGATGGGGAGGGTCCTGGGAGGCCAAAGGCTGATAAAGAGGAGGGCTTGTTCCCGTGAGAGGGGGGTGTCTATGACGCAAAGAGTGTCTGGACCTCGACCATGAGTTGGTAGGCTCCAAACATTGGCATTCCTATGATCAAGACTCCGAAGAGAAGAGTCGAAGGAAGGACACAGAGAACCCGAAGTGTACAGCAGAGGAAGCAAGGAGAAACCATGTGAACGGTGAGGATAGGCGCACAGGAAATGCAGACATGCAACTTAAATGCTTGCAAACTCTCTTATTCCTTGTAAAAAAAACATAAGAGCACAGAGGCTATTACATCGGAAGGAAAGCAGGAAAAGAGGAGAAAGGGCCAACAAAGAAATTACAGTGGGGAGGGGATAGAGCACAGGCTCCTCCCCTCCTAAACTTCACTCCCTCTCCCACTCCCCTCTCTACTTCTCTTCTTCTCTTCTCTCTTCGCTCAGACAGTGGAGGTCGAAGTGGCAGCCGGGGTCTCCTTCCTCTTCTTCTCTTCTTTTCTTCCTTCCTATCCTCTTCGTTCTACCTCTGTTGTTGTGTGTCTATGTGTTCTTCGCAGCGAGGAGGGGTCTTATACCCTTGGTGGCGGGAGCGTTGATGGCAGGCCAACATTGATGGGAGTTGACTCCCATCTTGTACCAGTCTGCAGGGGGTAGCCTGGGTGTCTTCACCAGCGGGCGACACCTCACCTAGCCCTGGGATGCCCCGCTGCGTGCCAAGGATGGTAGGGCATGGCCCTAGATTTCTTTGCCCATTGCACCGGGTGAGGGGGGGGCTGACCGCTGTGCCACTGGAGGCTTCAGACTGGCGTGCCGTTGAAGCTTCGAACGAAGTGTGCCGTTGAAGATCTTCGCAAGGGGTGTGCCACTGGGGGTCAACGGAGTGTGCCGCTAGGGGCACGGTGGGGTGTGCCATTGAGAGGGCACCAGGGTGTGCCGCTGAAGGGCCAAAAGAGGGCATGTGTCGCTGGGGGCCTCAAAGGCATGCCGCTGAGGGCCAGCCTGGGTGTGTGCTACTGGGGGCCTTGCATGAGCGTGCCGCTGGAAGGGCAGCGTGAGCGTGCCGTTGAAAGGGGGCAAAGGGTGTGCCGTTGAGAAGCGTTAAATGAGTGTGCCACTGGAGGGCACTTGGGAGTGTGCCGCTGGAGGACACCAGTGGGTGTGCCGCTGGAGGACACCAGTGGGTGTGCCGCTGAAGGCACCCGAGGGAGTGTGCCATTGGGGCTTTTGCATGAGGGTGCTTCCTTTCCTTCTTTTCTTCTTCTCATCTTCTCTTTTCTTTTCTCCTTTTCTTTATTCCTCTGCACGTAAACATGGGGTGAGAATTTTTAGGTGTCCACAGGTTGGCATTTACACATATGACCACTCGGGAGGCTACCCGAGAGAGTTTCCTTTGGACCAACATCTATTTGAGTTCATGAGGAACTTTGTCCCCATGAGTGTAGAGGAAGGAGATCCTTCTGTGGCTGGGGAGCGCCGTCGACTGGAGCAGGCTATTTTGCTGGGCAGTGACAGCCTGCACGGAGTCACAGTCAAAATTCTTAAAAATTTAATTTTCTACTCAAAATTTCATAAATTTAGAAAAATATGAAAAAATAGCCTACGTGATCTTCGGAAAGAGCACAACGCACCTGTAGCATCCCGGAGTCTCAAAACCCAACGGTTCACTCTCCACGGGATTTCGTAACTTATACAGGGGAAAAATCTGCGTGGATCGTAAAACACATCTCGGGACCCACGAAAGCGCCCCGAAAGCTCTCTAATTCTGATTTGAAGGATCCAAGGCATTACATTCACCATCTCCACCCCCTCCTTTTGTTCACCATCTATTACTACAACCCATCTGGAACCAGCAACAACAGAGTACATTGGAGTTGCAGAGCCTGCCCCAGAGTTATCACGCATATTTAGGTGGCGTCTTATACATTGCTGGAAAGCTCGTCAAGGCAGATTTGCCAAAGATGTGGTCTTGCCATCATCGGACGTCCCTGCTAGCCAGGGGAGCCATTCTCCCCCAACTGCGCAATACTACTCCAATAGGGAACCTGAGCCCAAGAGAAGATGCGACCACGGCTGCTCCTACGCGATTTTGGACGTGATTTTGTGGCTGAGATCTTCCCCTCCAAGTCCCCTGCTAGCCCCAATAAGAAGGGTGCCATTCGGACTCCGGAGCTCCCCGTTCCAGCCTCTCTCCCCAGAGAGCGCAGGTTAGTCTAGCAGAGCCCATTCGGACCACCCTCCACTTCTCTCTACCTCGTCCTCTGCTCCGACCTCCCCTTGGGACCTCGTTGGGTTCCGTTCAAAGAGGACTCGACCTCTAGAGAGTTCGTGGCAGTAGCTTTCTCAAGCCCCTTCGGATCAGGGTACTGCACACCCAGTCTCTGAGTGCAAACCTGAGCCCTCTTGCAGACACACCCTCGGCCACTCCTGTAAAGTTTTTGGCACGCCCTTTGGAGGAGGTCACCTTCATCCAATCCCCTTCAACTCCCAGGAAGCGGGAATCCATTCGCCTACGTCGACAATACTCGTGAGAACTAGGTTGGACCTGGTCTCGCTGTTTGGCTCGCCATCCTCTACTCCAACCTCTTTTCGGAGCTCCGTCAGCTCCTGCTGAAAGAGGACTCTCCCACTAGTGCGTCGACGCTGGTCCTGCCTTCATCGAAGCACAGAAGTAATCGTGCCGACTCCACAACCGGCTCACTATCCAGCAGAACTGACAACGGGACAGAATTCAGTCCTCAGGTGATTGGTCTTCGTCGTCCAATTCCCCACCCCCTTGCCTGGATGGCTGACCACCCCTCCCTGCATAGAGGTAATTTTTGTTGTAATTTAACCTTCCCCACCCTTAGTCCAACCCCTCTGCGAGGGTGTAGTGGTTGTACTAGTAGGTCACCAATTGAAGCTACATCGGCGCGGCGTGCAGGTGTGAACCCACGCCTCCCGGCTCGCCATCGTCTCCAGCTGGGATAGACGTCTTCACGCCGATCAATTGAGCTTCTGGTGGCCTCTCTTTGCTGGCTTATTTTGCTTAACTAGTATTGTTTCCTAGCTCCGTCGTGAGTGCCTGATCCGAAATTCATCTAATTGAGCGACACCACGGGGTGAGTTGTGAGAGAGACCATCATACCCACACCCTCGGCGTGCTGGCCACCCATTGAATTGGGCATCCCAGGCCCTTTGGGGCCCATCCTAAGCTAGCCATACCCCGGAGCGTCAAGGTCCCACTTCGGACCCTCTCCACTATCGTCGGTCCGCATACGGATCTGAGTGTGCGCTACACGGGTGAGCTTGCTTGTGCGACTTCGTCGAGTCCATTGCGTTGCTTGCGAGTCTAGGTCCGAGGCTCTTAGAGTCAACCCCCCTTAGCGTGAGTCCTCGGCAGCAAAAGAGGTATATCAAAAGACGTCACTGGAAGGATCAGTTAGGCCGATCTGGAAAGCAGCCTTTCTAGCGTCGAGGAAGCCTTCGGGCTCGTCCTTTGCCTCGTACCCTTTGCTACCTCGGATTCACAATTTGGGCGTCCATTTGGACTCATCACGAGGAGCGCCGCGGGGGAGGGGGCCACAGGGTAGGGGAGGAGGAGAGGGGTAGCGCATGGGAGGGGGGAGTGTCGAGACGTCGTGGGTGATTTTAAAAAAAAATTGCTAGAGACTTTTTTTTAGGAAGATTTACACATAGTAAGATTCCTCCCTAAAAAATAGGATAGGTCTTACCAAGCGGGTTTAAGTGACGGCTTCTTCCTTAATTTTAATTTTGAGAGAAAAAGAGAGAAAAAAGTTCAACCCAACACCCTATAGGGGTGTAAAATAGGTCTCCAAGTGACGTGGGACGACCCAGGGTTGCAATGGGATGACCCGAGTGAGCCTTAGACGTAGACTCGCAAGCACATCAACAAGAGAGCAAATTCAATATCGGCAGACCGATCTCGCAGTGCACCCCTTTCCCGTGGTGACTAGGTGATTGTAAGGTGGGTCCGAGGACATGAACCCTGTGGGTAAGGGTGATGGTTCAGCCTAAAATGTCCCACCCTAGGATGGGGGCACCGACAATCGTGGGCGTACTTCATACCTTGAGCGCACAGGGCTCGCTCCTCACTCAATCCATAGTGGCCACTCGTGATCGGGGAACCACGGGGTCGGGTGCTCTCTATCTCACTGGCTGAGCTCAGATATGATACTAAATGAACAGGTAAAACTAGGGAGGGTTCAGCGATTACCTGGCCCGTGTAAAGACACTGGCCCCGACCCGGAGACATGGGCGAGCAGGAAAGTGTGTGTTTGACACCCGCATGCCACGTTGATGACGCTTGACCTGCAATAATCTAATACACCACTACACCTCACACAGGAGGGATGATCTTGGGATGGGGTTGGACTTTGTTACAACCAAACTTTACCTCCACACAGGGAGGGGCGCTCAGCCAGCCAGACGGGGAGGGGGGATCGGTGCGGGAGCTGGCTCTGCTCAGACTGCTTCTTGCGGGACAGCAAGTTGTTGTTGGGGGTGCCACGGTCTTCTTTGAGTGGTGCTAGAGATGGGTCCAGAGTCGACGCGACCATGGATGAGGCAGGAGCGTGCAGTAGTATCTACGGATCGTCTGGAGGTTGGTTCGGGTTGCTAAAGGCACAGCTTTACGAACCGGTCTGAATCTGCCCTGTCTAGGACAGCAGGACAGCAGGGTGATGTCGGAGTCGTCATGGACAGCTCCGGGAGTTGCCGGTGGCGAGGTCAGCATCGAATTGGCCAGGGATGACGTGGGAGCTTTCGGTAGGAGGCACGGATCACTCAGGGTTGGCCAAGCTCGCTGGAGATCTGGTTTCCCAGACTGGTCTATTTTTGCCCAGGCTGCTTCTATCTAGCAGCATGCCGAAGGTGTAGCTGCTACAGTCTTCCACGAACACCGATGGAGGCGGGGTTGATATCGATGCGACCGTAGATGAGTCTTCCTCGCGATGCCAAAGATGGGGACCCCAGAAAAGGTCGGTGGTGGTCTCAATGAATAGAGAAGTGAGGGGGGTCCAACCTGGGCATAGGGTGATCAGATTGCGCAGCTTTAGGAAAACAACCGGACCAGGGAGCTCTGATGGCCAAACGACCTCCTCCTTCTTGGATCTGAAAGGGGACTCATGGAGGATCGCCTCAGTCAAAGGGTGCACCAAAAATCCTGAAGGACAGGCTGCAAGAGATTTCGAAACTCACCTCAGGCAGTCTGCTAGAGACAGAATGCGTGGCTTGTCGAAAATGGTTCCTCCGGGTAGAGCTGACGTCGGATGAGGGTGAACGAGCACTCGATGCAAAGCTGATTTGGAGATGAAGCTGCCAGTATGGGGATGGTTGTCTAGATCTTCTCGGAGATGCCGGGGGTGATGCTGTAATAGGGTGGATGAACTGCTACTACTGCCTCTGGGGTGGCAGTGGAGATAGGGGATAAGAAAGGGGTAGATGCGAAGGGGGGAGGCGGTGGGAAGGGGCTGGGGTCCTTGGTTGAGAGGGGATATGGGGAGGGAGAGAACCAGGCTAGGTGGAGGGGAGGAGAGTGCTGGCCCACGCGCCCTTTTGGGTTTTCACGTGGCGGGGTACCCGATTTTACCTGCAGCACCCTTGCGGATTTTCGCCACAGTCGGGTTATAGCCATTATTGCCCTTGTCCTAATGTAGGAATAAGGCCGACGGGGTATCTCTATTTTTAACCCCATTTTTGTATGTAATTTTTTGTGCATATGAGGGGAAACGATCAACATGTCACCCCGTGACTGCCGATAGTAGCAGATGACTGTTGGCTAGGGCACAGGGCCTTGCGCCGATGTAGAGGGGTTTATTCGTTGGCAAGGAGGTAATGCCAGCACAAGGAGAGATTCTCTGCCGACTCAAACGTAAGGTCTGTAGCGGCGCCATTGTACAGAAGTCGGCTAGGACGCGGAGTCTCATGCCGAGGTGGGTTTATTCGTTAGCAAGAAGTAATGCCAACGCAAAGGAGGAGTTTCTGTCGATTTGGACGTAAGGCCCGTAATGGCGACGTTGTTTACTTTATGAGAGCTTGGTTAGGGCAAGGTGCCATTAAACCAAGACGGAGATAGTTTGATCAAGGCGGAGTGTCGCTAGACCAAGGTGTTGGTAGCTCGATCAGGGCGGAGTGCCGCTAGACCAAGGTAGAAGGTAGCTCGATCAGGGCGGAGTGCCACTGGATCAAGAAAAAAGGTAGCTCGGCCAGGGCGGAATGCCACTAGACCAAGGTATGGGTAGCTCGGCTAGGGCGGAATGCCTCTAGACCAAGGAGAAGGGTAGCTCGGCTAGGGCGGAGTACCGCTAGACCAAGGAAAAGGTAGCTTGATCAGGGCGGAGTGCCGCTAGACCAAGGAAGAAGGTATTCTGGTCATTCAGGGAGTGCCGGCTGCGCCGTGTGGTACAGCTTCATATGTTTTCCATTGAGGGGGAAGAACTGGACGACTCCTTTGTGGTCTACCAAGATGTAGGCACCCCCTTTGTATACTCGGCGGACGACATACAGTCCAACCCAATTTTCAACCAACTTTCCTTTAGGGTTGGAGGCCATTACTTCTCTTCTTTTGACCATCACTAGGTCTCCTTTCTTGAATTCTCATCCTTTGATCAGCTTATCAAAAGCACAGGCCATGCGAGCTTGATATAGTTGAATGTTTTGTTGCGTGCGGAGGCGCTTTCCTTTGAGCTCAATGAGCTCCTCCAGTCTTCTTTCTGTGTTGGCTTGTTCGCTGCTGGCCAGCTTGTGTTGAATGGTGACTCGCAGTGAGGGAACCTCTAGTTCAATCGGCACCACGACTTCTGACCCATACACGAGGGAGAAAGGTGAGCAGCCAGTTGGAGTTTTATAGACGGTGCGATAGGCCCAGAGCGCTTCGTACATCTTTTCTTCCCAGTCCTTCTTGTTAGACTTGACAGTCTTCGCCAGCAGTGTGCATAGCGTTTTGTTGAAGGCTTCCAAAAGTCCATTGGCTTGAGGGTTGTAGGGGGACGACGTCCTCTAGTCAATCTTGTATTTATCAGCTAGCCGATAAACCTTCTGGTTTCTGAAATGGCTGCCGTTGTCAGAGATAATTCAGCTGGGAACCTTGAATCAGAATATTAAATTCTGTCGTAAGAATCTTACAACTAATTCTCCTATCACTTCTCTTAGTGCTACTACTTCTGCCCATCTGGAGAAGTAATCTGTAGCTGCCAAAATATATTTGCATCCTGATGAAGATGCTAGTAGTGGCCCAACCACATCCGTGCCCCATTGAGCAAACAACCAGCTTGGTATGGTGGGGTGTAGCGGCATTGGCGGTATTCTTGACACGTTGGCATGCTCTTAGCATTTCTGACAAGCTTTAGCGAACTTGCAGCAATCGTCAAACATGGAGGGCCAATAGTAGCCCAGTTTCTTTATCTTGATCTTCATTTTAGGGCCGGCCTGGTGTGCTCCAGCTAAACCCGCATGGACTTCTCGCACTACTTGTCCAGCTTCTGCTAAAGACAAGTAATAGAGTAAAACTTTTCTTCAGGCATCTGCCATTATTCAGAACAAGGTTCTCTGTACGTCCCGATATTCCGCTTAAAATTCGGGGCGTGACATCATGTCTATTTCGCTGTACGTTCCGAGCACTGCTTCCCTCTGCTATCGGCTCGGGGCGTGACAACACTTCCTCATCTTGCTCTTCTTTAGTCAGAGGCACATGGTGCTTGTTGCGGTGAACTTCTTGTGGGTCCACAGCTTTTGTAGGGTCATCACTAGACGGAGCCAAAATTGATATCACGTTGACTTCGTAAGGGTCTTCTATTGAGAAGCCCAAACTCGGATGCTTGGTGATCTGCAGCAGTCTCTGATCCAGGTTTGGCGGGTTCTACATTCTTTTGAACATTTCTTTCTGGCTGGAGGGTTGATGAAAGGGGATCCCTTGCTTCCTAGCCAATCTGACTAAATGGCCAGTTATGTCAGGAAGTCCTATGATCGGGACATATGGATCATGCAGCTCGTCAGGGAGTTGGTAATCATCATCTCCTCCGACTAGCTTTCCTTCAGCTACATAGAAGATGGTGGATGGCCCTTCAGAATTAGGCACCTCAAAAATCTTCAGTGACTTGACTACTTGGCAGTCAGCTTTTGCTACAGGCTTAGTGACCCCAGGTGGGACTCTGACATCCTCCAGTAGGTCTTTGAGGTATGACGTCCCCGGTGTAGGATAGATGGTAAGGGGAGCAGCCTTGAATATCCCTTCCTCTTCTGAAATGAATGAAACATGTGGGGGAGCCACATAGCCTGGGGGTGGCGGAGGAAACCAGCTATCATACTCTATCTTCTTCTTTTCTTTGTATTGGGAGACTTGGGGAACTTGTCTCGGCTTCTCCAGGTACAGAGTGGCATCCGATAGATGGCATTCGAACACCTCAAAAGGGTGAAGGTCAGCGAAGATTTTGGCTTCTTTCCCGTCACAGCGGTACTTGATGCATTGATGCAGGGTGGATGGCACCACCCTATTTTGGTGCAGCCAGGGCTGGCCGAGCAACGCCTTATAGGAGGTGTTGGAGTTGATTACATGGAACTGGACCTTCGTCGCGAAGTCACCGAGGGATAGGTTGAACTCTGTGACCCCCGTGGGGACCTCGCACTTCTGGTTGAAGCCAATGATCTTGACGTTCCTGACCTCGACCGGGTGTACATCAAAATAATATTTCTGATACACCCAGTAGGGGAGTATGTTGACTGCTACCCCCGGGTCAATCAAGACTCTGTTGATGGGCTGCCCATTCAGCTGCCCCTTCATGTAGAGTGGCCTGTTGTGGCTACAGGTAGGCAGAAGCATGTCTTCCTCTATGAAGGCAACAGTTACCTCGGGTGGCATCTCTGCCAGGCAGGCTTCGAGATATGTTGGCGTCTGGATGCCGTAATAACTGCTTGCCGCATCTCTTCATGTAAAGACAGGATATCCCAGTCGGTGAATCGGGTCGAGAGCCTTTTTAGCTGTCTAACTATTCAGTCACTGGCTCGAACCTTGAGCAGCTTCATTTCTTCGACTTTGCCATGCCTACCCTCACCTTGGGTCTAAGGAGTCGGATCGGCGGAGGCCTCTTCAACTTGGTCGGGTACCGCCTAGGCTTGTAGGACCTGGAAAGTTACTTCTTTCTCTTGCATAAACTCAGCCAAGTTCGGGACATTGTCAAATTCTTCTCTTGTCCGAGGAGGGACCACCACGGGCGGAGCCAAATGGCCGCCAGCCCAGGGGCACGAGTGTCTTCCCCTCTGAGCTGACAAAAATTTAGTGAATGAAGGGGCGCTCTGGCCACTTGTTTCTTCTGGATAGAGGCCCGACGAAGGGGGAATCTCCATACCCTGGACCCTGGGCTCGGGGACATGATGCAGTTGTTCTCCCCTGAATAGGATGTTGTGGTTGGACTGAGGAGGGTGTCCCCACTTCCTCCCTGACCTTGTGGCATGTTGGGAAGTAGATGCTTCAGCTTGATTCACCTCTGTTGGTTCAAGAGATGCTTCTTCTCCTTCCTCCTCCAGGGAGAGGGCGGTGTCAAACAAGGCCAAGAGGGTGTTGCATGCAATGACGACCTCATTCTTCTTCTTGTTTCTGGGCATTCTCTTCTTCTTCTTCTTCTTCTTTTCCCCGACGGCTGGTGGTTGCTCTTGGGGAAGTTCACCCCACAAAAGAGGCCCTTCTTCCACTTTGGCTTCTGCTTCTGGAGCTAGTTCGAGGGACTTGAACTCCTCCCAGGGGACACACTCCTTCAGTTCCACGGGCTAGATCTTGGGATGTTCATAATCTTCGAGCCCATCAATAATGGCCTAGAGTCTTTCGACGGTAGGGCTAATTTCTTTGTGCACCAGTATCAGGATATGTTCCTTCTTGTTATAAGTAGGCCGCCTCATGACTAGCCGAGGGGCTGTGTCATGCCATACAGGGTTCACCGGTGGCGGTGCTGGTCGGCGCGTAATACCCCTCACATGAACTCCTGGAATGGGCCTGAGAGCTTGTCTTCTTCTATTCTTCTTTGCCGTGGCCTGCCAGCCTCCTTGGTCTTGAGCCAGCACCATGACGAATGTCTCATAAGTGACGTGAGTGCTGGCCTCTGACCATTCTTTAGGTAGCTGCTGGTATAATGACACCATATTGACAGTGGCGGCCAAATTAGGCATCTTTTGTGGCTGCAGAGGATCTACTTTTTGCTCCCCCATATCCAGCTCCCCCTTTTTGATCAAGGACTCTATAATGTCCTTAAAGACATAGCACTCTTCAATGGTATGCCCAAGCATCTGGTGGTACAGGTAGAAGCGAGGGTCATCCTTCTTCTTTAAGTCACCGGGCCTCTTCGGTTCTAGCAATGTGATCTTGTTGTACTTGGTCACCCATTCAAACAGGACTCGAGACTTGTCTCGGGGAAAGGAGTACAACTTGTTCCTCATCTTCTCCCATAGTGAGGGGCCTTCTCGCCATTTGGTAGACCTGAGCAGAGGAGTGTTGGCGGCCTCTTTGGCTTTCTCTTTCTGCTTCTCGAAGGTTTTGAAGTCCAGTGCGTGAACTTCTGGCGGCATTGGTCTCTTCTCAGCCTGCCTGGCCCTCTGATTTGATGTGACTGGAGTAGAAGAGTATCGGGCAAGGAATGCCTCGATCTCGGCCACTATGTTGTTTAAATGGTCAAATGACTTGACCTCGGCACCAATTATCCTTTGCAGGATCTCTTTCTTCAGATTCTGTTTACAGATCTACACTGCATCCTCCTGATACGTCTGCACCTCATACTGAGGTTCCTCCATCTCTTTATATAGTCGAGTGCCAACTCATCGCTTCTTTGTCTCGTGGCATAGAGTTCTGCCACAGTCACCTCCCGTTCGGCTATATAAAACTTCTCCTTGAACTTTTTCTACATGTTGGGCCAGTCAATGATAGACCCAGCAGGCAGGCTCGAATACCATTCAAAGGTGAGCCCGGTAAGTGTTGAGCCAAAGAATTTGATGAGATAGGCTTCATCTGCAACTAAGTCTCCCATAACATTAACATAGTAGGCAATGTGCTCTCTGGGAGACCCTTGCCCGTTAAACTTTTCAAATTTTGGTGGCTTGGTGACGTCGATCGGTAACTTCTTGGCGGCGTAATGAGCCAAGTAAGGTACTCAGTACACATCAAACAACACGTGATCACCATCACCCCTCTCTGCCAGCTTCATATATATCATCTGTTCAAGCATCAATCGGTTCACCGCTGACGGGTCGACTGGGCTCGGATAGAAGTGGGCTGATTGCACCAGTCGCGTTGTCAGCACCGTCACCTGTGGTGCGAAGGTGGACCCTTGGAATGGTAGAGCCAGTGGCGGGGCCGGTGCCGCATGCTGTGTATGCTGCAAGGGCATGCCCCCAGTGTAGCTGGGCATTGGCAGAGACATTGTTGCTTGCGAGGAAGATTCCGAGGCCTGACCATTGCCGCCAGGGGTTTCGGACAAAGCTTTAGTCTGCCCGAATGTTGAGGGTTGAGCGTTCCTTTCAGTCAGCTACTTCCTTAGCAATTCGATCTCTCGTTGGTACTATTGCATCATATGTAATACAGCAGGGTCGCTCATGGAGAGACTAGGAGTAAGTCCCACTTCTTTGGTTGGCGCCTCCTTAGATGACGTGGACGGCACGCCACTAGTGCCACCGGTAGTGACAACATTGGCAGCCAAAGCCATGGAGGGCTCTTCATGGACAAGCTCTTCAGTGTGAACTTGTACCATCTCGCATGCCGCCCTTCCCCTTCTGGTGAGAGGTCCTGGTCTCGTGGCAAGTCTGGCCACTTCTTCGGGTTCGATGGGTAAGGCCCCGTACCGATCGAACACTCTTGCCATGTTGCAGGTGTAGACTCTCAAGTCCCTGCCTCTTCTTGTCGTCATCCTCGACGGCCTGCCTGGAAAGACTAGTCTGTCAAAGACCGACCTTCAGGGCTTCGCTTCTTCCCACAAAGGGGATTGATGTCACTCCTCCAAGTGGTTCCTCGACTCTGTACTAGGTACAGGCCGGGTCTCTTATTCTTCAAAGGCAGAGGCCAATGCCCCCAGTAATCTCTGGCGACCATAAGCGATGCTTCCTGGGCCCCGCAGATAATTTCTCATGGCTTGCTCCACTCCTTCCCAGTCTTGGTCAGGAGGAGAAGCCGGTGTAGTTGTACTTATGGACTTTTCTTTCAGTTGTGGGACTTATATATTTGTAATTTCTGGACTATTGTATACATTTTTACCATGCTATTAGTTTATTTTGCTTCTACACTTAATTATTAATTATCGTTTAAATTAATTTACGCAATGTAATCCCAATTCATTATACAACTCCTCGACAAACTCCACTAACTCTTCGGAGGCCTCATCAGCCTCTTGGGTGATGTCCCCAGTTCTTGGTAGTGGTAATCTGATATTATCGAGTTATCGGTACCCAAAGCTCTGGGTCGTTATAACCAGGTCCATGTAGCACGTCTATATTAGACTGCTATGGTGGTTTGATAGGGTAAGTCTATTCGGGGTCAACTATGTCTAGCGGCCTATTCCTTGACCGCCACAATGCCCTAGCGGCCCAACCCTTGACCGCCAGAGTCCTTAACTCTGAGGGGGTAGTGATTCCTTCCTTGACTGCTTATGACGTTAGGCGGCCGAGTGATAGATCGCTTGTCCTCCCGAGGGTGGTTTGCCGGTGATTTGGTTTTCCAAAATCTTGGCTTGACCTTGTGGTTTGCTCGTTGTCCCGTGGATACCTTATGATGTCCTATGAGGGCTAAGACTACCTTATGAGGTAGCCAGGAGTTTTCTTGCTTGTGGTAGGATCCTCTTTCCGACTGAAGAGTCGTCATTGTATGGTTCTAGTCAACCCGGTGTGACCTAGTGGTTGACAAGTGACCTTGTGTGTGTCTCGATAGTTCTGTCCAGTACGAGACATGGTTTTGGATGTCTCGAGGTATTATCTTACCTCGATTTGTGTATCCAGGTGTGCTGAGGGTTCTCGGTGTTCCCTCAGGTCTCCATGAGTCATTTCTTATGGTGAGTCATTTTCTCTGACTTAGGATTAGACCGATTGGCAGCTTGTTCTGCTTTGTACGATGTTCTTGACTCCGAGTCGTGAGACTCAAGGATCGTTGTAGTTTCAGGTCTAGTTCCCTTGTCCTGAGTCTGTCGACAGTTTCTTATATTGCCATTGGTGCTTCGTAGTACGTGCGATAGTGCTTCTTACTTGTCTGTACTCTGGCACTTGCGGTTTAGAGTCTGTGTCTCGTGAACCTCAACTAGTTGTAGCCTGACAACTCGTGTTGACGTGTCGACCCACCTGGGAGTGGTGGCGAGGTAGTTCCCGATACACGATTTATAAGCTAGTTTCCGTGGGCTCCCTTGCATTACAGTAGCGTCTGCTGAGGGAGAAAACTAGCTAGAGGCCTGACTCAGGGAATTGAGCCAGTGTGTGCACACGTGGTCAGGGGCTTGGACTGACGCCGATGGGCATTACCTTGTCTAGTCACTTGCGACGGTAGCTCTGCTCTGGTTCTGACAGTGTCTTGCTCTCGTTCGTGCTTTTGGATGACAGGTAGACGAGCCACTTGTAGGCGTAGCATAAGACGTCAGGGGAGGCGACTGGCTGTTCTTCTAGTGAGGGGTACTCTAATGACGTGACATGTGACTTTCGCGTGACTCTCATATTTCTCGAGTGTCATGACCTTTTCGGGTTAGCCCTCTTAT
Source organism: Amorphophallus titanum (assembly GCA_024336825.1). Lineage (NCBI taxonomy): Eukaryota > Viridiplantae > Streptophyta > Magnoliopsida > Alismatales > Araceae > Amorphophallus > Amorphophallus titanum. Next base: position 21,088 of record JANBPO010001749.1, on the reverse strand, counting down.
GGCTTTGCTCGAGGTCAGTGTTATGTTGTGTGCATGACATTTTAGTAATGTTGGGTCTGTCTAGATCTCTTCTAGGCTTTTTGTCTATCTTGCTGGTTTCTTTCAACGTCAATGGATCGGCAACTTCTGACTTCGCCAGTTAAGAGTTCGCCCTTCTGTTGCTGTTAGGAGTAGCTTGGGAGCCGTGGTTAGTTCGGTAGCCACGCTCGTTCGGTATGGCTTTTCCATTTTCTATTAGCTTCCCTCTTCCTTGCCTGTTCCCTACTCCTGCTTCCTCTTCCTTGCAGCTTTGTAGTTTAGTTTTCCAGCTTTACTACCTGCTTTTTTCTGTTCTATGTTACTGCGTGTTTTTCAGTGGGGATCCGTGTGATCCCTACTGAGCCAGTGACATGAGGCTCACCCGTGCTTTTTAGGTGGGTGGCATCGTTCTGCTTCTGCGATTCCTGCCCATCCACCCCCTTTCCCCTCCCATTTACCTCATCTCCAACCTCCCATCTCCAACCTGCACTTCTCAATTTGTAGGCAGCAAAGTAACAACATCTTGAAGATTCAGCCCAGACTTCATCCCAGCATCCCTGGAGGCCCAAGTAGTACCGTCGGAAGCGTCGCCCTGTCTTCTTCGCAACGGCGGTGGTTTCGACCCTGTCGAAATTTGTTACTGCCAGAAAGAGCCGTTCTTCTCCGACTGCGTAGGATAGGTGACGTCTGCAACCTAAAGTCACTTCCTAAAGCTCCTATGGCCACATCCCTATGCTTGTTGAGGCGCCACTTGGTTGACAGCTTCTAAGACAAGTCTTCTTCCATTACCAAAAGGTGGCGCCCTGTTCGGAATCTGGAGCAGTGATTTCTCATTTTTCTACCCTGGGTGCGCTATTCTATCCCCTCTGGGACTGAGAAGACACCTTGCCACTATTTGGGACCTCGTCGGTGACTCTGACCTCCGCCGACGCCACCGTGGGTCTCCATTCGAAGAGGACTCTGCAAAGAATCTAGTGACTCTGACTATGCCCAAATCAAATCCCAAGAGCACCCGTGGTGACCTCATCTTCCTGCTATAGTGGTGCTGAATCAGACAGAACCAGAGAACAGAGACCCTGCTCACAGCCCTGCCCCAACCAACGTCGGCAACCAGAAGTCCTCCCAAAAATTGGACGTCCTTCCGGGTCAACTACAAAGGTTTTGAAACTAGTTTTGTCACAATCAAAGTTTGGGGAAGTCTGCAGTGGCGCCGACAGTGACAGTCTGTCCTCTGTTCTAGAGGGCTGGCAGAACCAACAGTCTTCATCCACTTCGGCTTCTAGCGTAGTTTTCCCCACCCCGCCTGGCCGGCTGATCGCCCCTCCCTGCGTGGAGGTACATTTTGGTTGTAAAGCTAATCCCCACCCCTAGTCCAACCCCCTTGCAAGGGGCGTAGTGATTGTAACTTGATAATTCAGGTTGAGGCTTCATCAGCACAGCGTGTGGGTAAGCCCACGCTTCCTCGCTCGCCCTCGTCTCCGGCCGGGGTCGGCGTCTTCACGCTGATTAGGTGAGCACCTGATCACTCTCCTCTGCTTGTAGCATTATCTTTGTTGGCTTATTATTACTTTCAATTGCCCATCGGACGGTGAGTGAGTGCCCGGTCCGGAATCCACCAAATCGTGTGCCACCACGGAGTGAGTTGTGAGAGTGGCCCTACATCCCAAGCCCTCGGCGTGCTGGCCGCCTGTCGAATTGGGCATCCTAGATCCTTAGGGGTTCAGCCCCAAGCTAGCCACCCCCCTGGAATCTCAAGGTCCAACCTCGGACCCTCATCCCCCATCGTCGGTCCACCTAAGGACCCGGGTGTGTGCATCACGGGTGAGTCCGCTAGAGTGGGTACGCCAACTCGGTTGTTTGCTTGCAATTTAGGTCCAAGGAGTGGTGTCACATCAGGTGTCGTTTGTTCTAGCTTAGGATTAAACTGATTGGCTGCTTGTTTCGCTGTGAGCGACGATCTTGACTTCGAGTCGTGAGACTCAAGGATCGTTGTAGTTTCAGGTCTAGTTGCCTTGTCCTGAGTCTGTTAGCAATTTTTTGTGCTGCCATTGGTGCTTCGTAGTACATGCGACAGTGTTTCTTTACATGTCTGTACTCCAGCACTCGCATTTTAGAGTCTGTGTCTCATGATCCTCCACTAGTCGTAGCCTTACGACACGTTTCGGCATGACGGCCTTTACGGCGGGGCACTTCCCAGTTGATGATTTTTAAGCTAGTTCTGAGGGCCCCCGGCTCTTTACCGTAGCATCCTATGGGGGGAATACTAGCTAGAGGCCCGGCTCTAGGCACGAGCTACTATGTCCACACGTGGTCAGGGGCTTGGACTGACGCCGACGGGTGTTACCCTATCTGGTCACTGTGGACATGCAAAATTGCACGTCCATATGTCCGCATCAGTCCAGTAACAACGACAAATTCTCAACGGGAGAGGCCCCCCTAAATTCAAATAAGGCTCGGGAGCTGTGAGTCAGTGACGCCGACAACGACTCGTCGTTTGCGCACCCTGAGACGATGGCGACACCACCGACTCCCCGTTATCGCGCTAAGACGGTGACATCACCACTGTCTCACCCTGCAATCGCGCTAAGAAGGTGGTGACGTCACCGACTCATCCGCAATCGCGCTAAGACGGTGGCATCACCACCGTCTCACCCCGCAATCGCACTATGACGGTGGTGACGCCACCGACTCATCCGCAATCACGCTAAGACAGTGGCGTCACCACCGACTTACCCTGCAATCGTGCTAAGACGGTGGCGTCACCACTGTCTCACCTCGCAATCACGCTATGACGGTGGCGACGCCACCGACTCATCCGTGATGTGACACCACTATGGGGGTGGCAGCTACAAGACCAATGAACCTTGGACCTAGGATTGTAAACGCGAACCAAACGACGGACTCACTCAAGCGGGCTCACCCGCGTAGCGCACACCCGGGGCCGTAGGTGGACCGGCGATGGGAGATGAGGGTCCGAGGTTGGACCTTGCGATTCCAGGGGTTTGGTTAGCTTGGGGCTGAACCCCTAAGGGTCTGGGATGCCCGATTCGACGGGCGGCCAGCACACCGAGGGCGTGGGGTGTAGGGCCACTCTCACAACTCACTTCACAGTGGCACTCGATTTGGTGGATTTCGGACCGGGCACTTACTCACCATCCGACAGGCAGTTGAAAGCAATACTAAGCTAGCAAAGATAATGCTACCAGTAGAGGAGAGTGATCAAGAGATCACCTGATGGGCGTGAAGACGCTGATCCCGACCGGAGACGAGGGCGAGTGGGGAGTGTGGGTTCCCCACACACTGTGCCGATGTAGCTTCCCCTATTCAGATTATACAAGCACTACTCCCCACACAGGGGGGTTAGACTAGGGGAGGAAAAATTAAGGATTACATCAAAACTACCTCCGCACAGGGAGGGGCACTAAGCTGGCCAGGCGGGGAGGGGAGATTAGCTAAAACTAGTGCCCGGTGAGCACTTCTCCGGTTCTGTCCAGTTCTAGAATGATAGGATAGAGGGTCGATGCAGATGTCGCTGCGCATGCTTTCGAACTCACAAGTCACCAAAACTGGTGCCAGTTTGTCTCTATCAAGCCCTGGTATGCTGGAGAATTTATGCGGACGGACTTGTCATCTCCAATGGCCAGGGTTGCTCCTGGAATAGGCTCTCTACACTCTGGCTCAGGCTGATCCCAGGGTGTAGTAGCAGCTGGTTGTAGTCGCCACGGCTGCTCCTGAAGTCCGATCGTGGCGGGACCAAGTCGAGGATGACCGTGGATGAGTCTTCTTCGAGCAGCAACTAGGGGAAGCACCAGAAGATGTCGGGTCAGAGAGGGGGAGCCCGTTGAGTGGGGATGGGTTGGGTCTGGTCCTGGGTGACCTATTCTGCGCACCTAGGGGAAGAAAATTGGTAGATGCTCCTCCGGATGCCGAACGAGATGCCGCCTTTTACTGATGGAAGCCGATTGGTTGTACAAGACCTCAGCCAAACGACGCCTTCAGCAGTTGTGGGGTGCGATCGTGGGAGCTCCAGGAAGTCACCTCAGGTAGCCCACTGGTCAGGATCTGCGCAGTCGAGGGAGATCGGACCTCCCGAACAGCTGGGAAGTCGACAGCAACGAAGCTATCTCGACGAGCTTTCCTTCGATATATGGTGTGTCTTCAAATGATGCCGAATGACTCCGGGACAGGATCTTCAACTAGGGCATCTGCTGCTGCCTGCGAACTGAGTGGAGCCAAGAAGGATCTTGATGGATGTGGGGGTGGTTTAAAGTTGAGGGAATGGATAGGGGAGGAAGGGCTTGCTGGCAGAGGTTGTGGGAGATGTGGGGTAGGGTGTATAAGGGAAGAAGGGGGAAGGAAGGCCAAGGAGGGGGCGCAGCTAGTGTGGGAAGAGGAGAGGGTGGTGGGGGAAGATGATGTTCCCTCTTGGGGGGGGTAGCATGTTTCGAGGATCGAGAAAATAATTTTATCTAATTTTTCATATTTTTTTAATTTTTTAAATTTTCTATAAATACCCCCCTCCTTTTCCTTTTTCTCTTCTTCTTCTTCTTTCTTCTTCCTATTGGAGAACCCCCTCCCCGGCACTGGCTTCCTCCCCATGCGTGGCCCACGTTGCCCCCTTCTTCCTCCGACTGCAGACGACGGATCGACGGCGACAGCGTGGTGATCGCGATGGTGGCATTCTCGCGACGTGGAGCGTGGAGATCGTGGGTTTAAAAGCGTGATTTCAAGATCGGCAGTGATCCGATGGCTTTCGAGCTTCTCTGAGGTAGGGGGATGGATCCCTACACTCTTTACCACTTTCCCCGTGATTTGTAAGCCATGGGGAGGTTGAGAGGGGTGTTTTTGAGCTTGGAGGGTCAAAATCCATGCTTTGGGGTTGAGCGTCAGATCTCCCATTTCATGGAGTTTTTGATCGATCCGAGGGTGTAGAATCATGCTAGGAGGGTTGGGGATGTATTCCCCTTTGTTTCCCCGTCATTGGTGATGATCGGGGTATAGAGTGGAGTTTTTGGTGTTTCCTGCCAGTTTCGCGCTCGGGTGAGCTTTGCTGTCCTTCCAGGAACCACTACGCTCCTTGGCGGCCCTCAGGAGGCTGCCAACCAAACCCTATAGTGTCAGCAGACTTAGCGGTCTGCCCAGGGCTGCTAGGCTCAGGGTGGGGGTCGCGTGATAGATCGCTACCCTCGGATCAGGGGTCGCCAGGCGACTGTTTCTCTAGTTTGACTGGAGCACCCTCGGGGTGCGTATTTCTGACCGATGGGAGTCACGTGTTGGGTAACGGTCAGGGCACGATCGTTTCTTTTGCCTTGCAGTCCAGTGAGGACCGTTTGGCTGGGGGTAGCAGCCTAGCGATAGACCATTTGGCCCCTGGTGGCTCGTGCCTTTGCGGTCATGGCCTGACCGTTTGACTGACCCTTGCTGTCTCAGGGAGACCTCTAGGCCCACCTTGCGGTCCAGAGAGGACCGCTAGGCTCAGGGGCAGTCCCGAGTTGACCGCCATCTCGATTCCTTTCGACTGGTGATTGTTATGAGCCGAGTTTCACCTCCAGTGACCTCCACTAGTAGTAACTTTTCTACACACGCAGGTGCGGACCCACTTGGGAGTGGTGGAGAGCGTGACCTAGTGAGAGATGATTTTTAGGTTAATTTTTGTAGGGCCCCATGCCTTTGCAGCCTGAGTCTGACTGGGGGGAAAATCAGCTAGAGGACCCGACCTAGAGCAGATGGTCTATGTGTGCACACGTAGTTGGGGGCAGAGGATGCACATTGGCGAGCATGACCCTAACTAGTCCTTATTCGTGGTACTTGTTGAGCGTGTCTTAGTTTTCACCTGGGACGAGTATGGAGACACTTGGGCGCGGTGTAAGACGTCAAGGGACACAGCTGGTCTTGCTTCTAGTGGGTAGAGCTTATGTCTCCTGGCAAGTACAGACTCGTGTTTTATTGGACCGAGGTTGGTTTGTATAGTACGACTAGCTGTAGAGAGCTTTTCCATTTATTTATTATTGCTTGCTGATTCTGCCATACTCTCGTTAGGTAGTGTTACCTTTCGTGCTTGTTCGTGCCTTTCACCTTGTTTCTTTCGTGTGAGGTAGGGGTTCACGGGATCCCTACTGAGCCTATGAAATGAGACTCACCCCTGTATCTTCAAGTGAGGTGGGTTCGTTGGGAGGCACGTTCGAGGTTCCTCGTGGTTCGTACAGTCAGGGTTAGCTGGCAGTTGCTAGAGCCGGGGTATGTCCCGTGTACTTGTACTTTTCCTTCTGTTGACTATACTTATTTTTAGACATGAGAAACACTGGACCTTGTAATAGTTTAGTTATTTATTGATTTTCAAGCATTATTATTTAGTTGTTTATTGTTCTATCTCTGTAGTTATTTTAGTTTCTTATGTACCCTCACACCATCCTTTAACCCTTCCGAGCCTTTGGGTTCGTGGGTTTTCCAGTGGGAATTAGGCCAAGATTATTTAGGATAATATGTAGATAATATTCCCATCTCCCGCCAAGATCAAACGGGGTCTCATTTGGTTGAGAATCTATGGAGAAAATGGCAAAGCAAGTGAGAGACTTAACCACAGGTGGAGAGAGAAAACCCAGCCAGCCCACAGATCTCGGCCTAGTACACGGTCGAACGATGGACCTCCCACCACTATACACTGTCCATCTTTAGACCGTCTACAGGTGTCGGTGGTAAGTAAATAAAAAGATAAATAACCCATTTATCCCCAGGAAACAGACAGGCTGACCCGGTGCAGGATACTCAGGATAAACACGGTTTAATGATAGACTGCTCACAATGCTACATGGCCCATTGATAGACCATGTATACCTTTCTCGGTGATAAATCAATAAAAATAGGATAATTAGATAATCATATGGAAAATCCACCCTTTCAGGACTCTTGCCAATACACAGTCGAGTGATGGACCATCCAAGTTGAGTAAGCGGTCTGGTCCTGAACCGTGATTAAAACCAATAGGTCGATGCTAGTCAAAGGTAACGTCGACGCTAGTGCAGAGTAAGGTCGGTGCTAGCGTGGGTAGGGTCGATGCTAGTGATGCTAGTGAAGAGTAAAGGTCGACACTAGTTCACTAACCACAGAAACAAATGGTCAGATAATAGGCCGCCCAACTCCTTGAATGGTCTAATTCGAGACCGTGTACAAGGTTGTTGGTGGAAATTCAGAAAAGTCCAATTAATTCAGAGGTAAACACAAGCGGTCTTAAAAACGACTGTCCAAGGATTTACACAGTCTATCGCTAGACCGTGTATATGTTGGGCGGTGTAAATTAATCAATTGGGATAAATAAGCCCATTTACCCTAAAGACCGAGTGATATCAAGACCCATTAAGCCTGAACTCAGAAGCAAACCTAGCTAGGGAGGAAGTACCCATAAAATAAGCCTAAAGACATGCTTGGAAATGTCCCAATGAGTGATGGACAACTTGAGGCATCAAAAATGATGGTAAGAGGAATGACCCAACTCATAGGCAAAAAATGGGTGTCAACACCCACCGCCTCGCGATGGGGATCCGGTCCAGATGTACCTCCTTCCCTCGCCCTAAGCCATGGTGGTACATGTAGCTCTAAACCTGCATCAGTCAAATGTCAGCATATAGAAAGCATATAGTAATCATAGGTATAAGCATTTAGAGTTTAGTATTTTTATCTGAAGAAATGGCAAGAAGCCGCCCAACATCGTCTGCCGGTCGGTGGTACTAAGTGAGTCGAAGAGGAACGCCAGGACTGCTACTCCCCAGGCGTACTCTCCTACCCCGTCCACGTCCTTCAGTAGTGGGAGGAGCCTGTAGCTCACTCCGTCCGCTCTGGTCACGAAGAGAAGCTTCCCGAACATCAGCATCAGGAAGCACCGTAGGGTCATGTCTCCCTCTGGTCCCGGTTCTACCGCCACTCTCCGCCGAGCCTGGTCTGTCAGTCGCCCGATGTGCTCCTCTGGTAGCTCCTACAACTATCGCCACTCCACATAGCCCCAGGCTCTCCTGGAGTGTCTCCCATCCCAACATGGATGAATGATGGCCCGGCCTCATCAGATCTAGTTTGAGTAGCTCTTGCGCCATCTCCCGGTAATCCGCATATGTCCAACCCATCACCGGTGCTCCAAGGGTCCGCAGTCCGGTAATCCTTGCCATGTCCTCGAGCGTGGGGATCATGTGACCCCATGGGAACAAGAATGCCCTACTGATCGGGTCCCATCTCTCGTGGAGCACGTATAGGAGAGCTATATCAATCCGCATCACCTCGATGCTGAGCAATTCCCCAAAGCCCATGGCTGCCAATCTCTCTTTCTGATAATCTGGTAATGCCTGGTATATCGCCCGGACCTACAGCCAGGAGATTCAGGTCCGTCTTTTTCCCTGCATTCATGTAGACAGTCAAAATCAGTCATTCATATAGTCAGTCAAACATTCATTGCATTGCACATATGGTCAATTTGGGACATCAAAAATGATGAATAAGAGAAATGACTCAACTTGTGGGCTAAAAACGGGTGTCAACAAATGTCTTGAAGTCCCTTGATTTCGGAGAGTAGATCTGGTTGTATCCTCATGTGCGATAGAGTAATACACCTTTTCTCCTTGTCCATGCTTATATCCATTTCAAAGAATTGCTCCAGTAACTTCCATTCTTGGATCATACAGTTGGCCACTAATGCTCTCGACTTTCGACTAAGGGCATCAGCTATAGGATTACCCTTTCTAGGATGGTATTGTATTGTGAAGTCAAAATCCTTAAGGTATTCTAGCCAACGCCTTTGTCTCATATTTAATTTCTTTTGTGAGAATAAATATTTGAGGCTCTTATGATCGGAGTATACGGTGAATTGTTCTCCATAGAGATAGTGTCTCCAGATCTTTAAGGTAAATACTACCGCGGCCAATTCTAGGTCATGAACCGGGTCCAGGAAGAGTAAGCAATGACTCTCCCATGCTGCATTAACACACATCTGAGGCCAATGCCCGATACATCGATATATACCTCAAATTTATCTCCTTCTGTAGGCAATGCTAAGACAGGGGCACTGGTAAGTCGATCCTTTGGAGTTTGGAAGCTCTCTTCACAATTATCATACCATACATACAGATGCTCCTTTCACGTCAACCTGGTAAGAGGGACGCAATCTTGGAGAAATCCTTGATAATTCGTTGGTAGTAACCAGCCAGTCCCAAGAAACAATGGATCTCGATAGCATTCGTGGGTCTCTCCCAATTCTTCACTGCCTCTACTTTTGATGGATCCATGGAAATTTCATCCTTCGAGATCACATGCCCTAGGAAAGACACCTCCTCGAGCCAAAAATCATATTTGCTGAGTTTGACATAGAATTGATTAATCCTCAATATTTGCAATGCGATCCTTAAGTGCTCTTCATGACCCTCCTTGGTCTTTGAATAGATTAATATATCATCAATGAAGACTACAACGAACTGATCTAGATGAGGCCTGAATATACTATTCATTAACTGCATAAATGCTGTAGGGGCATTCATTAGTCCAAAAGGCATAATAGTAAATTCGTAATGCCCATACCTGCTTCAAAATGCGGTCTTGTGAATATCTACATTCTTGATCCTTAATTGGTGATACCCCGACTTGAGATCAATCTTTGAGAAATATTTGGCTCCAGATATTTGATCAAATAATTCATCGATCCTCGACAGGGGATACTTGTTCTTGATAGTAAGATGGTTCAATTATCGATAATCGATGTATAGTCTCATTGATCCATCATTCTTTCTTATGAATAGTACAGGTGCTCCCCATGGGGAAGTACTCGGCCTGATGAATCCCTTCTTCAAGGGCTCCATCAATTGTTCCTTCAATTCCTTGAGCTCGGCGGGGGACATCCTATACGGTGCCTTAGAAATCGGGCCAGCACCAGGGACAAGGTCGATGGTAAAGGCCACTTCTCTTTGTGGGGGTAATCCGGGCAAATCTTTCGGAAACACATCGGGAAACTCCCGAACCACGCGGATGTCTTCTATCTTGGACTCCTTAACTTCCGTGGCAAACACAAATGCTAGGAAAGCCACACACCCTTTTCTTAAGAGTTTGCTAGCTCGGAGGGCCGAAATAAGGGGTTACTTGTTTCGACTTCGAGGACTAGTGTAGACAAGTTTCAAAAAATCTCTAAAAGTTACCTTACTATTTCAGTAATCTACAACTGCCTTGTGTGTGGATAGCCAATCTGCTCCTAGTATGACATCATACCTATCTATATCTAAGCATATGAGATTGGCAGGTAGATTCTTCCCTTTTATCATAACTTCACAATTTAGATAATGGTGTGAAATCTCAGATTCATTTTCGAGAGGAGTGAAAATAACTAAATCTATCCATTCTAGGTCCATGGGTAGTGGATCAGTAAATCTTTTGGAAACAAAAGAATGAGTTGCATCGATATCAAATAAAATGTGAGCAGACTTAGACACAGAAGATTCAAAGTTCCTTTCTTAACCTGGAGTGGTAGTATTTTGAAAGAGCTTTCCAACTCCACTGACCCTGGCTATAATAAAAAAATATCAGAGGTCAAGCTTCCCCGATGTAGTGTGCGGGTGGTGTTTCCCATGCTTCCCCACTCGCCCTCGTCTCCTACCAGGATTGGTTTCTTCAAACCAATCAAGTGAGCCCTTGGTACCCCATCCTGGCCTCTAATTTTCTTTTCTAATATCATATCTTACTACCCGTCGGTCGGAGAGTGAGTGCCCGACCCCATTGCCACTTGTTTGTGTGTCCCGTTGCGGAGAGAGTTGAGAGTGCCACCGACTAACCCACGCCCTCGGCGTGCTGGCCGCGAGTCCCAACCACTCAAGGGGGTCAGCCCTAGAATTGCAAAAGACATCTGAACAGTGAGGTCCCAACCCGGACCCTCACGATCATCCCGAGTCATCTCCAGGTGAAGTGTGCGTTGTGCGATTAGAACCGCCAACATCGAGTCCATTATCACTTGTTGGTGTGCTTGCGAGTATAGGTCCAAGGCACATCGTGTCATCCCGTGGCATATTTGGCTGTGCCATATCAGAGAGTTTGAAGCCTGAGATCCGGTGGTGATTAAGTACCTCGTGAAGGCCAAGACGGCAGCGGTGGGGTTATCCCACTTTGAAATGGTGCACATTTTGAGGGAGGAGAACGTCCGAGTTGACACCCTATCCCGCCTGGCGTCATAAACAACCACCTCTAATTCAAGAGCCATCTTGATAGAAGAACTATCCACGCCGAGCATAGAAGATCTAGTCCCCCAAGTGAACGCCATAGACTATGTAATGCGGGACAAAAATGGGACTCGACCGGATAAAACAACCTTGGACCCTAGACGTCGACTCGACTCACTTTGGACTGACACTTCCAACAATGACGCCCGCTATGGAGCACCTTGGCTCGACACTAATGAGCTCGAGAAGAGGTGAAAAGTCCTCAACAAGAAGTACAAGTGAAAACGTATAGATCCACGCAGTTGAGAAATTGGCACAGAGTCAAGGGTGGTCAACACTCCATCGTGCTCAGATTGAGTCACGGGACAGGTCACGCACTCTCTCTCACATGATGATTGAAGTTGAATGGGCTAGATTTCCTATCTCACGCTAGTAGCGGCTTTCAAACACATACGGAATAAGCAAGAAAATGCGAAGAGGAGCGAGAATGTACCTCCACTCTCGGGGCATGGGGAAGACTTCCCGACCAAGATGCGTAACTCCCGATACAGTAATAATAAATAATTATAGATCTTAATTTTAATACCCACTTCATGTAGGGAGGTAAAAGACTACAATAGCAATCTGGGAGCGACGAGCTTGGGTTGATGGGCAGCACGTCGGAGGGGCTCTCGAGGCGGAGATGAACTACCGGACTGAATCGGCATTGTTCAGATCTGTAGAACAGCAAGTGCTTGCGTCCGATGGAACGGGGTCTCCGGGCATCTTCTGACTGTAACGATGGGCTGGAATGAAGGCGGGGTGTCCCTAGTCGATCCCCAGGAGTGGCGAATGCTGTATCTGATCCTGCATATTTCTATAAGATTTAAACAGAGACTACTCTTGCTGGCCTATCACTGGGAAGATTTATGCATTTCGACAAAAATAGTCGCCATGCCCAGATCCGGTGTCGGATCGGGACGAAACTAGTGCCATTGCAAAGGGCACTGGAAGGGCTTCATAATTTTAGCTCGATTAGATTGTCGGATCTAGAGATCCAATCTCCTCTTTCACCTTTTGTCCTGCAGGTCGCAAATCTGGATAACAAGTAGGAGAATGACCCGTGGTGGCTCGATGGCGGCACGAATGGAGGCGACGGCGGCAGTGGCTGGAAGTTGCATCTAGGGAAAGAGGTAGAAGTGGGAATCACTCCCAAAGAAAGGGCATCACACCTTGGATCAGCTGTTGCAAGGAAGAAGAAGGAAGAACAAGGGAGAGAGGGGGTGCGCCCATGGCCAATTTTCGCCTCAGAGAGCCGCGACGACGCGAGGCGGGCGATCGACGCCTCGGCCCGCCTCACCGCCTAGGCACTCGCCTAGGTGCGATTTCAACTACACAGGTCAGATGGCGCGCACCAAGACTTCCACGAAGTCTGAATAAATCGTCACTTTGTGACTGGCACGTCCACACACTTAATAAACAAATAAACCTACAAAATAAACCGATCAAAGAAACGAATGAAGGGAGCGTGTCGAAAAGTGTCCACAGACCAAGAGTACCAAAATGCTTTTAAACAAATCAAAGAGAACCTGCTCACTCCCCCGGTGTTGGGAGTGCTGGTCAAAGGAAAGCCACTCATACTATACATCGTTGCCATAGATGCTTCCTTGAGAGCATTATTAGTGCAAATCAATGACGAGGGCAAAGAGCATCCACTCTACTATCTCAGCAGGAAGCTAGTCGGTCCTGAGCACCGTTACTCTTCTATGGAAAAGGTTTGCCTTGCACTAGTGCTCGTCGTCAAGAATTTAAGGCACTATCTCCTCTCCCACCGGGTGGAGCTCATATCTAAATGTAATCCTCTCAAATTTCTCCTCAAGCAGCCCATCCTTTCAAGAAAACTGGAAAAATAGGGAGTCCTCCTGATGGAGTTTGACTTCACGTTCGTCCTACAGAAAGCAATTAAGAGACAAGGAATGGTGGAGTTCCTCGCATCACATCTAGTGCCGGAAGACTCGCACCTCAACATTGAGCTTCCTGATGAAGATGCCCTTACGCCCCAACAAGGAGTGGAAAAACAAACAGAAGATGTCTGTTCGCGCGTGGCGGGGTTTCGCCGGCGCGGTGTGTGCGGTGACCGGAGTGAGGGGTAGGATATAGCTACAGGAGAGATGCCAGAATATAGTGTTCTTCGGGCACCCCCTCTCATGGCCATACCTTTCTCAAAGCGGCACCGTGCACTCACCTTTTACGGAAAGTCGAGGGGAGACCGAGTGGCAGGGGAGGTTTCCGGGTTTTAAGGGAAACATAGCTGGGATGCGGGTGTGCCAGTCGATTTCTCGACAATTACCCGTGAAACCGAAAGTTGACCAGGGAAACGCCGCCAGGGCGCGGCACGTGGACTCAAGATGTGAGGGACATGTGGAGGGAAGGTCGGTTCCATAGCTGCAAGTGCGCAGGCGATTGTGGGGAGTCGTGTACAGGACGTCTTTTCCCACCGACCGCAAGCAGTCGGTGTTTATTTACATCGGATTGAATCCGAAGACCTTCGTTCTATGCCGAAGTGGAGTCCGTATTCTTGAAGCCCGGGATGAAGACCCGAGAGTACTTTACAGCTGTAGGTTCGCCTTAGACTAGGTCGTGTTGGCTGGGGGTGAAGGGTGATGGGGGTTCACACTAGGTGACATAGAGGGTAGCTGGTGGCCCGAACGTGGATGCGAGAGCATACGTCCAACTGGCAGTGTAACACTGAGATGTATATATATTTACAGGCAGGCCATGACGGCCCGGGTACAATAGGGGCATGCCTCAGGACAATTCTGACGTGCTAGTCGGTCCCCGGGTCGATGCGTGACGTATGAGTACATGTGTGTTTCACATAGAGTTCCTCCCGTGACGTAGGCCATGGCCGCAGTGTCGAATGGGGGCTTGTGGCTGACTGGGCGACTGAGGGGACACATCGGTCCGGTATCTGGATGAGGGTCGATCACGGCTCAAGTCGAGCGGTCGACGTGGCCTCGTTACTGAGAGGGAGCAAGACGTCATGACGCGTGCATGGTCGTGGCCGACGGGCAAGTGAGAGGCGACCCTAGCATGAGGGGGTGTCTACCCTTGTCGTAGTGTCTCACATGAGGTGGGTGTGGACTTGTGTGCCACGGCCAGCTAGCACGTGAGGGAAGTGCAAAAGACGTACCCTCGGTGTGCCCGGCCGACTGACAAGTCACACACGTACAATTCTCCTTGGCTCGTTGTAGGGAGCCCGCTCGAAGCCTTGGAGCTGCCGGATGCTGGAGGTTAAGTGCCCTTGATTGAGATCATGGTTCGAGGTGGCAGAGCAGGCGCTCTGGTCGAGATGTGCTCGAATGAGCAGAGGATCTTCTTGGATTGGGCTGTGGTCGCCTTGGATTTGGTTCGTGAGTGTGTGGTTGTGTGTGAGAAGCGTTGCCCATTCCCTGATGTGTAAGGGTGTGTTGGCACTAGTCTGGAAGGATGAGTGCCAGTTGGGCGGTGTTTGTGAGAATTTACAGCTGGTGTTGTGATTTTTTATGTTAAGGTTGGAGCATGCGGAGTTGCAGAGGATTGTCGGGATGGAGGATCCCGAGTTGTCATTATGATGACTGTGCACGTGGATCTGAGTGCACAGCTGAGGATCGTAGCATTGGATGCTACGGGCAGATTTTCGAGGATGTGTAGAGCGTTAGAGGATCGGTTCCTCGATGTGAGATTGTCTCGATTGTGTGAGACGTGTTGTTACCGTGTCGTTGTTTGAGCCATTGTGATTTGTGGCACTGACTGGATGGAGAATTGGGGGAAATGTGTTGGCGAGGTTGTCGCATGAGTACCCTATTTCTATGTTGGAAGCTGTGTCCTTGGGTGAGATCGCATTTTTGGAGAAGTGATCTCTGACAAAATTATGGGTCCCGGTTGGTTGTTGTGAGCGGCTGGTGAGGTTGATCGAGTGATCGACCATGGTAAAAAGTGTATTGTCTGGGGACCCGTGTGCATTAGTCGTGGCGTTATCGACCAGCTTGCTGTGGTAGCAGGTGGCACTTGTCGATTCTAGAGAAGCGTGTCATGGATTGTAAGAGGTGGTGTCCCGAGGCTCTGTGGTAAGAGTAGAACTGGGATTGGCATGCATCCTTTTGGATCATTTTTAGGTGAAGGATTTAATGAGACGGGACGAAGGACAACGCCTGTGTGCGGAGGTCTCTGAAGAGACGTTGGTGTTGGATACGGTGATCCCCAATCTGCGACCAGCATGGGATGGCTTCCCTACAAGTCTGAGTCGAGTGAGGTAAAGACCGAAGACACCAGGTTCTTATCATGTGGTTTCGCCGTGCTCCCCTGAGAGGGTAGAGTTGGCGTGAGGTTCGAGATCGGTTGCGGTGTCTGAGCGAGCTTTGGCTCGAGTTGTGGTATTGGTCTATGGAAGAGTCAGTGGATGACCTGTCGAGATTTGAAATGTGCCCTTCAGATCTGGTGCAAGACTAGGAAAGAAGGAAGAAGCTGAGCAAGTTAAGGTTTCCCGTTGACGTGTATCTGGTGACCCGTGGATGATCTTTCACAGACAGAAGATGCTGGTTGTTGGGGCTTGTGAATGACGTGAGCCGTATGCCAGTGGGGCCTTGGGTGGCTGATTATGATGTGTGCCTTTCCCTGGATTGGATTTGGGGTTATGAGAACTTTGTCTTCTGGTAGAGTTGGCCGCGTTGCTGAGGGCATTTGGCTTGACAGGTGTAAGCTGGTGGAAGCTCAGTGTTGGCCGTCCTTGGTGCAAGGCGTGGGATTGGTCAGCGAGCTGTGAAGCTGGCGTCTAGTTGGTCCATCGAGCGTGGGCGTTGACCAGTGTTGGTTCCCGTGATGAGGAGCACGTGTCCTCGGTGAACGAGATCGTGGTGGTGTCAGCGGTGCTGTGATTGATTTTCGTGTTGGCTGAGGTGACGCCAGACTTGTACTCTTTTGCATGTGCTTGCTCTGATGATCGATGTGTCTTGGGTGATGAGCGAGGTATCGTCCGTGATTATTGTCTGGTCGCATCCCTTAGGATCGTGGTTTTACGAATGTCGAGGTTTAGTTGGGGCTCTAACAGTGTTGTCAGTTGGCTCAGGCGTTCTCCCCTTGTCGCTTGGAGCTTGTCCTAAATTTTGAGGATGAAATTCTCTGAAGGGGGAAGGGCTGTAATGCCCAAGATTTTTTGAATATTTTTTGGATTATTTTTGTGGGTCTCGGAGCGTGTTTTGTGCTTTACGTGTATTTTTCTCTGATGAGCCTTCGGAACTCTATGCAGGGTGAACCGTTGTGTTCTCCGACGCACAGAAGCACTATCAGAGAAGAGATTGATCGAGCGATGGGTGTGCAAGCAATCAAATAACAGATCGGAGAGAACAAATCACAAGAGACACAGGATTTTTTAGGTGGTTTGATTGCTACCCGCAATCTACATCCTCCCCTTACTCCTTGGCGTAAGGCTTCCTTGCTGATGCAACAAGATCACAGCAGACTCAGTCTACTAACAAATGCTGACGAATAGCTTGCCCTCGAGGAACACCCTCCTCGAACTTCTGGTCACCATAAGTGGAAAACCAACTAGAGGAACTGCCTCCCTTTCTTTGCACACTGTAAAGGGAAACCTAGTAAACTGCTCCCAGCAGCTTACAGACTAGAGGAACAATCCTCTCCTCCTCCAACACAATGGAGGGGAACCGGAGATCTTCTCCCTTCCTCTGAACACACTCAGAGGGTAACAAGACTGTATGACAGGGAAATTCAAAGACGAAGAAACAGAAAAACAATCAATCGAGTTCTCTAAACTAAAACAATGTAGCTTCTATAGAAGCAGAGACCACTGCGAATAAACCTCTTCAATCTGGCTCTCTCTTCTCTTTTTGAACTCTTCTCTCTCTTTCTCAGATGGAAGACTTTTCTTCAACAGGGATGAAGGACAATCGATAGTGTACTTTTTCTCCAGTCCTTCTCTCTCTCTTTGGTACGATCTCCAGCAGTATATATATGAGGTCGCAGGGAGGATGGAGTGTGGAGACCACGCTTCTTGCCCTGGGAATCTTCCAGAACAATTCAGGTCTCTCTGCCACGTGTCAGGAACAAGGGCTCTCGGATCATGTGCCCTAGCCCCTCTTCAGAAATAATCGAATCCCTGTCAAATTTAAACATCACACAATTATCTTAATGTTCATATTCAGAGAAGAAAGATATGCACGGAGTTAACACATAGAAATGTGCACGAGGTGCACGGACTTGTTTTACTAGCAGAATATGCAAGGACTTTAAAATGTGCTCGGACTTGAATTGAGCACGGACTTGTTAGACAAGTGAAGAGTCTGCACGGGGTTTGACGTGCACGGACTCTATGAAAGAATGCAATGAGTTTGTGTCATCAAGAAACTTGCACGGGGTATCATGTCCACGAGGTTTATAAAGACGTGCAAGGACTTTGAAGGCTTGAAGAAATATGCACGGAGTTTAAACTCCATGGGGTTTGCAAAGACATGCAAGGACTTGAAGAGTAGAAGAAATATGCATGGGGTTTAGACGCCACAGGGTTTGCAAAGACGTGCAAGGACTTGAAGAGTAGAAGAAATATGCACAGGGTTTAGACTCCACGGGGTTTGCAAAGACGTGCAAGGACTTGAAGACTAGAAGAAATGTGCATGGGGTATCATGTGCACGGACATGAAGCGCTCGGGGTTTAATGTATAAAAATGTGCAAGGACGTTGATAAACTAGAGAGAAAGATGCACGGGGTTTAAACGTGCATGGACTTCATGAAGCACAATGGCAAACAGACTTAGTCCAGAAAGTGCACTTACTCAGTATTCATGGGGCTAATGTATGCATGGACACAGCGCATGCATGAATATGCACGGACTTTGCAACAGAAAAATAAACTTGAAAATACAAGCAAGTATAAAAGCAATTGCAAAGACCAAGTACATAGTATGCACACTGATGAACATACAATTAGATTTTAATGTAAATCACCCTCAAATTAAGCACATAAAACAAGTGTTATTAAATGACAGATCAATTAAAATAGTTGACATATAGTGTATGACATCATCAAAATGGTAGAGGTTCAACACCCATTGTGCCGGAGAGGAAGAAACGCAGCCAAGACCCAGAGGTAAGCCAAATCGCCCCAAAACCCTATTTTTTCAATTTTAATCTTGATGCATGTGTAATTGAAGGGAAGGAAATGGGTCAGGGGACCCATTGGAGTGATTTGTAGGCCCTATTGGCCATTCCTAAGGGTTGGAGGATCAAAGAATACGACGTCGGACACGGGGGAACATAATGGTCGCTCCAGTGACCGTTATGCTCCCTGACGTACCAGCACCGATGCGTCAAGGGAACCAGAACAAGAAATGCAATTTTTTGGGTTTTGGTATTCAGATTTTTTTATTGTTTTGTTTATGATAAGTGGAATGCAATGTGACTAAAAGACTGACTTATGACTCCAAATGTGTGCAGGGGAAAAGGAGAACAAGAATCACGTGGCTCCAAGTACGGGCGGTCTACTTGGCATTGCTGGAGTATCAGCAGGAGAGATTGGCTGCCATGGGCTTCGGGGAAGTCCTTAGCATTGAAGTAACCAGAGTGGACATAGCCCTCTTGTACGCACTACACGAGAGGTGGGATCCCATCACCCGAGCCTTCATATTCCCATGGGGGCACATGATCCCGACGCTAGAAGATATGGCAAGGATCTGCGGCATGAGGGTTCACGGAAAGGCAGTGACTGGATGGAGTTATGTTGACTAGAGGGAGCTAGCCCAGGAGTTGCTAGGGCTGGACTTGTTGAGGCCGGGGCATCCGTCATCCCAGTTATCACGATCAGTGCTGCAGGAGAGCTTGGGACTTCGGGGGGTGGCGATAGCAGTTGGAGAACTACCGGAGCAGCATATCGACTGGGTGACCGAGTAGGTGCACCTGAGTGTGGCAACATAGGTAGGACCGGAGGGAGATAGAGTGCTGCGACGCTTTTTGATGCTGTTGTTTGGGAAGCTCTTGTTTGCGACCCGAGCTGACGTAATCAGTTGCAGGCTCCTACCATTGCTAGAAGATCTGAGCAGAGTGGGCAGATATGCGTGAGGAGTGACTGTCTTGGCCTTCCTATTTGATTCGCTCAGCGTGACAGACCGGGTGACTATGCTAGGCAGCTTCTCACCTTTTCCACAGGTAAATGCCCCAAAAAGCTTCTAAATGCTTCCTAAATGCTTTATGACCGCTATATGATGGCACATGTTCTTAAAATGTAGATTTGGGTTTTCCTTTACCTGCCCAAGATTGGGTGAGGAACCGAGCTACATCCAGAGAGGATTCCCATCGCGAGGCAATGGATGGTAGCTCGTGACATAGGGTCGATCAACAGGTTGACCCGGGCGATTCAGGATGACATTGACTCATTCCCGCATGCATCGGTAAATTCCTGAACTTAAGCCCTTCTATATGTTTCTAAATGCTGCTAAGTGCTGAAAAATGCTGATGAATGATGATGAATGAATGAATGCTGACTTTTAATGACCCTTCCAGGTGCGCTGGACACCGTACTGAGATGAGCGACATGAGGGACAGCCGTGGGTGGAGGTTTCCCTAGCCTATAGAGGATGAGATGTTTGGCTGCATTGCATTAATGTGATCGAGCCACTACATTACCGCTTGATTATGAGGATGCGGGGTGTACGCCAGCCTATGGTAGTGTTCCCTCATCGGGGTTACCAGCACCTGGGGAAATCCTCAAAAGGGATCAGTGGCGACACAGATTGGAGCAGCCGGGCCAGGAAGTACATCTAGGATTGGAAGCAAAAGGGCAAGGCAGTGCAGGAGCGGGCAGATAGTGACGAGGCCTACCTGAAGGCCTACGCCCAATAGTATGGTGACCAGGTCTTCCGCGGCACTCGACGACCGGTATGAAAATCTAAACTCAAAGTCGTTCTATATGCCTGAATGACTTACTTCTATATACATTGACACTTAATTTCTAAATGCAGCTAGACCCACAAGGGCGCATCGCTGAGCTTGAGGGGCTACTGAATGCCACCGTGCAACAACGGGACGAGTACCGAATAGCTCTGGAGCTTCTGGTGAGCTTTTATTAGAATTTTAATGAAATGTTCATGCAAATTGACTAACTTTTGAAATGTAGCGGGCCGAGGGAGCCCAGAGGACTGGACCAGATGCACTGTCCTCCTCTACACAGCCTATTGGGGGACGGGCTGAGCGAGATGCAGATTTTACCCGAGTTGTAGCTCGAGCCGAGGAGGTCGAAGCTACCCTCGCGGAACGGGTAAGAAACCAAACCTTCCTAAAAATGCTTCACGATTTATGCATGTGCCTAAACTGACCCTGATGCAAATACAATATGCAGGCGAGAGAGCTGACCGTAGCATTGGATGCGGTGGAGCGAGCCTGAGTAGAGGTGGCGGAGGTGCCTCATCTCCAAGAAGAGGTTGAGCAACTCCGGGGGGAGGTGACCCGATTGAGTGGAGAGACAGCAGACCTTGAGAGATATCAGGCCGAGGCTTGGGAGGCGTGACTCCAAGTTCATGATTTGAAGATCGAGCTTCGGGCCGTAGAGCGGACAGTCTGGATGATGGGCCGAGGACCTGAGCGGAGTGCATCCCATAGCGGGGCAGCGGGAGGCACGCGGAGTGTAGCACCGAGTGGATCGGTAGGAGACTACCTGGCTAGTTCTTCCGGTCGGCGGAGGAACGAGGAGGCAGATCGGAGACGACCACGAGAGGAAGAGCATAGTGCCATGGAGCCACCACCAAAGCGGCAAGAGGGCACTGGGGATAGTGGCGGCCCGGGAGACAGACCGGCTGAGTGACATGTTCTTCCTTTTGGTTCTTTCTTTTGTTCTTCCTTTTTTTGACACACACTTGTACATGACAATT
>JANBPO010001747.1:0-274508 GCA_024336825.1 Amorphophallus titanum | reverse complement strand
GTGGAAAGGGGCATGGTGCCTTGAGAGAAGATTGGGGGGGTGCAATACCCAGATAGTGTAAGGGGACCAGGAGATCCCAAGGACAGAGATGAATGAGACAGGAAATGTGAAAGATCCGGAGATTCTGGAAGGCGGTGAAGATACGGGTCTGGAAACCCGGGGAAGAAGGAATGCAAATGTAAGCGGATGCAATAGAATGGATGTGATGAATGCATGGAATGCATTAGATGTAAAGAACATGAAGGGGGAGAGGATGAGATCCTCCTCCTTACCCATGGAGTGGCCCACGAAGAATCGGTGATAGACAAAAGTGTGGATGAAGTGGAATAGAAAATGGAGAGGGTAGCGGAAAGCCCCATAACGGTAGAGTAACCGCCTCGCCATAGCAATGAAAGCGTACAACAAATCGGCCCAATAGATAAAGCAAAAGTCCATGATGAAACTTCAATAATAAATGACAACTCTCTAGGAGGGTGACGAGCAATAATGTGAGAGAGTTGAAAAGTTAGGATAGGAAGCGTCGTTACGCCCAAGGATGGTGGCGTATGAAAAATGTTGAACAAAATGGGCGTTTACCTCTTGTATGGAATGGGTTCAAGGTTGGAAAGTTGGAACAAAGGGTGCCTTGCCTGGTCCTTGGGCGTAGACTCACACGGCATCAACGCTTGACATTCTCTTCTGGCGAGCAGTGGCAGGGACTTGGCCTCTTCAACCATGCTCAGCACGAAGACACAGACGAGCATCCGGCAAACGAATTCTTGCATCTTGAATAGCACGGCCGCTGCCAAATCCTTCTTGCCCGGCTCTTGATCATCTTCGGCACAAATACTTGGAGAAGCACACCCATTCCGAGTGGTAAAGGAAGGTGAAGCGGAGGCGGAAGGTTCCATGGGCGGTGGTGTAATGGAAGGTGTTGGAGAAAGGGTGAGTAGAAACGAAGGTTCAAACACGTCGAGCATCCCCCTTTGCTCGGAAGCGGTCGGGGTTGACTCGAGTGCAAAAAGGGGTGGACCCTGCTCGGGATCTGCCACGGGTTTGGGTGAAGGGTTAAGTGGTGGAATAGGGGTAGTTAGGTTTGATGTTAATGGGACAGCGAAGGGCCGAGGTGGCGGCAATGGGCAGTTAAGTGGAGAAGGTTTAGCGATAAGTTTGATAGATGTCGATGGACCGGAGGCTAATGGTATAATTGGTGGAGGTTTAGTGGACGGTTCGGCGGAGGTCAGTGCTGTGGAGGCTAATGGTGAAGTTGATGGAGGTTTAGTGGAAGGCTCGGCGGAGGCCGGTGCTATGGAGGCTGATGGCATAGTGGGAGGTGTAAAAGTAGAAGGTTTGGTGCGGAGGAAATGCCGAACGGGGCGAACAGTGTTAGGGGTAGAAGGAGACTCGTGATACGCCGGCATGGGTGATTGGAGTATCGACCCATAGTCATAACACCAATAAGTCTCAAAAGTGGGAGTTGGACTAGGAACGGTGGCATCCTCCTGAGCAGGGGGTTCATCTAGTGGCGGCGGAGGAAGTGGAAAGCGAAGGAAACTCGGAAGGGGTGCTTGCAGAGCTTCATCATGTGCCATCTTCAATTCTTCAATTACCGGCTCTTCGTTAGTAGGCTCAAGTGGATACCGCAGTGATGGCGTATTGATGGGTGGTGGTATGTAATGGTGTTGCGGAGGATTTTGTGAGTGTAAGTGTGTATGCGTAGGCGGAGGGCCATATGAATGGATGGGGTAAATGGGTGGAGGGTGGATGGTGTCCACTTGATCGTTGAAATCCGCCGGCTCTTGCTTGCCTGAACTGTTGCCGTAGTCATCTCTCTTATCCTTCCAATCTTTCTCCATCTTTGTAATGTCGTTCAGAACGGCGTGAAGGGGGTTGATTGAAGGAGGAGGAGTAGCGGGCCGTGTGCTTGCAATCCTTTTAAGTTGTTCCTCCAACGAAGTGATTTTGTCAAGAAGAGTTTGTTGAAGGGGTGTATCTTGAACAACGAAGGGTTGACAAGGCCTTGAAGATTTTCTGATTTATTGAGACTAGCAAATCTGTTAAAGGATGAATTAGTGGTTGTAATTTGGAATATTTGATTATCAATGAATAGAAGTTAAATTTGAGTAAATATTTGGGCAATTGCATCTTATGTGTGATTGTTTCGCGCTCTGGTTATTTCTTGCTTGCGAGAGGCTTATCATGTCGGCTGTTTGCGTCTCCCCGAGCGAGTCTTCCGTCGTTAATAAAGGCTCGGGGCGTGACACCGTCTGTGGGAAACGAGCAAATAGCCGACATGGTGTGACGGAGTTCTAGTGGGAGAGTCACCGCCGACAAGGGGAAAGCTCTGACAGCGGAGGAGGGTGCCCCTTCCCACCCTACGGGGAACGCCCCCTCTCATGCCAGCAACCCACTCGGCAACCTACCCCCGCCCACGGTGGAGGGGCAACCCCCTACCCGGAGCGCAGACCCCCTCCAAACCCTCAATGCAAAGCTGGATAGCCTCATTGATCTAATGAGGACCTAGGCAGCCAGGGAGGAGCATTCGCGACATCCCCGGGAGAGCCCCCATCATGGGGATGCTTCCTTGCAAACTGCAAGGGGCCACTTCATCCTCCAGGGATGGCAGATAATTCACAATCAGTCAGGTGGACCATCGCAAGCCCCTCCCCCGGAACAAGAAGCCTCCTCTACTCTAGGGAGAGAGAAGTTTGGAGCGAGACGGCCACCTCCGGAGACAGAAGCTCTCGAGGGGCGTCGAGGCAGCATCCAGGAGCGCCCTCGTATCCACTCGACCCAGCGACAACCAGAGTTGTCCCTCCGACTGCGAGACTTTGAGAGGTGTTTTGCAGAGCAAGAGTGCACCCTCTGCACCTTGCAGAAGACCTCTCCCGCAGAGGATGAGGAGAAATCCCCATTCTCCAATCACGTCTTGAAGGCAGACATCTCTCCCAGGATCTCCCTCTAGACCTTCAAGTCATATGACGGCCAGGGCGACCCAGCTGACCACTTCGACAGCTTTGATGCCCTGATGACTCTTCACGGGGTGTCCGATGCCATTAAGTGCTGAACGTTCATGACCACACTAGTCTAGGGCACTCAAGCATGGTTCCGGGCCCTCGCCCCCAGTTCCATCCGAGACTTCAGGCAGTTCGGCCAAGTGTTTAAGGAAATCTTCACCGGCAGCAGTCCTCCTAGGTCGATAGCGGGGCTGTTGGCGCTCAAACAGGAACAGGGGAAGAAGTTGTGGGCCTACATCAACTGATTTAAATTGGAGGCCCTACGCATCCCCCGCCTAGATGTAGCCTCAGCCATAACTGCACTGACTGGAGGCACCCGTGATGAAAACCTCCGGAGCGAGCTAGTCCTCCATCCTTCCACCTCCCTTGCCGAGCTAGTGACCCTGGCATTGCGCCATGCTGAGTGTGAGGAAGTCCTCAGTGCCTGCCACGGCACAACCAGCTCGGGTCGGGAGGGGGACAAGAAGTGAGCCTCTGAGCCAAGCTCGCGCCAAGGAAAAAGGCAGAACCGAGACAAAGAGCATAAAGAGCCATCCCAGAGATACAAGTGGTACGCGCCCCTGACAGCTCTGATGTATGAGATTTACGAAGACATCAAAGGCTTGGGCCTCCTCCTCTAACCCGAGCCTATGAAGGCAAAGCATCGTAACCGTCGCAAGCACTGCCTCTTCCACAGCGACCACGGACACCACACTGGCAACTACCACTAGCTCCGAGATGAGATTGAGCATCTCGTCCGTCAGGGGCACTTGTCCCGGTATGTGTCTGGGCAGAAGGAGGACCAAGGCACCCCCGAGGAGATCGACAACATTCCCTGCGAGGTCCACATCAATGTCATTGCTGGAGGAGCTACATCAGGAGGAGATAGTAGTCGAGGAAGGAAGTGCCATGCCGAGTGGGCGAGCCGAGCCTCTAAGCCCCCTAAGGCCCCACTGGCAAGCGAACCACAAGCCCTGGTATTCTCTGACCAGGACCTGGAGGGTTAACAACCCCACACGATGACATCCTAGTTGTGCATCCTCCAGTGACGGTAGTATGTCAAGCTGGACCTGCTGTGAGCTGTCGCACCGCTCCTCATCGGGGAGTTGCACCGCCTTACCTTTGTTATCGGGATCGGGCTGACTCTGGCCACCCGCAGACTCTTGGAAGAGGGAGGCCAGTGACGGCTCTTCCGAAGGGGGCTGAAGGGATGGCCCGTCCTTGACGGACAGCCCTACTTGTTCTACAGGACAGATCAGAACTGGCGTCGGGACCGGAATGCTGGCGATAATCTCATCGGCGCCCGCTGGGTCGAAGATGCTGGGTTGCCCCCAGATCTCCACTGGCGGGATCGGGGCTGGTTGTTCTCCTCGAAAGAGGATGACCCGTTCCGGATCAAAGGTAGACCGGTGAAGAGGCGGCTTAGGGACTCTTATGCGGCCTCTACCACGTCCACGACCATGACCTCGGCCACGGCCAATGTGTTTTGGGGTTGGCTGTAGCCAGAGTGGACCTGCAGTCCTTTGTCTGGTTCTAGCTACTACCGGCTCACCTTGCCAGGAGGCATTGATGCTATCTGGAGGTGGAATAGCCACCATGTTACAGGTGCAGCTGCGAAGCATCTATTCCAGCTGTTCCACCGTGATCTCTTTGTCTGTATAGAACAAGGAGAGCTCTTCTGGGATGAAAAGAGTTTCACCTTCTTTGACTTTCTAGATCATTTCCTGGACCTAGTTTCTGAGGCGAGCTCGTTTCTGCATTTCTTCACATGGGATGTAGCTATCGAGTGGGATAGGCCCAGTAGGGCGAAGAGGGGTGTATTCCTCTAAGTTGTCGATGAGTCACTGTAGCCTCTAGAGAGGCGTTAGCTCTACTAGGAGTTGTGAGGCAGCCGCTTGTTCGGCTTGCTTCTCGAGCCACCTCTTGAGATTCTTCCTTCTGTTCCTCTCTTGTTTCTTGGTAATGGTCGCCTCCAGGGGAGTAGGAGGAGGAGGAGGCATTGGAACTAACGCTGACAGATCCCCGTGGGGATACCGTCGAGCCAATGTGTTTACAGGGCAAGGTCGGTGACTCTTCTTTGCCCGGATCTCAATCCAGGCACATTTCGATTGTTGTAGTTGGAAGGTGGCATTAATTTCCTGTTCAACGACCTCGAGCGATAGTTCCTGGTAAGCTGGGATGCTACGGTTGGCATCCGGGGATGTAGGCGTGGTTCGATGCCTTAACTACGGTGGCTGTGGGAATTTACCACGAACTGGCTGACTTGTGCTGGCGCCCGAGGATGTGTGCGCAGTTTGATGCCTTAGCCACGGTGGCAATGGCTTTTCTCGTTGAGCTGATATACCGGTACTGGCATTCGAAGATGTATGCACGATTTGATGCCTTAGCCGTGGTGGCAAGGCCTTCTGCAGAGAAGTGGCCTGAGGAGCATGAGCAACATCCCGCTTCCTTGATGGACCTCTGTGATCCGACTGGGGACAGGGTCGAGCGACACTCGATGAAGTCTTGGGGCCTTGCTGCCCCTTTTGGCTGTCTTGATCTTACGCGCCGGATGGCCTTTGTGATGGAAGACTCGACTTGCGAACTGTTGGGAGGACCTGGTCCGGTCGTGCCGAAACCTCGCCCAGCTTCTATTTTCCCTTCCTATCCTCAAGCATCGGAGATAGAGGTAGGGTAGGGAGAGGGTGAGAAGAGCTTGAGAAGCCCATCGTAGCCTCACCCACTAGGACATCCTCTCAGCCAAGAAGGACTCAGAGGAGTCTAGCGGTGTCTTATCTAGAAAAGGGTAAAGACTCTAACTCCTGCTAGGGTCGCCACTGCGTGGCTGGAGTGGCGAGGGCCGGCTAACCAACCTGTGGTGTCGAGGAATCTGGGGAGACTGGGGGAGTAGGAGGATGAATGACGTTGGCCGAGAAGGTACTCGGCCCTGTCTCTTGGCTGGCATCTTACTCCTTGCGCCTCCGCAGCCGCTCGAGGGCTTCTCGATTGTCAGTCCAAAACTCGAGCCATTCTGGAGTGTGCGGGTAAGGCAGCCCATGCCTCTCAGAGTTACCTCAAGGGCGCCGCTTCACATCCCCAGAGGATCTCGTAGCCGTTCAAAAGGTGGGAAGATACACGCAAGAGATTTTCAAGATTTTGCGAAGGAAAGAAAGTCTTTCTATTTGAAAGTCGAAGCGTTACAAAAAAAGGGAAAATTGCCCTCAGACAGAAACAGAGGAAAGCGAAAGGAAAAAACAAGCAAGTGCAGGCGTCCTTCTAAGGATCCGCCCCGGATACATCATCACTTGCCCCAGCCTCTCTGGGCTCACGTGCGTCAACAACACTAGTAGGAGGTAAGTCGTTGTCCAGCCCCACTACCTGGGCCTCCGTCGCCAAGGTGTCCACAGGTGCACGCTCCTCCATGTCTGGCACCGACGTTGGCACCTCAGCTTCAGCAGGCCCCTCCTCATCCTCACCGGCCTTCGAGTCAAATGGTGGCGAGGGGGGAGGAAGCGACGTGGCCTCACACCCAAGACTTGCCACACTAGCCTTCATGGTGGCACTCCAACCCTCCCGGAAGCCTCGATTGCGAGCTGGCCCGTAGAACTCCAAGGCCACCTCCGTCAACTCCTCCCGGTAGGCCGAAGAAGAACAGAAGCTTTCAACTGTTTGCTCACCCACAGTCGACAGCGAGGAGCGTAGCTTGGCCAACTTGGCCTCAACCTCCCGAGCACGAGTCTCTTCGGCCTGGGCCTGCTCTCCCAGCTTAGCCGCTCGTTCCTCGGCAGCACCTGCTCGCCCCTTGGTTACGTCCACCCGCTCGTGGAAGGCATCTTGGTCGCGTTCCACGCCAGTGAAGGCCAGACCTTGCTGGAAGAACTACTCGCGGAGCTCGCTTCGGGCCGACTCGGACTCCTTCAAGCATTTCTCCAGCTCCACCAGGCAAGTCCGGCTGGATTCCAGCTTCTGAGCGAGACCCCGAAAGTGGTGCCTCCACAGCCCGAAGGTACTAGCAACCAAGCAGACGCTCTTGGCAGCTGTCACTGTCAATTCATCCTCGACCTCGGGGTCGGACTCACCCAAGGGCTTATGCCAGCCGATGCTTCTTCCCATGAGGTCGACAACGGCACAAATCTCAGCCAACTCGGACGACTGATCCTGAGGTGGCGATGACGGGCTGCATCACGGAGATGCCAACTAGGATGGAACATCCGCGCTGACGGCAGGAGCCTTACCCTTGTCGCGCCCCCACGCCGAAAGGACTAATGCAGGGGGGGCGACCACCGATTCGCTAGCCACCGGCGACGGCGGAGCCTCGAAAGAGGGCCACTCAGACACTAGCGGAGGCGGAGCACGACGCCGAGTAGGGGGGGAAGTCCTCGCTCGCTTCCTTGACCGGCGATGAGCATCCATTGCCGCCAGGTCATCATCAGTCAGGGCAACACGGCTACCACCAGCCATGCTGGAGCCCTCGCCAATGGCACCGATGATTTCTTCAGCAAGGCCCCTCGGAGGACTGAGACCTCCACTCGCCACGGAACTGCTCCCGCTCGTAGCAGACACGCCCGGTGAGCGCACCAAGGGAACTCCGGTAGGAACCGGATGCTACAACCTTCCCAGAGTAAACACCACCTCGACTAGGGGGGCGACGACCGACACCTAGTCGATTCCTGGAACCACGTGATCCACGGGGCGAGGAACGTTCCGTGGCAATCTGACAATCTTGGGGGTCTAGCTCTGAGGCTCGCACGCCCCTGAGGACAAAAAAGTATTTGGTAAAGTATCTTCCACAAATAGAGTGACCTATTTAAGAGACAAAACCCATGCCCTGCGGCAACGGGGGACATAACTCCAGCTCCCGGAACAGCGCCGGAATCAGAACCAAGTCTGCATCGACCAGAGGATACCGTTCAATGGTTTTCAGCTTCTGTCGATCCTCAGCCTGGAGGGAAGGCTTGCTATCTCGCCAGGTGGGGGGGGACCTCCACACATCCATCTGTTGGAGGCCTCCCAGTCCTGCGACTTGACGAGGTACACATACTTCTCCGCCCAACCTTTGCGATTGTAAGGAGAGGGTTACATGAGCTTTGGGGCACACCCCTATTTTACATATTAACAAAAGAAGAAAGGAGAAAAGAAAAGAAAAAAAAGGGGGGGAGAATGCTCAGTCTATTCGCCGAAAGATCTCCTCAAGAGGAAGAATCCCCACGCTGGGGAAGTTCACCATGTCACGTAGCCGGCTCTCCTGTCCCTCGAGGCACGCCAGCTCGATCATCACGGAGGCTATGTCGACCTCTGCTACGGCCTGCTCCTCGGCCTATCTCGTCATGGTCGGCTCGGCCTTAGCAAGCTCAGACTTCGCCACAGCAAGATCACCCTTGAGCTTCTCTATTTTGCTCTCAAGGGTACAGACACCGCGATGGCACTCGTCGAAGACCCTTTGACACTACTCCTGGCAATCCCTTCGTGCCTCCAAGGCTTGTAGGTACTCATCCTTTTGGGTGCCGATAGCTATAAATTCACTGGGAGCTCAAATCTCAAGGAACTCACGACGATTTACATACTTCAGCAATAATAAGACCCACCGTGACCACTCTTCTAGTGGGCAGCCCAGCACTTGTAATGCCTCGGTCAGCTGCATCACTACGGTATGCACCCCTCGGTAGGTGAGGGAGGGGTCAGCAAAAATGATTAACTGCAGTGCCAGCAGCATCTGCCTGACTAGTGCGTCTGACACGGGTTGACCAACTGAAGGCATGGCCGGAAGGTCAAACTCGACCGCACTGTCCATGGCCATCCACAGACCCGTATCCACTGCGACTGAGGAGGACGAAATAGCGAAAGCGAGGTCGCTCGAGCCTCTGACCTCAACAGACAACTCCTGGCCGGCCACCACAAGTGGAACGGGTAGGATCGTGGCCTAATCGCCCAGCCCCACTATTGTGATGGGTCACTCCATCCCTGCCATGGCCGATGGGTCCACGTCCTTCTACACCTCCCCAGTAAAGCTCGGACCCGTCATTGCCACGCAGCTCGGTAGGGGGAGGACCTTGCCCTCGACTGGAAGAAGGGCACTGGATAAAGCTGGATCAGAAGTTACTGTCGAGGGGCTAACGGTTCCCTCTGCCTATGCTTCTTTCCCCTGGGGAATGACGACACTCGCCAGGGTCTCCTACAGGAATCGGGTTTCCTCTGGCGTGGCGATCTTTTGGAGAGGCGAAAGGGGAATCACGAGCTTCCGGCTGGCCCTCGCTTGCATGAAAAAATCCATGAACTCCGTGTCTGATGCCCAGATAGACTTCAACTCGTCTACTGCTGCAGGGCTGAGGGGTTCCCTCCACTCAGAGACAGCTTTGTGGGCCCTAGCGATAGGTGTTTCGAGGGGTACTGTCTCTTCCTAAAGATCTAAGATAGAGTTAGTTGCTCAACGATCAAGGCGAGCCATCTAAATCCTGAGGAGATGAAGGAGAGGCCCCCCGGGCCCCATGTTTACCTCAGTCACCGAAATTATGCTACTTCCCAACCCTATCTCCCCCTCCTCCAGAGCCTTGTCTGCTGATACTGCAGTCCCCGCGGTCGCTTCTTACTGTAGGACCACGAGCAAGGCTGCCAGCTTGTCTAAGCCGGCATCAACTCTACCCGGTCGCCCCACCGATGCATCTGGGGCAGGCACCTCTGTGACCTCCAGCAGGGTCTATTCCTAAAAATTGACGAAGAGCAAAAATGGAATCAGTGGATGCCCCAGAGGGAAACCCCCATAAATAAACACACACTTACAATGGCCTTCTCCACCAGGCTCAAAGAGCTGGCCAGTAGAGGGTCCTTAAGGACCAGGTCAGGAGGACCAGACTCCTCAGATACGTCCTTGACCGAAGCCACCTCCTCATCAGAAGAGTAGTCATAGTCTACCTTCTCGCTTGATGAGGATTCGATCGGAGTGAGTTTTTCCCTCGTCGACGAGGGGGCTTTCGCCTCAAGGCTGATAGCCGGCACGCCCCCACCCGGGCTTGGCGGCAGGGATCCCTCGGACTTTAGCTTCTTCCTCGTATATACCTTCACCACCGGGGGGATGGAATCTGAGGGGGAGCGCATGCTGGCTCCTATCGAGGATGACTAGGGAGAGCCTTCCGTCCCTCCGATGGTTGCCAGGGACGTTAGGATTACAGGGAAGGCCCTACCCTCTCTGACTCTAGCGGGGAATGCCACCGATGTGGAGGAGAGGTTACCCTCGCTGACCCCTAGCGGAGATGTCACAGGCATAGTGGGAGCCATGCTGGGTGAGGATCAAAACGTTTCTTAGGTTTTTCACCTTGTCTTGTCATAGGGAAGCCCTGGGTGTTACTGACTCCCCTTTGTGTTTCTTGGGATTATGCAGGTCCTCCTGGTGTATAGGCTGAGATGGGCCACTCTTCCCTAGACATGGGGGTCGAGTGGCCTACATTCACTTGTCCGCCAGAGCGACTGCTGGACAGTAGCGTGGGTGCAGCCTTGCTTCAGCGAGCCCGAGGCTACCTAGGAGGCGGCCCCCTGCCTTCTCCAGAGGAGCTTAGGCAGCAGTTGAGGGATTTCACCCAGGGCTACCACAGCCTCAGCTTTCCGCGTGAGCTCTGGATGTCTGGCTTGGCTGGCATCTGGGCAGAGTACCTGTGGCTTTTGGCAACTCAGGAGCAGAGGGCGCAATGGTTGGCGGCTATCTGAGAGGTACAAGAGCAACGTGCTCAGCTTGCATCGGCAGCGACTGAGCAGAGGAGACATGCCGATGCAGCCATGTCACTTGCCATGGACCGCGCCATGTAGCTGAGTGAGGCGGAGAGCAGAGCTGAGGCCTTGCAAAAGGACTTGGAGGAGTAGCGGCGAGCCATGGAGCTCACTAAGGTCGAGTGACGGACTGTCGAGACCAGGGCCGAGGCTAGCGTTGAGCTTGCATTGACCTTGGAGGCGGAGCTGGGGGCCGCAGAGTCTCGCCTAGCAGCACTGGAGGAGAGTGATCTTGGGCTTTGATTGTATCGCCCCACTTTCTCCTTTCTTTTTGTTATCTAAACTATGTGTCTTTGTTACCCCAAAGGCATGCTCCTTTTTGTAGAGTATCCATGACAAACTCCAGATTTTGATGTTGTTGTTTGCTGAGTCGCTCCGCTTCCCATTTTACAGAATAGTGTTGAGTGCGGGAACTGGTGACCACTTACTGTTGGTCATGCTTGATTTCCTCACTATGTACCGATGTAGGGGGTAGGAGGCCGGGCTTACCCTGTTTCAGGGTATTGACGCAGAGGACTGGGAAATGGGAGAGGTGTGACTGGATTTTTGATACTGGGGGTTGAGTGCGGGATACTGGGGGATAGGATACAAGACCGAGCACTGGGGATCAGCCCCTTAAGAAGGGGAAAACCCGTGTTGTGTAAGGTTATCATAGGCCCGTCGGGACGTGGCAGCCTACGGGGTTAAGGCTGGGGATTGATTCTGGCATGCTTCAGTTGTAGGTTGATGCTTGGATATTGACTATCCTTATGTTGTTAACTGGCAATGTAGTTCACATTGGCTTGCAAAGCTGGAGCTGGGCTAGCCGAATGGCCCCGGGAGGTGTCACAACTGAAAGCTAGGATTGGGAACTGGAGCTGGCTGGCTGACCTGTGACGGGGTTGTAGCCGAAATGCTGGAGCTGGATGCTGGCGCTGGGTCTAGGTGACTGGCCCTGGGTCTGGGTAACTAGTCCACAGATGCGCTGTAACCAAACTGCTGGATTGGCGATCGACACTGGACCTGAGCGACTGGCCTGGGGAGACATTGTAGCTGCAGTACTGGAGCTGGTAATTGGTACTGAAACTGAGCGGCTGGCCTTCGGGGGCATTGTAGTCGCGATGCTGGGGCTGGTAACTGATACTGAAACTGAGCGGCTGGCCTTCGGAGGCATTGTATCCGCAGTGCTAGGGCTGGTAACTGGTACTGGAATTGAGTGTTGGCCAGCCCTCCAGGGGTGTAGTGGCCACTGTTGTTGTGGGGTGGTACTGAGGTCACCGTTGGCAGAATGTCGTGGTCGATGACCTTCGTCTGTGAAGAGTGGAGGAGGAGAGAATTCACTCAGGGCAAGGCAAACTAGACCTACAACTACAACGGTCCCTGAGTCCTACGACTCTGAGTCAGGATCGTCGTACATAGCGGAACAAAGCCGCTAATTGGTCTAATCCTAAGCCAGGGAAAAGAACGCTCCGCAAGAACCAAAACACAGAGACCTGAGGGGACACTGAGAACCCACAGTACACCTGGACACACAAATCGAGGTAGAATGGTACCTCGAGGCCTCCAGAACCAATGTCTCGAATTGGACAAGGCCGCCGAGATACAACAAGACTTTCTGTCAACCACTAGGTAACCTCGAGTTGACCGGAGCCAGACACGACACCGACACACACAGACACATACACACTGCATGCATAAGCACTCCTGGCCATCCCATCATGGTTACTGTCCTCATAGGATGTCAACAGACACCCACGGGTCATGGGAAAACCACGAGATCGAACCAAGACAAATAGAAACTGGAGCGGTGGACAACGACAACACTCTAGGCAAAGCGAACCATCACTTGACCGCTAGACGAAGCCAGCAGTCAAGGCATAGCCGCTACGCAACCAGGGACAAGGACAATGGCAGCTTCTAGATTGAGTCGTTAGGGTACTGTCATAGTCTAGAAAAAGACCACAGCCAGTCACCTAAACTGACCAATCTAGACAACCACTGACAAACAGACACCGCCCTGAACAAGGACCTAAGACAGACGGACACACAACACGGAACCAACCAACGGCCATTATGGCAAACAGGACTATAACGCACCAGCATAGGGGCGTTATACCCACATAACACACCAAGGTAGGGGTGTTATGCCAACCAGACCTAAAACCACATACAGATGATATAACGCACCAAGGTAGGGGCGTTATATCAACATAACGCACCAAGGGAGGGGCGTTATGTCCAACAGACTCAAACACAAACAAAATGAAGTATAACGGACCACAATAGGCGCGTTATACTAGTATAACGCACAAGGGTAGGTGAGTTATACCCAACAGACACAAAAACCATTAACTACACAGGCCAAGGGCACATAACAGACCAAGACCAATCCGTCATAGCCACAAAATGCACAGGGTGAGGCGTGTTATATCAACTGCCATACCCCGTCAAACATCGGTCAACAGACCATAACGGATCTGCACCTGGGTGCTATATTGACCATAACGCACGGGGAGGAGTCCGTTATGCTAACAGACTGACACGGTCTTCGAGGTGAACATGATCGTCGAGGGCTGACAATAGCAGTCGGCCTCGAAAACAACCCGACCATAACGTGCCTGGACAGGGGCGTTATGCTCCACATAACGGACCAATCTTGGTCCGTCATGCTCCACATAACGGACCAGTCTTGGTCCATTATGCTCCAAGACCTCCAAAGATAAAAATGATGAACAAAACATAATGGTCTATCAGGGGACCGTTATGCACATAGCGGCCTCGGGTAGGACCGTTATGCCAATCCGATGGTTAAAATGGTAAAACGGCCGAATCGGCCCGTTCCACGCCCCATGCACGCCGTAGCGAAAGGGGAAATAACGCCAAACGAAGGGAAACAACCTCAAGGGGTCTA
Organism: Amorphophallus titanum; assembly: GCA_024336825.1. Taxonomy (NCBI): domain Eukaryota; kingdom Viridiplantae; phylum Streptophyta; class Magnoliopsida; order Alismatales; family Araceae; genus Amorphophallus; species Amorphophallus titanum. The sequence continues at coordinate 260,906 of JANBPO010001747.1, read as the reverse complement.
AAACATCACAACATGCATCCATCGAAACGCATTAAAATGCGAGATCGGGGTGATTCTGACGAATCGACCCAAAATGAGTCACCGGGGTTCCCGGACTCCTACCGGCCCCAAATGACAACCGATCGACATGAAACTGGTGCGGTTAGGATCCTGACATCCCAACGGTCAGTTTGACACTAATTACAATAAGAATGGTTGTCATTTGCCGATGAACCCTACAAACCCCAAAAATATTGACTTTCACTAAACTGGCCCGATCTCCCTCGATCGAGCACCAATCTACGCAAAATTACAGGGAAAACATAGAGGACGAAGTGACGGTCCATCTCCCTACCTCCACCGATGAAACTGTGAGTCGAGGCGACTAAACCGCATCGAAAATCACAATGTGAACCGAACCGACGGCTTTGAATCCACCGTTCGGGATCTCGCCTGGGCTCTCAGTGCAGAATGGCGGTAATTCGATACCTAGTATCGGGTTATCGGTATTGTGTACTCTGGGACGTTACACGAGCTGAGCCACAACTCTGTCCCCATCGCCTGTTGCAAACTCTTCCAGCACCTCGTTGTAAATCGAGGGTCTCGGTCAGAGATTATAGATAAGGGTGCACCATGCAATCGAATGATCGCAGCGATGAACAGTTTCGCTAGGGATTCGATTGGAGTTTGCTTATTGACGGGCAAAAAGTGTGCAGTCTTTGTGAATCTATCCACAATCACCCATATGGTATCGTGCTTCCTCCTAGTCATGGGTAGACAAGTCACAAAGTCCAAGGTGATTTGTTCCCATTTTCATTGTGCCATCTTAATGGTCTGGAGAGGTTCGCCAGGTCTTTGATGCTCAATCTTCACCTTCTGGCAAGTGAGACATTTGAACACGAACTCCTCTATGTCTCGCTTCATTCTTAGCCACCAGTACATCCTCTTCATGTCTTGAAACATTTTGGTGCTTCCAGGGTAGATGGAGAACTTTGATCCGTGAGCTTCCTGCATCAGCTCCCTTTTCAATTCTACATCATCTGGTACACGGATCCTTTCTTGGAACATGATCAGCCCATCGATTCTCACATGGAAGTCCTCATTGTTCAGTAGTTTCTACAATGCCATATCCTGCTTTTGCACCTCGGCAATTCTATCTAAGTATGTAGGTCTAGCAGACAACCCAACCAAGAGACCAAATTGATTCCTTTTCTCAAGTCGTGATTCAATCACACCCTCCATCATATTCCATTCTCGATGCAAGGTCAATGCCATCAATTTACGTCTGAGAGCATCTGCCACTACATTCACCTTGTCTGGATGGTACTACAAGGCGAAGTCGTAGTCCTTCAATAGTTTGACCCACCTTCTTTGCCTCAAATTGAGTTCCTTTTGAGTGATTATATATTTGAGGCTCTGATGGTCGGTGAAGACTTCAAACCGAACTCCATATAAATGTCTCCAGATGCGCAAAGCATGGACCACTGCTGCCATTTCAAGGTCATGAGTGGAGTAATTCTTCTCATGGTCCTTCAACTGTCTCGAGGCATAGGCAATCACTCGGCCATTCTGCATTAGTATGCAGCCGAGGCTGATCCTGGAGGAATCTGTATAAATAGTGAAGCCATCATTCCCTTGGGGGAGTGCCAACACTGGGGCCGAAGTCAATTTTTTCTTGAGCATCTGGAAACTGTCCTCACACTCTTCTGACCAGATAAATTTCGCTCCTTTCTTGGTTAATTTAGTCATGGGGGCTGCAATGGTGGAGAAGCCTTCAATGAACCAGCGGTACTATCCAGCCAGACCAAGGAAGCTTCTAATCTCCATGACCATCTTCAGTGCTTCCCACTTTGCCACTGCTTCAACCTTGCTAGGGTCCACAGATATGCGGTTCCCAGATATAACATGTCTGAGAAACATAACCTGATCTAGCCAAAATTCACACTTGCTAAATTTGGCATAGAATTTATTCTCCCTGAGGGTCCGCAGAACCACTCTCAAGTGCTGTCGATGCTCCTCCTGACTGGTAGAATATATCAGGATGTCATCTGTAGAGGCCACGACAAATTGATCTAGATAAGGGCGGAAGATATTATACATCTATTCCATGAATACAGTTGGTGCATTGGTCAACCCAAATGGTACTACCAAGAACTCGTAGTGTCCATATCGAGTCCTGAAGGCCATCTTTGACACATCTTCGGGCTTGATTCTGATTTGATGATAACCCGTCCTCAGATCGATTTTGGAGAAGACCTTGGCAGATGATAGCTGGTCAAATAATTCCTCAATCCTCGGCAGAGGATATTTGTTCTTAATAGTGGCTTGATTAAGCTTGCGGTAATCAATACACAGCCGCATAGCCCCATCTTTCTTCCGTACAAATAGGACTGGTGCTCCCCATGGAGACACACTGGGCCTAATGAAGCCCTTGTCCAGCAACTCCTGCAATTGCTTCCAGTTTAGAATCTTACCGAGGTGTAAGGTAGAGTGTCCAGGTCATCTTGGATCCCTCGGACTTGTCTCCGAAGGGCTCTAGTCTCTCGCGGGACTGTCCACCGTCTGGCGATGGGTAGCAGCTCAGGGTGGGTATCCTCGCCTCTCCCTAGCCCGTAGAGTAGCACGTAGGCCCACACCTGCATTGCATTTCACCAAAACATCAACATATAATAGCATATAGGAAGCATAAAGGAAATTGCATAACCATTTTAAGGGTAGAATTGTACCTGGAGTAGAGGTGAGAAGTCGTCGTGCATCATCTACTGGCTGGTAGAACTGAGGGTGTCCAATAGGAAGGCGAGGACCACCGCTCCCCAGGCGTAGTCCTCGACGTGGTCAAGGTCCTCGAGCAATGGTAGGAAGTGGCAGCTGATCACATCCGCTCTCGTCGCAAACAAAAGTTGCCCGAAGAGCAGCATCAGGAACCTCCGTAAAACTCTATCAGCCTCCGGTCCTACCTCTGTCGCTACTCTGGGTCAGGCCCGCTCCCCCAACCTCTCCAAGTGCTGCTCGGGCAGCTCCCTGATCGCAATCTCGACTCTCCTCAGTCTGAGACTATCCTGTAGTCTCGCCCTCATCAACGTCGTGGACTGGCGCTCCAGGTGTAGCAGCTCCAGTCCGAGTAGCTCCTGATCCATCTATCGGTAGTCGGGGTACGTCCTCCCACTGACCAGACCCATGCACGGGTAGGCCAGTGATCCGAGCTACATCCTCTAGCGTGGGGACCATGTGGCCCCATGGGAAAAATAACGTATGACTCACTGGGTCCCAGCGGTCGTGCAGAGCATAGAGTAGCGGCGTGTCAAGCGGACTGACCTCAATGCTCAGGAACTCGACGAATCCCATTGCCGCTAGTCTCTCCCGCTGGAAGTCGGGCAGTCCAAGGTACATTGCCTGGACCTGCAGCCAGGAGATCTGTGTCCTACGCTTTCCCTGCATACATTTTAGGTTAATTGCATTGGTTATTCATTTTTCATGCATTTTGCTAATTGAATAATTAAATAAGCTAAATGGTCACTCATGGGCCGTTTGTAGCCTTCAACGGTTGACCTCCAACCGTTTTCCTATAACTCCTCCCAGAAGACCACTACCATCCATGGACCGCTCTGCAGGATGGACGGCTCACTGAGAACCGTCTTGATTTCTTATATCCACCCTAATAACGGACGGTTCATGATCGATCCATGATTCCACGGTCACAGCCTGACTGTGCCACTCCCCTCTCAAGCCCCTGATCGTTCAGGGTTGCATGGTCTTTCCTTCAACCATGTACCTACCCATGGTCTGATAAAGACTGTTCTATTCTTGACGCTTTAAATTATGAACGGATTATTACAGACCGTCCTGGGTTTGCACGGTCCTCGACAGACCGTGCTTCTCCCCATTACTCCATCGGTTTGACCCCTTCACATGGCCATCCATGGGCCATGCTAGTCGTAAACGGTTCTATGTGAACCATGTTGTTTCGGTAAGCAGCTCCTCGTGAACCGTCTAGATATCGCCATCCTCGACGACGTGAAGTCTCTCCCCGCCGGTAGTGAGGGCCTTATGGCCTCCCCAATCGGCCTCAAAGGGGTTGAATGCCCCCATTTCCTCCCTAATCTAGCATGCATAGAATAAAATGATGAACTAAGGGAGGGTTTTAGGGCACCTACGTCTGATGACCGTGGCGGTTTGGCCGCCTCCACCATGGATGCCTCTGGCGGCACCTCCTCGACATCAACCGGCGCTCTAGCCTCCTCCTCAGCCAAAGGCGGTGGGGCCACTTCTTCCTTGATGATAGCTGGCACCTCCTCCTCGGGAATCGATGGCAGCACTCCCACGGCCGCGACCACTGACACCGGTGGTGGCACCTCCTCTCCCTTACCAGCCATCCTGCGTGCTGGGGGGGTGAGCGCTTGGTGCTTCGAGCGCATGAAGAAAGGGGGAGATGAGAGGGTGAGAATGGGAGAGATTGAGAGGGAGTAAATAACAAAAATCTGGCAAGTTGCCATTAACACTCTATAAAAGGAGCCTAAGACATGCCCTTGGGGTGACAAAATCCATACAATCTGGATAACACAAGAAAAAGGGGAAAAGAGATACAATCACATACCAAGCTTACTCCCCTCTAATGCCGCAAGACAAGAGTCAGCCGTTGCAAGCTCCGCCTCCAGGGTCGACTAGAGCTGAGCGCTAGCCTCGACCGTAGTCTCTGCCGCCTACCACTTAGCACTGGCACGCTCTGCAGCCAACAGCTACTCCTCCAAGGCCTTCCTCAAGGCCTCGACCCGACTCTATGCCTCTCCCAACTACACAACTTGGTCTCGAGAAAGTGATGTGGCTACCTCAGCATGGCCCCTCTGCTCAGCTACGGTCGACACGAGTCGGGCCCGCTGCTCCTGTGCCTCTCGGATGGCCGCTAGCCTCTGAGTTCTCTGCTCTTGTGCCTCACGAAGTCACAGGTACTCCACCCTGATCCCGACCAATCCAGACATCCAAAGCTCGTAAGGATAGCCAAAGGCGTGGCAGCCCTGGGTACACTCTCTCAGTCGCTGCCTCAAATCCTCTGAAGAAGGAAGGGGGTTGCCCTGCAAATAACCTCAGGCTCGTTGGAGCAGGGAAGCACCCGCACTCACATCCAACAGTGGCTCGGGTCGCGAGGCGGACGTAGGCCACTCAATCCCCAGGCTCAGGGAAGAGTCACCTATCTTGGCCAGCACACCTGTCGAGCCTACACAATCCCAACAAACACAAAGGGAAATAAATAATACATCCAAAATTTCCCATGACAAATAAGGTGGAAAACCTGAGAAAAAGTCCCAGCTCTTACCCATTGTGACTCCCATTACGCCAGAGGCGTCTTCCACCGGAGTTGGGGAAGGCAATATCTCCTCCACGCTTGTGGCGTCACCCGCTAGGGTTGGAGAGGGTAGTGGGTCCTCCACTACCCGGTCGTCTCCAGCAACCATGGGTGGGACGAGAGGCTCCTTCCGGCCGCTCCCATCAGGAGCCGATGTGTGCTCCCCTCCTGACTCTGGCACTGCACACAAGATAGGAGCGTCATCGCCCTACCACAAAGCATAAACAAATGCTAAGTAGGGAGAGGGAGAATCACTCATGTACCTCTGGAACTGGTCTCCATCTCAGCCTCCTTGGAGGAAGAGGCCCAAGAAGAGGAAGAGCTCAAGCTCGAACTCTCCTCCGTATCCATGGCGAAGCTACCCTTGCTCGAGGAGCCTGATGAAGCCCTCAACGAGCCCCCAGTAGTGGTCAAACTAGAGCCCCCTGCAAGTCAATGATCCAAACGAGGTCACCACACAACCCAACCTCATACAAAGACAACTCCCTAGTTAAGGGTTTCAGACAAGAAACTCACCAGTTGGGGTCCCCTCCGAGACCCCCTCAATATCGATGATCTCCTCATCACCCCTAGTTAAAGCTGCTGCAGCAGGCTCTGCTGCCTTAGTCTTGCCACGGGGAAGCTCACCCTCCTCCAAAGGGGAAGAAGTACCTATAACCAATGCCAAGAGAAGCTTAGCGTCAACGAGCAACACAAAAAGCCCACCATAAATGGCTAAGCGCCCAGCCACATACCTGAGGGTCCCACACTAGAACACTCGACCAGTCCTAATGTGCAGGCAGACACCACAGTTGGTATAGGAGGGAGAGGCATCCCTACCAACAGTTGCGGTGGCAAGCTAGGTGCATCACCGGCAATAGACGGGATCAAGGCACCCACCGCTCCTTGCTCTTCCTCGAAAGAGTGGAGGGCCACTAACGGGCTGGTGCTGACCAGCTCCTGAATTATCTCCAGAGTGGCAACCGGGTCCTCACTTGGCAGACAAACGACACAAACGTAGTCAACAACTTCATCCCATCAAACATACAACAAAGAGATGTTATAAACCTTATTTTGATGATGGCCAACAACCTTGTTTTGATGATGGCCAACTTGATCTAAAGTGATGATGTATGTATTTTGATTCTTCCTCTAGACAGCAAGTTGTGAAGCTCAGCGGTTTGTAGGGATTCGTCCCCGAAGCTGTGGATCAGCGGCAAGCTGTTAGTCAGCAGTGAAGCCACACTTGGTTGAGTGTGGGGTGGACGTAGACCTCTGGATTGAGGTTGAACCACCTTAAAATCCCTTGTCTACTATGCAATTGCTATGTGTTTTGAATTCATCGTTGCATTCAGTTCATCGTTCAGTAGATGAATGTTTAGGATTGCATAAGGGTCAATCTAATTGATCTGTTTCTCAAGGTGTGATTTAGTGTCTCCTTGTCGTCATGTAGTAGCTAGTTTTAATTCTGCACTAGTAGCTACTGCAGTAAGTTTTAATTGGGTGGTTGATCTATTCACCCCCCTCTAGATCATTCTCTAGGACTCATCACTCGCTTCCTGTCGCCTGAGAGGCCCACCCTCGAATCGCGCCTCCATATGGAGGTGAAGGCCCTCATCGGCAAGGTTCTGCGCCCCCAAGACATAGTTGGGAGTTGGGCATTGGGGCCGTAGATGAGTTGACAGACTTGGCGGCAGAGAACTTTGTCGCGCTCGCCAGAGTGTTCAGCCTATGGCAGTCCCACTTTTGTGTTGTTGCGCAGGACTTGGAGACCAATCGGGCTGAGCAGGCTGCGTCAGCGGCCAAGTGCCAGGAGCTGGAGGGATGTCTGGCGGCATCTAAGGTAAAACTTGTCGGGCAGCGAGAGCAGCTAGAATAAGTAGGGCCAGTTGTCTCTAGGATGGAGAGGGACTGAGACTTCTTCTGGACTCGGGTGGAGATAGCTGAAGCCCGTACGTCCAGGCTGGAGACACAGCCCATGGTTATGGGGCTCTGAGCTCAAGAAATGGAGGCACACCTAGCCGAGCTGTGTGCGTCGATGTCGACCGTCAGCGAGGAGGCGGTGGAGACCTTCCGGTCATCGTCGGCTTATTTGGAAAAGTTGACTTCGGCGGCCCTGGAGGTCTTTGGGCCGACGCGTGATCGCAACTTTAAGGAGGGTTGGGAGGCTGCTGTCCAAGCCATGTTTGAGTGCTCGGGGATCTCGGAGCCCCCTCTCCTCCCTCCCTCCACGCCTTATGGCGCAGAGGCTAGTGGTGGCATGAAAGGGCTAGGGGATGAGAAGGCTGGGGCCGAGGAGTTGGCATCAAAGTCGAGCACCATCGGTCGAACAGTGGAGGGAGCCACGCTGGTAGGGGAGAACTCAGTCGATTTGACAGACATTTCTCCTGCCGTGGAAGCAGCTGCTACGCACGCGTCTGAGGGTGACGGGTCACGTGACTACACTATCGAGGCGGGTGCTTGAGAGGGCGTCAGCTGTACTTCTTTCCTTTTTTGTAACTCTTCCCCTTACTGCATTGAGGCGGTTGCCTCTTTTTGTAATCCTTTCGTCGTTTGAATACAAGACTTTCTCCTTTTTTGCAAGCCTTGAGATCTCTGGGGATCTGCCATGTGCTATCCTTCCTTCACTTGCCTTGAGATCTTCCGGAGATACGATGTAACACCTTGGGAGTTATCCTGAGAGGGCGCATCTTTTGGGATCTGTCATTTCAGTTTCTCAGGGCATGGGGAGGCGGTAAGACTCCTCCCCGCTTTGGAAACCTTCATCTCCCTCCTATAAATGGAGGGTCCCGTTACTTTACCAGGGCATTCTCAGTTCTGTAGGTGACAGAGGGAGAGATATCTCGTGAAATGTCATTGGAGCAGTCGAGTACATCCTCCGACGATGGGTCCCTCCAGGTTCCTCGCCAACGCTTCTGTCTTCGGAGGGAACCTTTGCCGATGCCTTGGCGACCATGGCCAGTGCCGGGGGAGAATGGAGGTGACACCCCCGAGCATTATAAGCTTGGGTATTTGGATGGTTGGTGGGAGGCCTTGGAGAAGGTCAACTACTTGTACTCCGGCTGGGGGATTCTGTATATCGAGCCGGAGAAGTTCTGTCCCTAGAGGGATGAAAACTCCCTTTGTAATCCTCCTTTTTGCACTTGAATAATATAGGGAGGCTAAGGAAGGTAACCCTTGGAACTATATTAGCTTTATTTTTGTCTTCTTTGGGCAACTTGTGTCTTGATGATGTGGATTCGTTTCTATTTGACAGAGGCTGGGATGATGGTAGAGGAGCAAGAGGTCGCTCTGGCATCTTCACCAGCTCCGAAGACATACTCGAGGAGAGGCCCAACATCGGGGAAATCTAAGACACCCAGCCTCGTTTTGACACCCTGGGCTACGGAGGTTAGGAAAGATCATTGGGTGAGCAAGTGCATTATAACTATTCCTTGGACGAGGTGCTCTCGACTGAGGACCCTTCTGTGGAGCTGATGGAGTTTGTACCCACTCCGATGCCCTCGATCTTGCCGACCTCCTTAAGCCTGGTCACGATAGATGTGAGTATAAATTCACGTTATGTGCATCAGCTCGCCGGTTTCTTCTTGGCTCTTTACTGATTCTGGGTCTTGTTGGAACCCTAGTTTTGATAATGACAGTCTATGAATCATGATCAGAACTGAAATGCATAAGCACCTTTATACTGAACAAACTAGACTTTTGTCTAAGTGTCAAAACAAAGGTCGATGCACATATAGGTGCTTAGTCACTAAGGTCGATGCATATTTAGGACGTAAACCACCAAGGTCGATGCACATTCACTCTGTCTTTTTATCAAGTCAGTGCATATTTTAGACTGAAGTGTCAAAGGTCGATGCATGTTTCTGTATGGTTTAACAAAGGTCGATGTATGTTTCTACAAGAAGTAACACATGTCAATGCACATATGCTGCTGGCCTTAGGAAGGTCGATGCATGTTTAGTGTAGTGCATATAAAGGTCGATGCATGTTTACTGTAGTGCATGTAATGGTCGATGCATGTTTACTGTAGTGCATATAAAGGTCGATGCATGTTCACTGTATAGCGAATGAAGGTCGATACAGGATTATTCTGCTACATATGAAGGTCGATGCACATCTTACCTTAGTCATACTAAGGTCGATGCACATGTGTTAGATATAGCATGTAAGGTCGATGCACATGTGTTAGCGATAGCAAGTAAAGTCGATGCACATTTTGCATCTTGCCTTCTAAGGTCGAAGCACATTGTGCATCTTGCCTTCTAAGGTCTATGCATATTTGCATCTTGCATAACTAAGGTCGAAGCATCATTTTTGTAGCCAGAGCGCATGAAGGCATCAGGTCAGAGCATACTAGGCATAGTCTGTGAGCATTTGGAAGTTCATGTCTGCACATGTATAGAAGTCCATGCACATACAGGTCTAAGCATATTAAGGTTTGTGCACATTGTCATTGTTGCATACCAAGGTCTGAGCATATATGTTTCATATATAAGCTCTGTGCTATTATATTATGACTCTTTGTCTCATAAGTGGATGCATATTAATGCTGACAAAGTGTTTGACAAAATACCTTCTACTTTGCTGACAGGGATTTCAGTATGAAAAGGCTTAAGCAACCAGAATCGAACATTTGGGTGGCATAAAGGCAAATTTCATCTCCTGCTCATGAAAGTGAAGTGAGGCACGTGATCCAAGATTCCAGTGAGGAAGCTGATAGTTCGAGCAGAAAGTGAGCTAGAAGGGGGGGTTGAATAGAACACCACTGATTTAAAAAATTCGATAGAAACAACTTATGAAGACTTGAAATGCAATAGAGAAACACCCATAGTCTGACTACTGAGCAGCCAGAAGTGCAGAGCCTAATCAAGACAGTGAGATAGAGGTGCAATATATCAAACAATTAACGAGTTAGAATCGAGAAGGATAGATCAGACAAGCAAACCACACAATTAAGGCAGACAGGTTTTTAAGGTAGTTCGATTGCGATCTGTAATCTATGTCCACCCCTCACTCCACACGAGTAACGCTTCCTTGCACTAAGGAATTAGAAACCACAGACTCAGTCTACAAACATATGCTGCCTAACAGCTTGACACAAGGGAAACAAATCCCTCAACTCAGATCCTGGAACCCACAGGAACTGAACCCTGATCCCTGCTCATCCCATATACGATCTATATGCTCATCCTGCTATGGGAATGAGGCTGGTGGTGGACACTCCAGGGTGGGGTCACTCTCAAAGAAGGGAGACGGCTCAATGACTCACTAGGAATCACTGCTATGTCCCATTGGTGAGTAGATCTGATACACGAAAAGTAGAGCTGATCCCATCACTAGCAAGTCCACAACATGCGCATAAGATCTGACTTGCTCTACACTCAAAAGGGACAAACATCATGAGCTGACGACAGACTCGATGTAATGCATGCAGACTCCTAACAAAGTATACAAATGAGGAAAAACACGGACTCATACATGACCCTAAACAGACCTACGGTTAGTCCAACCCATACATGTGCAATGGTGGACCAAGACACCCGAATGTGTGTCATGCATGCATTTGACATAATCGGAGGTTGACGTCATGGGGGACTCCTAGACACCCAAGTATAAGCCAGTCATGCATTGAACCCCTTTTGGACTTGGGTGTGAGAAGTTTGGGAGGTTTGGGTGGATTAGGTGGGCCGAAATTTTTATTACCCCCATATGATGGTTCGGACCCATTGCTATATGGAGGTTGCCTGGCCCGAGTGGGAGGGGTGTGGTAGAGGACTTCCCTAGCAAGGTAGAAGGGGGATGGTGGGTCATGAGACTCACTATGGAAGGGGTCGAAAGGGTCTAAGAATGTGTGACCCCTCGTGGCAGGTTCCTCCATTACATAGTCCCATGTTTGAAATTCATGAAGGTGCAAAAGGTCACATTCATCCATCGTGGTAGATGGGACAGTGTATAGAAGATATGGTTCCTCCCTCGGGATAAAAGGAATGTAGGTAGGCTCGGCTGGCATAGGGAGGAATAAGAGAACCTCCGTGGTGACATGACCCACGGTGCACACGGAGGTAATGGACCCTAAGGCGGGGTGGGTAAAGCTACGACTTGTGGGTGGGTCGAAGCCTTGGGCCAACAAACACGTCAACTTCCTTTGTGAGTCCAATCCCATAACAAGGTCATCCAACATATCAACATGGTGACTAGACAGGAATGTGGTGCGGTAGGAGTTGACGGGCACTATTGGTAGTGTAGGGTCCATGGATGGATAGCAAGGTGGGGTAGGGACCAAGCCTATCCTAAGCCAGCTAAGAAGTGGCTCGGCTATAAGTAGCCTTCCCATTAGAAACAAGGGTAGCTCTGGCTGAGGTGGCTCCGAATGAGGTTGCTCCGCATAAAGATCGGAAGGAGAGAGTGGCAACAGAGCACTCACGGGTGGTGAAGGAGGGGCCTCCATGATGAGGAGAGGGCTTGGGGACTCTGTAGATAGTGTCGGGTTAAGGCTACCGGCTATCACCTCCTGAGGCTAGGGTAGGAGTCTGCCACTATGAGCACATGCCCTATCCATCCTATCCAACTGGTCTGAAAAAATTTGCAAAAGTTCGGCAACGGTGCGGGTTGGAGTAGGGGCATCGTGGTGGACTCGCTCCTCGTCTCTCGGCCTGGGTGTGGACCTAGGCTCAGCTACATGAAGGGCTTCTTCCCTCTGACTATGCCCCACTTGGTTGGAGGTGAGTGTGTGGGGTCGACTGGAGGTGTGACCCACTTGTTTGGAGATGATTTGGTGGGGGATCGGCTAGAGGTGACTGGGTGGGATTGGTTGGAGGGGATCGGTTGGGGAACGTAGACCTTCCTAATCTCTCTCTTCATGTCCCACCATGACTCGATGGGCCATTGCCTCCTAACCGCCCTCAAACCTTCAATGTCTCTCCACTTTTCGACAGCCCCGTGAAGGAGGCTCTCCTTGGCAAAATAGAATTACCCGACCTCAGACATGATATAACAATCAAAGTATTTATCCATAGCGGCTTCCCAATGTAGGTAGTCACTCGAGACCTTGGACCCATAGAAATTTGAGACCTCGGGCCTAATGAAGGAGACGGGATGGTTGCCAAGCCCATGGGTGCTATGAAACTAGTTGTATGACTTAGGTGACTTGGAGCCCATTGGGAAAACATAAAACAAACAAATAACAAATGAATGATAAAGTGGGATTTAAATAAAAATAATAAGAATAAAGGCATTTATGCATCTAAAATAACGACAAGAATAGAAAAATAATAATGGTTGTGCCTGCTCCAGTACCTTTACCATCCCTGACCTCCAGGTATGAGATATTAATGCCGCTCTGACGGATCGTGCTTGGTTCTCGGGATTCACTCTCATTTTAGCCAAAGCATGACCTTGTCCCGAGCCGATAACTCGCTGAATTTGATTTGTTCCGGTCAGATTTCAACCGCGTTCCCTCAATTCTTGAACATCAAATTTGTCGTACCCCGGCATACATCGTCCCGATAATCTCTAAAATTGCTCGAATACGGTCATACTCAGCCCACCTCATGGGTCTATGTGTGTGCGCCGTAACGTGATGTACAACTTCAAAATGAAAAGGCCCCGATTCCCCTCGAAGCAGGGTGGTGGTGCCGAAATCTCTCTCAACGTTATAAATGAATGATCAAATAAACAATAAACGATAATACTGGATACTGTCATCTTGCATGCTTGTATGATCTGATCTCCCGGTATATCAAATGGTGATTAGCAGAAAGCCGGGTTACGCCCGACCGAAAGTTATCACTATGCGTGATGGTGGTCCTCGGACCTAAGCCCTCCGCCTCGTACCGAGAGTTGATTTAATAAATAAGTACTATCATATCGCGTGCTTGCATGCAATTGCATCTTTAATTATATGGGCCCCATTGTCTTTATTTTGGCGATTAATCAAGGGTTGTCCCTCTTTCGGAGGGGCGTAATTAACGTCGTAGCCTTTATGGTACGATGAGTTTTGGGTCCCGACACGATCACCCATAATTGTCTGATCTGTCAGATGAGCGCATAATAAAATTATCACGACAGTGACTGGCATGCCTAATTAATAAACTAAATAAATCAATAACAAGAATATTTTAATATAAAAATCTATCCCCACAAGCTTGGCACGCCCAGTGGGACTTTTACCTCCCTTCATCTTTTCGCCAAAATAAATGGACCATGGGGTCCCCGCTCAACTACTTCAAACCCTAACTACTCGTTCGTCCTGTCTTTCCCCTTTACAGGTTGAAGCGATAGCGAACGGACTATCCGGGCTTGTCTTTGGCACACAAATCATGGCCGACCATGCTGCACATGGCTATCTTGCCGTGCTGACTATCTTCGGCAACTTTCCTCCGGTCATTGGCTTCCCCAACTTCTTGGGAGTCACGTTCGTGGATCTTCTGGGCGAGGAGAGCCCAAAACCTGCAAAGCTAAAGAACGATGAAGTTGCTTCCCACCAAAATGAGGGCCGGATTCACAAAACTCTACTGAAGAGTCCAGTGATCGTCAGCTGCTATGTTCACCACACTACCGGCCCGATTGGGGCATACGAGAAGAGGCCCGCTAGGGGTAACAAGAAGAACTTCAGAAGAGGAAGAGCCTTTGCCACTTCTCGAGGCTGACTCTCGGCATCTGGGAAGTCCATGATGATTGGGGGCATCCGGATCTTCTTCAACGACTGTGATGCCAAAATTCTACTGGATCGGGTCATCCCAACCGTCACTACCCACAACGCCTTCCAAGTGCTAGCTAGCCGAAGGGCGAAACCTGACGATAATAAGCCAGAGAGGCCAGTCCCAAAATCACCAAAATTATTAAAATTCAAGCAAATGTGGGTCCCCAAGTAGACCCGAGGCACTACACCAACCTTGCGGAACTTCAACAATCTTACTGATGTCCCAAGGAGAGGGGGTAGTCAAGTCATGCATGTAGAAGAGGCCATAGTTGCAAGTTCTCCATTCACTACCAGGGCCTGTGCAAGGCAGGCTGATATCTCCAAGAACTCAAGGAATTTCAATCAAGCTGCTAAACTGACACGGCTATCATACATGCCATCTGCCCGGGACTGGATGCTGCCTCCTGCTATCTCTTCAAAGCACAGCCAAGAAGATATGATTAAGAGGGTCCGAGAGTATCTCTAATTTACAGTTCTTAGTTTGCAGGCAGTAGAGAAGGTGCTAATTGCAGAGCCTGCCTTGGCTTCATTCTGAATCCCCTTGATGCCCAAGTGGTACCGTCAGAAGCGTCTACCTGTCTTCTTCACAACGGAGGTGGTTTCATCATCATCTGAGCACCGAGCTGGCCGTGAGAGCAATTCTTCCCCTACTGCACAGCACCACTCAGGCAGCGAGCCAGAGCACCAGTTAAAGTTCGACCACGGCCGCTCCCTTGCTGATCTAGGCGTGAAACTTGGCTGAGAGCATCCTCTGTCAGTTCTCTATCATCCTCAAGAAGCAAAGTGAAGTTTGGACCCCAGCATCAAAAGTTTCGAAATTTTTCCCAGAGGTGTGCCAGGTCGGTTCCCCTGTTCTTGAACTGACCCACCCTCACCATTCTGGCCAGTACAATCATCCCCGACATCAGCTGAAGTTTCTGTCAGTCCCGTCTGAAAGAAGGCTTGTCTGCGGTCGTAACGGTACCATCCCCGTCTCCAACCGAGTTCAGGACTGTCTGTGGCGCCTCCCTCTTCCAGCAGCACCACCTTGTGAGTGACCGAAACCAGAACTGTCCAGTGCTGTTCCAAGTCCTGCCCCGGTCAGCGACCTTATCAGGGTAAATCAACAAAATTCAGGCATCTTTCTGGGCCAAGTCATAAAGTTTTGGAATTGGTCTCAGTTCATTTGGAGTTCGTTAGCATCCGTGGCGGTGCTCACTTCGATCGACTGTCCAGTGATTCTAGAAGCTGACAGCACCGACAAGGAGCTCGGCACAACAAGTTTCTAGCTTCGTCCCCTCCCCTCGCTTGGCCGGCTGAAGGCACCTCCCTGTGTGGAGGTAGTTTTGGTTGTAAACAACTTAACCCCTATCCCAATAACCCCCTCCTGCGCGAGGTGTAGTGCATGTAATTGTTGATCACAGGGTGAAGCTTCATCGGCGCAGCGTGCGGGTAACCCACGCTTCCCCGCTCGCCCACGTCTCCGAATCAGGATCGGTTTCTTCAAACCGGCCAGGTGATCTCACTGCCCTTGCTCCAAATAGTGCTTATTTATTCAATATTCCTCAATTGCACCACCGTATAAGGGAGAGAGCGCCCAGTTCCAAGGCTCCACTGCCTCCGAGCGACTGCCGTGGGTGTGAGTGAGTGGATCCGTGCCCTTGGAACCTATCGGCCTATTGAGGTGGGCGACCGTATTCGAGGGGAGACTTACTAAAGCACTGTTGGCCCTCTACTAGCAGGGGACCCGCCCCACATCCCTGACTCAGCATCCCCGAGTCACCCCCGGGTTGAGTGTGCGTGCCGAAGGGTATCCACTTACGTAGGCCTCTTGGCCTTGTGGTTGTGCTTACATTCCTAAGTCCAAGGGGTTGTGTCACATCATGTTGATTTCCTTAACAGCAATGTTACTTTCAAGGAATTTTTGGAACTGGTCTATACTAGCCCTAAGAGTCAGAGCAAGTCACCTCTTATTTCGGCTCTCCGAGCTAGTAAGCTAAAAAGGAAAGGATGTGTATCTTTCCTTACTTTTGTCACCATTAAAGATGCTAAGGAGTCTAAGATAGAAGACATTCCAATTGTACAAGAATTTTTGGACGTGTTTTTGGAAGATTTGCCTAGACTACCCCCGCAACGAGAAGTGGCCTTCACCATCGACTTGATCCCTGGTGGTGGCCCAGTTTCTAAGGCACCATATAGGATGTCCCCTGCCGAACTCAAGGAACTAAAGGAGCAACTAATGGAACTTCTAAAGAAGGGATTTATCAGACCAAGCACTTCCCCGTGGGGAGCACCTGTGCTATTTGTAAAGAAGAAGGATGGATCCATGAGGTTATGCATCGACTATCGATAGTTGAATCACCTTACTATTAAGAACAAGTATCCACTGCCGAGAATCGATGAATTATTTGATCAAATATCTGGATCCAAGTATTTCTCAAAGATTGACCTCAGGTCGAGATATCACCAACTAAGGATCAAGGATGAGGACATTCATAAGGTCGCGTTCAGGAGCAGGTATGGGCACTATGAATTTGTGGTTATGCCTTTTGGACTAATGAATGCCCCTGCCGCCTTTATGCAGTTAATGAATAGCATATTCAGGCCTCATCTAGATCAGTTTGTGATGGTTTTCATTGATGATAGATTGATTTATTCAAAGACCAAGGAAGAGCATGAGGAGCATTTGAGGATTGCATTGAAGATATTAAGAACAAATCAGCTATATGCAAAGCTCAGTAAATGTGAATTCTGGCTAGAAGAAGTATCTTTCTTGGGACATGTGATTTCAAAGGATGAACTGTCTGTAGATCCATCAAAGGTTGAAGCTGTAAGATCTGAAGCTTCTTGGGTCTTGCCGGTTACTACAGGCGATTCATCAAGGATTTCTCCAAGATCACTGTACCACTCACTAGGCTGACCCGCAGGGAGATCCGTTATGAATGGGACAAGGAATGTGAAAGAAGCTTCCAAGCTCTCAAGGATCACCTAACTATTGCCCCAGTCTTAGCCCTACCAATTGAAGGAGAGAAGTTCAAGGTATACACTGATGCGTCTAGCATTGGCCTCAGATGTGTCTTGATGCAGCAAGGAAGAGTCATAGCTTATTCTTCCAGACAACTCAAGAAGCATGAAGAAAACTATCTAGTTCATGACTTAGAATTGGCTGCGGTAGTGTTTGCACTAAAGATATGGAGGCATTACCTATACGGAGTGTAGTTTATTGTATACTCCGATCACAAGAGCCTCAAGTACCTCTTCTCTCAAAAGGAATTGAATATGAGGCAAAGACGTTGGCTAGAATATCTCAAGGACTTCGACTTCACAATACAATATCATCCTGGAAAGGGTAATTCTGTAGCTGATGCCCTCAGTCGGAAGCCAAGAGCGATATTAGCCAATTGTATGATTCAGGAGTGGAAGTTGCTAGAACAGTTTGCTAGGCTTGATATAAGCATGGACAAGGAGAGCAGATATGTTACACTATCCCACATGAGCATACAGCCAGATCTACTCTCTGAAATACAAGGACTCCAAGACAATGACCCAACATTAGTGGAAATCAAGGGCAAAATAGAAGAGCAATCTGATTTCAAACTAGCAGCAGATGGAAGGTTGTTATTCAGAGGTAGAACTTGCATACCAGATTGTCCAGAGCTGAAGAAGAAGATCTTAGATGAAGCCCACAGATCAAGGTACACCATTCATCCAGGATCTACCAAGATGTACCAAGATTTAAAAAGGACCTTTTGGTGGCCCAATATGAAAAGAGAAGTAGCGGACTTCGTGTCTCGCTGTCTCACTTGTCAATAGGTCAATGAAGAACACCAAAAGCCTGCCGGTAAGCTACATCCTCTTGATATTCCTTAGTGAAAGTGGGAGGATATCGGTATGGACTTCATTATGGGTCTATCTAAATCAAAGGGAGGACATGATAGAATATGGGTCATCATCGACCATTTGACCAAGTCGGCACACTTCTTGCCAATGAAGAGCCGATGGTCAGTTGATGTTCTTGTTACTTTGTACATTAAGGAGATAGTCTGGTTACATGGAGTTCCTGTCTCAATCGTATCTGATCGAGACCTGTGCTTTACTTCTCATTTTTGGAAGGGTCTACAACATTCATTGGGGACACAACTTAACTTTAGTACAACTTTTCATCCTCAAACGGATGGTCAGACCAAAAGAACTAATCAGGTGATAGAAGATATGCTCAGAGCTTGCATTATTAATTTTGGTGGAAGCTGGCATGATCACTTGTCTTTGGTTGAGTTTGCATATAATAACAGTTATCAGGTAAGTATACAGATGGCACCTTTCGAAGCCTTGTACGGAAGGAGTTGCCGATCACCCTTGTGCTAGGATGAAGTTGGCGAAAAGTAATTATTAGGCCCCGACATGATAAGGGATACCGCCGATAAGATTCAACTCGTCAGAGAAAGACACCAAGTAGCTCAGACTAGACAAAAGGCTTATATTGATACAAGAAGAAGAGATCTTGAATTTCAAGTCAGAGATCACGTATTTCTCAAGATATCACCTGGACGTGGAATAAAGAGATTTGGTGTTAAGGGCAAGCTTACACCAAGGTTTATCGGACCTTTTGAAATACTAGAAAAAGTTGGCGAGGTGGCTTACCGCGTCGCTTTTCCTCCTCAATTATCCGAAGTTCATAGTATGTTCCACATATCCATGTTGAAGAAGTATGTGCACGATCCGTCACATATTATCGATCATGGAGACCTGGTGATTCAAAAGGATCTCACCTATGATCAAAAGCTCATAAAGATCCTAGATCGCGAGGTACGTACACTAAGGAACAAAACCATTCCCATGGTCAAGGTGTAATGGAGTAAATGCTCAGAACACGAAGCCACATGGGAGACCGAGAAGTCTATGAAGAAATGATTCCCGGACTTATTCCAAGTGGTATGTACTCTACACTCTCCACATTGTATGCGATTGAATTTGGGAACCAAATTCTTTTAAGTGGGGGAGGGTGTAGCAACCCTGATAATTGAAGGAATAAAAAAACTAAAACTAATGACCAACACATATATAATTAAAACTACTTATATATCTAACATCCGCCTCGGCCAGAAGTCGACCGAAAGTCACCCTCATTGGTGCCGACTTCGCTTGCTGTCCACCGAGTTGGAACAGTATCGAGTCAGACCAGCAGCCCGCCTCCGGCCTGAAAGCCCTTCCGACTTGCTGCCTGTCAACCTGAGATCGGTACTCTCGGGTCGCTGTTGTAGCCCTTTACCTCCCTACGTGGAGTGGGCAATAAATCATTTATGTAATTATTGTTAAATATTCATACTGGGAGTATAAGTCTTGGCCGGGGTCATCTTCCCCACGCCCGGAGCGTGGAGGTATCATTTCCGCTCCCCTCTTTGACATTTACTTATTTCGTATCTATTTTTTTATGTCGTTGCTTTAGTGTTAGGTTAATTAGATCGTTCAAATTTTTATCACTGCTGCGAGAGTGAGTCAGTGGAACCCGTCCCATGACCCGATCCAGGCACGAAAGAGTGAGTTTGACCACCCTGACTCATTATCGATTTCTCAACCGTGAACATCCGCATATTTCCCTCGCTAGGGACAAGTCGCGAGCTAGAGTCCCAGTTTCACATCCAAATTGGTCTCGAGTCACATACCGTCCCACATCAAATTGGTATCACAGCATGGTTGAGTCTAGGGTAGTCACCAAAGCACGGTCTAAGTCATTCTAAGGTGTTTCATTTCATCCTTGTAT
Source organism: Amorphophallus titanum (assembly GCA_024336825.1). Lineage (NCBI taxonomy): Eukaryota > Viridiplantae > Streptophyta > Magnoliopsida > Alismatales > Araceae > Amorphophallus > Amorphophallus titanum. Next base: position 241,163 of record JANBPO010001747.1, on the reverse strand, counting down.
CTGGTATATCAAAAGGCATTACTAGAAAGATAGGTGTTCGCGTGCGGCGGGGTTTCACCAGCGCGGTGTGTGCGGTGACCAGAGTGAGGGGTAGGTTATAACTACGGGAGAGATGTCGAAATATAGTGTACTTTGGGCACCCCCTCTCATGGCCATATCTTTCTTAAAGTGGCACCGTGCACTCACCTTTTATGAAAAGTCAAGGGGAGACTGAGTGGCATGGGAGGTTTCTGGGTTTTAAGGAAAACGTAGCTGGGATGCAGGCGTGCTAGTCAATTTCTCAACAATCACCTGTGGAACCAAAAGTTGACTGGGGAAATGCCGCCAGGGAGTGGCACGTGGACTCAGGAGGTGAGGGACACGTGGAGGAAAGGTCGGTTCCATAGGTGCAAGTGCACAGGCAATTATGGGGAGTCATGTACATGACGTCTTTCCCCACCGACCGTAAGCAGTCGGTGTTTATTTACATCGGATTGAATCCGAACTCCTTTGTTCTGTGCTGAAGAGAGGTTTGTATGTGCCTGAAGTCCAAGGTGGAGAGCTGGGAGCACTTCGCCGTTGTGGGTTCACACTAGATAGGACGATGTTGACTGGGGGCTAGAGGGGGTGTGGGTTCACTCTAGGTGATGTGAAAAGAGGCTGAGGGCCCGAACGTGGATGAGAGCGCATTCGTTTGAATGACAATGTAATTTCTGAGAACTATATGGCTTTACAGGCAGACCATGGTGGCCGAGGTACAACAGGCGCAAGCCGCGGGACAATTCCGACACGGTGGTTGGTCCCCGGGTCAATGCATGACAAAGCAGATATCCACATGTTTTACAGAGGGTTCCCCTCATGACGTGGACCATGTTAGCTCCGCTGAACGAGGGTTTTACAACTAGATGACTACTGAAAGCATCAGACTGGTGCCTGGGCAAGGGTTAATCACGGCTCGGGTCGAGCAGTCGGACATGGCCTCGTGACTGCGGGGAAGCGTGACATCACATGCATGCATGGTTGCACCCTTGTCGTAACGTCTCACGCATGGTGGGCATAGACTTGTGCATCATAGAGAAAGACTGCGCGAGGGAAGTACAAGTGACATACCCTCGGTGTCCTTAGCCAACGACCAAGTCACCCACACACAGTTCTCCTTGCTGGTTGCCTTGCCGTGGAGCTTGAAGCTTGCAAGTCCTTGATGCTTGTATCCCTGTGTGCATCTGTGCATATCTGTATCTTATTTCCCCTTAAGCTCCTAAGGGGCTTTTATAGGGAATTTGAAGGGTCAGGGAAGGGTTTAGGCGGGCTAGGTTGAATGGTTCAAGCTAGCCCGGGTAAACCCATTGGAATCCTGATTCTCGGAACACGCTCGTCGCATTGGTACTGTCCCGGAGTAAGAGAATGCAACGGTTTGCCCTACACAGGGTTTCGTAGGTCTGTCAGGAAAAAACACGCGTAAACCACAAAACACGCTCTGGGACCCCCAAAAGTGATCCGAAACTTGCGGATCCTAATCCAAAAAATGTCTGAAAAATTCAGGACATTATAGCCCTCCCCCCTTAAAAAAATTTTATCTTCAAAATTTAAAATAAAGCACGGGGGATAAAGAAGGAGAAACTCACTCGAATAGATAAGGGAACTGCTAACGCATCCCGTCCTTACGCTCCCAAGACGCTTCGCCGCCAGAGTGCCGCTGCCACATCACTTTAACCAGGGGAATAGCCTTGTTCTGTAGGTGCTACTCTCGCCGATCCTCGATATGGATAGGGAACTTCGGAAGAGGCAAATCAAGAGTCACCTCGGGCCAAACGGAATCCTCCAAAACATGAGAGTCATCGAGCATGTACTTTAGCAACATCGAGACATGTAACACATCATGCACTGTAGCTAACTCTAGGGGTAGCTGCAACTGATAAGCAATCTCGCCAATTCACTCCACAATGGGAAAAGGCCCAACATAGTGGGGACTCAACTTCCCATGCTGGCCAAAGTGCATTACCTCCTTCATAGGAGAAACCCTCAAGAACACTCGATCGCCAACAACAAAACTGAGGGGGTGCCTTCTCTAATCAGCATAGCTCTTCTGTCGACTCTGAGCCGCCAACATGTTCTGATGGACCAAAAGCACCACATTCATACACTGCTGCACCAGCTCTGGTCCCGTCATATCCTGCTTACCAACCTCAAACCAATCGAGTGGAGTCTGACACGGTGGCCCGTACAACGCCTCATAGGGAGTCATTCTAATGCTCGAATGATAGCTGTTGTTATAGGCAAACTCCACTAATGGTAAGTGGTGAATCCAACTCCCCTACCACTCCAGACAGCACGACCTCAACATATCCTCCAACATCTGAATGGCGCTCTCTAATTGACCATTTGACTGGGGGTGATAAGTCGAGCTAAAAGTCAACTCGGTGCCCAGAGCTCCATGAAAACTCCTCCAGAATCCAGACGTAAAATGCAGATCTCGATTAGAAACAATGGAAATGAGAATTTCATGCAAAGGTACGATCCGCTCCACATAAAGACATCCTAGCTTGGGCACACTCCAACTGGCTCTGATCGGTAACAACTGAGCCATCTTCATCAGCCTATCCACCAACAACCAAATACTATCCTATCCACTCGAAGTCCTCGATAATCCCACCACAAAATCAGTGGTCACGTGGTACCATTTTCACGCGGGAACCTTCAAGGGCTGAAGCGTACCATCCGATCGCTGATGCTCTGCTTTCACCTGCTGACAGATCAGGCACCTGGCCCCAAACTCAACAATATCTCGCTTCATGCCAGGCCACCAGAACTGCCTCCTCACATTCCGATACATCTTCATTGCACCCAGATGTGCAGTGTACCTACTCCCATGAGCCTCTAGTAACACCGCATGTCTCACCTATTCCTCGATCGGGACGTACAGCCTACCTCAGAATCTCGCCACTCCGTCCTCGCCGAGCTCTACATTGGCCATAGCCAAAATCTGGGGCAACTCAGGGTCTGCATACTGAGCATCTGTCACCTGACGATGGGTGGCTGGTGTGACAGCCAAGCTCGCAAGAATGGCTGACCCTGGCTCTCGGGGAACCTTAAGCCTAAATGTCACAGCTGGCACCTGTTCCCAAAGCCTCCACTTCCTCAACATCATCACACTGACCACGACCTTCCTGCTCAAGGCATCGGTAACGACATTCATCCTTCCCGGCTGATAAGACAGGGTGAAGTCATAATCCTTCATGTACTCCATCCATCTCCTCTGTCTGAGGTTAAGGTCCTTCTGAGTGAACACATACCTCAAACTCTGATGGTCAGTGAAAAGCTCAAACTTCTCGCCGTACAGATAATGCCTCCAGATCTTTGAGTTGGCCGCCGACTTCGGCCCAATCGGTTCGCGCTTGTGCTTGCTTGTGTAGGTCCGAGGTTCGTGTCACATCACCGTCTGTGCTGGGGGCACCTGTCAAAGGCAAGCCGCTGATCCTTTACATAGCGACTACCGAATACTCACTGGGGACAATGCTCACCCAGAACAATGATGAGGGAAAGGAGCAGGCTCTCTACTACCTCGACCAAAGACTGGTAGGGACAGAAGCTAAGTACACTCCTATCGAGAAGGTCTACCTCACCTTGGTCTTCGCGGTCAAGAAGTTGAGGCACTACATACTATCCCATGAAGTGAGCTTGATTTCCAGGGTTGACCCCGTGAAGCATATTCTTGCCCGGTCGGTCTCGAAGGGGCACCTTGGCAAGTGGGCCGTGCTGCTGATGGAATTTGATATCACTTACGTGCCACAGAAAGCCGTCAAGGGGCAAGCCGTCGCAGACTTCTTTGCGGCACACCCCATGCCCGAAGACTCCCCGCTGGCTACGGAACTACCCAAAGATGAAGTACTGGAAGCAAACCAAGTCTAGCAGGCTATCTGGCAGTTGTATTTTGACAGGGCTTCCAGAACAGAAACAGCATTCTCTGGGCATACCAAGATACGGGCCAGAGCCGACATCGTCCTTAAGTCTTCAGATGGAGAAGTGGTACACACTTCCTGCTGCATTAACAAGCCCTGTACAAATAATGAAGTAGAGTATGAAGCTCTGGTTATCGGCCTCCAGATTGCTCTACAAATGGAGATTAAAATGCTGCAAGTATTTGGTGATTCATTGTTGGTCGTCAAGCAAGTCCAGGGATAGTTCGATGTCTGGAAGCCGGAGCTACTCCCTTACCACACTAAGGTGAAGAGGCTCATGGAGCAGTTCTACCTCCTTCAGATAGGCCACGTCGCTAGAGAAGAGAATGCCCAAGCTGACACCCTGGCGAAGTTGGCAAGCTCGCTAGCGGTCTCGCCTGATGGGTCACTCGACATCCGTGTAATCAACCAACGCCAAGTGCCTAGCATGGTAGAAGAAGGACTGGAAGAAGAAGAAGAATGGGAGGTCGCCACAGCAGAAGCTGTCAGTCTGCCTGACTAGAGAGACCCTCTTATGCAATGGTTCAAGTGCCGACAACTACCCAAGCAAAGGGAAGAGAAGATTAGACTAATCAGAATAAAGGACTCCTATGAGTTCCGAAATGGGATACTATTTCGAATTGTGGCTGATGCCAAGCAAAAGATACTCCTCCGATGCCTATCCATTGAAGAGGCTTGGAGAGTTATGAAGGAAGTTCATGCCGGAGCAGTTGATACACACTAGGTGGGGCCGAAAATGAAAATTGAAATAAAGAAGTTGGCTATTATTGGCCGATGATGATTGACGACTGCTGCAAGTATGCTAAGTCATGTTAGAGGTGCCAGGAGCATGCCATGATACCCAGAAGGCCACCCATGCCACTGCATCCTACGGTGCCCAGCTGGCCTTTTGCCCAATAGGGAACAGACGTCGTGGGTCCATTGCCCACCTCATCCACAGGCTGCAAGTACATCATGGCGGCAACCTTTGTCAGGGCCATAAATCAAACCTCCACTCAACCACCCTAATTATTAAGACACCTCCAACCTGCACTCTCTGCCCAAGCATTACGTCCCCTCATACGCTCCGCCATTCCAGGGACACTTACCACCGACCCCACTCCACCACGGCCTCTTCTTATACGCAACCCCATGAATTCTCCTTCGCCACAAAATCCTTCTCCAAATCCATCACTAAGCAGACCTCTCCTCATTCGCCCCTCGCTGGTGCCCGTTCCATCGCAACCTACACCATCCACCCCCAACATGCTTCCCAGGCCTCTCCTTATTCGTCCAGCCCTTACACCAGTCGTCCAACCCCCACCTTCCACTAGCCCCCAACCGGCGAGGCCCCTCATAAGAAGTCCTCCTTCTAGTAATCCTTCCGCAGTGACCAACATACCTTCTACCGTTCCTTCCATAGCCAGGAAGGGCGAGAGTGCTCTCGACTTCATCAAGAAATGGCGAGAGCTCAGCATGAGGTGTGTCAATCCACCGGTCCAGGAGGATGCCATCACTATATGCCACCGAGGTTTGGCGACCGAGGTCAGCGAAAAGCTTCTCAGCACTAATATCAGGGGCTTCGACCAGCTTAGTTTGGCCGTCGCTGAAATTGAGATGTTCTTCGCCAATAACCTGAGCTACATCTCAGCGAAGGGTAAACAAGCGTGGGAGCGCCAGTCTGGCAAGGAGGTGAACATCATCGAATTCACGCCCACCGCTAAGGCCAGCAAGGGGGCTGGGACTAGTAGTTCCGACAAAAGGCCAGTTGATAAGCCGGCCGCTCTCTCCTTCTCTGAGTATATGAAGACGCCCTTCTCTTTCAAGAAGGAACATACGAAGATGTTCTTTGACCTCTGCATGGCCCAGAAGATCGTTGAACTACCTGAAATCTGCAAGCCAGACAAGGCCCAGAAAACTGATGATCCCAGCTACTGCTCCTACCACCGCATGCTAGGTCACCCAATTAAGGACTGTTATGTCTTCAAGACTCAGACCCAGAAGTTGATCCGAGATGGCCTTATTCAAATGAAGAGTGGTCTCGTCAATCCTCCGCAACCACATGCGTGATCCAGGCCAGCTAAGGTAGCACGAGTGGTACACCACCCGGCTAATGTGATCTACATGATGGATGCATTTTCTCTTTCTGATGACGAGTCAGAGGAGCCCAGCGCCAGTCAAAGGGGACGTTCGATCTGGTATCCAGGGTGGAGGCCCTGGCACTATCGCAGACCTCTCTCCTTCCCCAGAGAGAGAACCCGATGGCTCTTTGATGTTCTTGTCGAGAGGGGGCAAATCTTGCCCCGCGACCCGCCGACAAACTACACTCATTGGGACTTTAGTCACCCCCAGTACTCTCCCTTCCATGCACGAATCTACCATGCGATCGAGTCCTGTGAGAAGGTCCAATACCTATCTAGGAACAGATCCAGTGGGAGCAGATCGATGTCGAGGGGAATTCCATGGCACTTGTTCGACTGCAACAAGCAGTCGAAGAAACTCTAAGCATCGCAAGAGATGCGTCGGAACAACCAGATCCTCCCCAGGAAATGGACACGGTTTGCCTTATCAGCATCCCCCAGAATGGCTCGAGTTCTGAATCGATAATCGCGAAGCACTTGAGCGATTGCGAAGGCGCCAAGAGTAAGACACCAGTTCAGAGATGGTGTCGGGCATCTTTTCGATCAACGTCATCCATCCTCCTACTCCCACGGCCTCTCCTGACCCCCTGGCCTCATCAGCCGGCCCCTGCCACTTCGGCCATGCAATGGCGGCCCTGGCAAGAGTTAGAGTCTCTTCCCTTCTCCAGAGAAGATACCGCTAAGCTGCTCCGAGTCCTTCTCGACCGAGAGGATATCCTGGTGGCTGAGAACACAACGGGCTCCACAAGCTCCTCTTGCCCTTTCTCTCCTCTACCTCCGTCACCGGCGCTCGAGGGTAGGAAGGGAAAGTAGAAGTTGGGCGAGGCCCCGACTCGACCAGACCCTGCCCCTTCAGTAGTCTGTAAGTCAGGTTTATGCCCGCAAGGGCCATCTGGCGCGCGAGCTCCAGACAGCTACCAGGGGCGCCAACACCCCAAGACCCTGTCGGGCATTGCCCGACCCAACTCCCAGCTAAACCACGAGGACCAGGTCGAGAAGTAGGATGCTAAGCTTTCTCCCCAAGCCCTTCCTCAGCAAAAGATCCAGCCACCGCGGTTAAGGCATCAAATCGCACGTGCATCTTCAGACGCAGGTCCCAGTGTACCGGCTGAATGGGAGGAACCTCCTTCGCCACCGTGGCTAAGGCATCAAACCGTGCACATATGCTCAGACGCCAGTACCATGTTGGATACGAACTGAATAGATCTAGAGGGGGGGGTGAATAGATCTTTCCCCCTCTTTTATAATTTACTAACAGTAGACCAAATGAGACGCAGATAATGAAGTGAGTCAAAGCTATGGTGGCATGATGATCAATCTAGTCCCCAGCACCTCATCCATCTGGCACCACCTCTGTCAGGTCACCTGCTAGTGACCATGGAGGCAACTTCTGCAAGCAACCATCCCTCAGTCCATCTCTTCTGTGGAAGGGGACCAGATGGAGAAGTCACCTGCAAAGAGGCCTACACCAGGAAAAGGGGCTGGATCCTTCCCATCTGAAGCCACGACCCCAGAGGGATCTAGCGTCGGGGGGCAGAGGAACAATGAGGCCAACACATTAAGGAGGCCAACGTATTACACTAGCCATGTCTACAAACTGGCATGCAAGGCCGACTGCCCCGCCCGCCATCATCTACAAGTAAAAGACGCTTCCTCCAGATTAGGGAAGGCGACTCGTCACGTGCCTGCAAATCAAGGAAGACGATGGGAGAACAGCCACATGCCACAAAAGTAGAGAAAAGGTAGAAGAAAAGAAGCTTCATTTATAAGCAGAAGGGAAGATTACAAAGAGATGTCTCATCCCATCAGGGACGAAACTTGTCTGGCTCAAGGAGCAGGATCCCCCTGCCAGAGTACAAGCGGTTGACCTTCTCCAAGGCCTGTTGCCAGCCATCCAAGTACCCGAGCTTGTATTGCTCAAAGGTGTCGCCACCGTTCTCCCCTGGTGCCGGCCATGATGGCCAGGGCGCCGGCAGTAGTTCCCTCCAGAGACGTAGACACTGGCAAGGGATCTGCAAGGCCCCATCATCAGATGAAGTACCAGACTGCTCTAATAACATCTCATAAAGACTCTCTCTACGTAGCCCGACAAACTGGGGATACCCTGATGGTTCGACAGGGACTGCTATTTATAGGGGAGAGACGAAGTTCCCTGAATGAAGGAGGAGTCCTACCACCTCTACACACCCTTAGAAATTGAAGCGACGGTTCCCGAAGGTCGCGCCCTCTCAGGGTAACCCTGAGACACCATTCCGTATCCCAAGAGATCTCAATGCAGGTAAAGGAAGTAAGATACATGACAAATCCATAGAAATTCCAGAGTTTGCGAAAAAGAAGAAAGTCTTCCATTCAAAAAGAGAAAGGAGTTACAAAAAGAGGCAACCGCCTCAAAATAGGGAAAAGGAAAATCTCCACAGAACGAAAGGAAAGATAGCAGACATCTACCTAGGCATTTGTCCCGACAGCATGGTCGCATGACCCGTCGCCCTCGGGCTCACGCACAGCAACAACTTCCACGATGGGCGGGTCATCCATCAAGTCGACTAGATGCTCCTCTGCCAATGCGGCATCCTCGACTGCTCACCCGCTGGTGGTCGGCTCTGGTGCCTGCTCTTCGGCCCCAGCCTCCTCGCCGCCAAGCTCCTCCTCACCACCACTGGCCTCCGCGCCATAAGGCGTTGATGGAGGAAGAAGAGGAGGCACTGAGGTACCCGAGCTCTCAACCATGGCCTGGACAGCGGCCTCCCAGCCCTCCTTGAAGCCACGATCACGCTCTAGTCTGAAGACCTCCCGGGCTACCGAAGTCAGCTCATCCTGGTAAGCCGGAGATGAGCAAAAGTTCTCCATTGCCTCCTCGCTAACGGTCGACATCGACGAGCCCAGCTCGGCCAGCTGCACCTCCATCTCCTGAACCCAGAGTCCTTTGGCCATGACCTGCATCCACAGCCTGGACGCATGGGCCTGGGCTATCTCAACCCGGACTCGAAAGAAGTCACGGTCCCTCTCCATCCCAACGAGGGCTAGCCCCACCAGCTCTGACTGCTCTAGGAGCCTAGCAGCCTCCGCCTCAGACGCCTTCAGACGTCCCTCCAGCTCCTGGCACTTGGCCGTCATTGCAGCCTGTAACGACCCAGGAGATCTGGATACCAATAACCTGATATCATCAGACTACCGATATCAGGAGCTCAGGGAATCACCTAAGAGGCTGATGAGGCCCCATAAGGGTTGGAGAAGTTTGTCGAGGGGATGCACAACGAATTAGAATTATGCGCACGTAATATTAATTAAGTAATAGTTCACATTGAGAATGGGGTTAAATTTAGCCCTATAAAAAAGGCTCCTATTGTGAAGTGGGGGGTACTTCTTGTTGGCCTTGGAGAGAGCTACGTGAGGAGAGTTTGAGAGTGTTATTTTGGATGTTTTTGGTGTAAACTTTGTGGGTTTATAGTGTTGTAATAAATAGTTTTGAGCATTTAGCCCTTTCTTAGTCTCATTACTATTGTTATGATCTTCAATTTTATCTCTTGTCTTCACAAAAATTCTCCATCTTTAAGTGCTCTATGTTTTCTTCTTCTATCACTTCCTCTAAATCTCTCTCGTTTGTAAGCTATTTCATATTTTTCAACGTGCTATTTGGAGCATTACTGTTCATCCGAGGTGATAGTCGCTGCCATTCTCCCGTTTTGAAGCCCTTCCAACCCTCTTTTGTCTCTGAGTTCTTCATGAACGTTTTTCCTCTCTGATGGATCTAAAATGTCTTCTTCTATCTCTTCATCTGATTCTTCTTATTTTTTGATTTATTTTAATTTTTCCACAGTTCTATCTTTAGCATTTTTACTGTTCATCCACGCACATAGGTTCCGTATTTTCCCAATTTTCAGCTCCTTCCTCTCATTTTCTCTCTCTCCACTCTTCATAAAAGTTATTACTAACCCTCTGATCTTCAACTTTATCTTCTGTCACTTCTTCTAATTCTCACCGGTTTCAAAGTTATTTTAATTCTAATCTCACCTTAGTTTTATTATAATTTTCCTTCCGTAGTTCTTCCATCCACTTTTCTTTCTCTACATCCTTTACACACACCAAGGCGGTCATTCTCTCTCGATCCTCTCCCGACGGCGTTCTACCAAAGCGGGGCGGCAATCAAAAGCTCGGCACGGCATGGACGATGTCACTCTTCCGATTCCTCAACGCACTTTTATCCCAATTCGTCTAATTTATTTTGCATTTAATTTCATTGTCTTTATTTCTAACTATATTTATTTCATGTCCTTTAAATTATGAAAATCAAACACAAACATTCATCTATTTTTACTTTAAAAGAAAAATCAAAGTTTTCAAACTCAACATACCTCTCTGTGGATTCGACCCGTGCTCACCAATGTATTACAGTTAATTTGTATTATGTTACGAGTTCAGTATTTAATTTTGATTGATGGCCGTAGGTTTTAACGACGGACATTTCGGTAGCATCACCCTACGGTAACCAGCCTAAAAATCGTCTCTCTCAGGTAAGCCGCTCCACCACTCCCGAGTGGGTCAGCACATGCGTGCCGTAAGAAGGCTACAACCAGTGGGGGCTCACAGAACATGAACACTGAAACCAGGCACGCACCCATCGCAAGTAACGCGAAGTAACAAGTGGCTGAAAGTCACCAGACTCTGGATAGCCCACTAGACCTAATAACCCAACGGTCCTTGAGTCACAAGACTCGGGGTCAAGATCGTTGCACGTGAGGGCACAGAGTCGTCGATCTGGCCTAATCCTTAGGTCTAAAACTACGGTGACACGATTCTTGAGGTAGCTCACAAGCCACCGAGTTGATCCCTCATCTAAGGGACACACGAAAAATCTCTAGCCCCAGGTGTAGACACGTAAATTTTGGCATTACCGTGAGAAAATTTCATGTTATATTACGACGCCCCAAAACGGCTCGTATAATTAAGTCATTTGATTGATCTCCTATTTTTGTCTGACAGTCTCGTCTCACGCAAATCGAATTATTAACTCCTTATAATGAATAAAACAATCAAATCATGTTGATGGGCTTTGTTAATGGGCTTCCGGCTATTCCCTTTCCCGCATAAAAATACCAAAAAAAATGTGTGCGTTAATGGGCTTGGCCCATCCCTTATTCACATAACAAATCAATAATAAAAAAATATGTGTGTTAATGGACTTGGCCCATTCCTATCCCAAAAATAAAAGGGTGAATGATCCTAATGGGCTTGGCCCATCCTACTCTATAAAAGTTTTTGTGTGGGCTTGGCCTATGTGTATATAATACATATATTATATACTAGACCGTGCTACGTGCGTCCGAGGTGAGGAGACGCGCCATGAGCGTGGGCAATGGAGGCGATGTCCCCATCAGGAACGTCGCACCGCTTCCCACGGGGGGTTTATAAGCATAGCGCGTGTTGTTGTTCCAAACTTCCATCGCCTAGGGTTTTTGTTTCCACCATCTTTGCACTTGTAGGAGGCTCATGCACCGCGAGGGTGACTCAGAAGAGTGAAGAGTCGCGGCGGCCTTTGCAGAGCTCGCGGAGACTACGGCGGTGGCAACCCGTCAACTTTCGCTTCCTCCTGAGTCATCTGGCTCAGTGCCTTCTTTCTCTTCCTCCATCTCTTTTGGTTACCCCATGGCGGACCAACATCCCGACGCCGAGGGGCGAGAGGTCGAGCGGGCCCCAAGGGTTTTTACGGTGCCATCGGAACCCCTCCGCAACGAACTGATTGAGGGCGAGGTGAAGCGGTTGGAGGGTTGGTACGGGTTGCCGTGGCGATGCCATTTCTCTTCGGTGGAGCCTTACGAGTCCAGTTTGGACACTCGCTCTGGTTCCTTCTATTCTTTCCTCTTGGCCTGGAAGTGTGGGTTCCGACTGCCCCTCCATCTTTTCATTGTTGAATTGCTTCGATTCTACCAACTAGCTCCAGTCCAGTTGGTCTCCAACTCCTATACCTTCATCTTCTCCTTCATCTTTCTTTGACGCTCATGCGGGGTTGACACTTCGTTGGACCTCTTTCATGCCTTTTTTGAGTTGAAGGAGCATACCCATGCCAGCGAGGGCTTCTTCTACCTCCAGGCGAAGAGGGGGAGGAGTTGCGTGACCCTCTCTCCTAATGACTCTTCCCATAAGGGCTAGAACACTCAATATTTCTGGGTGGGCTCGGCCTTGGGCGGTGAGTCCTGGACCTTCCTGTTAGTTCCCAACTTCCATCCAAACATTCCTCCGAAACAGGCTGTGGCTTCCCTAGAGGTGGAGAAGAAGGCTGCCCTTCTTCAGAAGAATTGCTAATCTACTGTGAAGTTGATGACCGTGGCAAACATTGAGGAATATCCTTCTTGGATGGTGGCGCCTCTGCGTAAGGGCTTCAGGGTCTTGCATTGATGTTGGGTCAGATTAGTAGACTTTCTTCTGATGATCTGCTTTTCTCTGTTTAGATTCGAGGCGGATGGCAGATGAGGGGGAGTCACCGGTCGAGGTGGAGATCATCGACTTGGAGGGGACGCCTGCTCCCGGCGGACCTCAGATGTCCGGGAGCTCCTCCCGTGTCCAGGACAAGGGGAAGCAAGTCACCCAGGATGGCGCTTCCGAGCACCGTGGGGCTAAGCATATGGACCCCATGGAAAAGCTACTATGGTCCTCGGTGAAGGCCGTGGCCGCTAAGAGGAAGTGGGCGACAAGGGAGGAGGCCTCCCATTCGGTCGAGGAGCGTGCGCAATTGGCTCTCCCGGTCATCGAATCAGAAGGGGCTGTCACTGTTGGAGAAGTCGTGGTCGAGGCGGATGGGTCCCAGGTAGAGGCAGCTGGTGCTGGGGCGCCTACCGAGGCAGAGGGGGCGCAGGGTAGCGAAACCTAGTCCAAGCCGATCGAGGCTGAGGGATCGCGAGGTGAGGTGACCCCATCCCAGTCGACCGAGGCTGTGGACGTGTGGGGTGAGGCCGTCCAATCTGAGCCAGGCGGTGGGCCCCCAGAAGTGGGAGTACTCGGGGAGGGTGCCCCGATCCCAGCTGTCCCAGAAAGGACCTTCTCTCCCCCGGTAGGTGCCTTCCCCGTCCGAGCCTCCCTGTACCGCAGGTGCCGTTCTGCGACGTCGAAGGCGGTTCGAGGAGGTCTTGAGTGCAACCCCCCTTCCGTGCCTCTGGAACGAGTCATGGAAGGCGGCTTGATTCTGGCCCAACTGGGGGCCGAGATGACCGATTTGTTTACTTGGGTGGACTCGGAGATGGAGTCTCTGTCCTGGGCCCACGGCATGTCTGACCAGAAGATCAAACGCTTGACTCTCTACCTTGAGGACCGACAAGCACCAAGCGACAGGGGAGAATGCCATAACCAACTGACAACGCCGTCAGGGCCCCAACCAAATCTCGATATTTGTAAAAATCACGATCCTGAGGGACGCGGCCAGACAATGATCACGGACAACGCCTCACTCATAACCCAAAACAAATCGCGCAGCAGAGCAGGCACCTGCAAGAAAGCACAAGTGTGGCGTCACCTCAGGCAACACGGAAACCAACCACGACATCGCAAACACCACCACGCTCACAGAGAAAACACACTCTTCATCACAGAAACCAACACCGGTCAATGCCCACGCTCGGCGGACCAACCAAACATCAGCTTCACAACTCGCTGACCGATCTCACACCCTGCACCAAGGATAACCAACACTGAGCTTCCACCAGCTCACACATGGCAAGCCGAACGCTGACAACAGCACCAGACCAACTCTGCCAGAAGACAACTTCTCACAAACCCTAGAGCCAATCCGGAAAAAGCACGCCTCATAATCGGCCACCCAAGGCCTCGCTGGTGCACAGCTCACGTCACTCTCGAGCCCCAACAACCAGCATCTTCTGTCTGTGAAAGACCATACACTGGTCACCAGATACACGTCAACGGGAAACCTCCACCGGCCCAACAGGCACACTCCAAATCATGACAGGGCATCCACTGAGTCTTCCACAGACCAACACCACATCTCAAGCCAAAGCTCGCTTAGACACCACAACTGATCTCGAACTTCACGCCAACTCCACCCTCTCAGGGGAGTATGGCGAACTCAAATGACAGGATCTCCCCTCGGTCTGCACGTCACTCGACGCAACACACCGAGAAATCCTCCCCTGTCGGACACAGACCAGGGATCACCATATCCAACACCAACGTCTCATCAGAGACCTCCGCACACAGACATCATCCTTCATCCTGTCTCATTAAACCATTCACCTCAAAAACGATCCAAAAGGACACCTGCCAATCCCAATTCTGCTCTTACCACAGAGCCTCGGGACACAACTTCTTACAATCCGCGACACACTTCTCAAAAACTAACAAGTGCCGCCTGCTATCACAGCAAGCAGGTCGATAACGTCACGACCAATGCACACGGGTCCCTAGACTATACACTTCTTACCATGGTCGATCACTCGGCCAACCTTACCAGCCGCTCACGACAACCAACTGGGACCCATAATATTGTCGGAGATCACTTCTCCAAAAACACGATCTCACCGAAGGACACAGCTTCCAACACAGAAATAGGGTACTCATGCGACGACCTCGCCAGCACGTTTCCCCAATTCTCAAACCAGCCAGTGCCACAAATCACAATGCCTCAAGCAATGGCACGGTAACAACACGTCTCACACAACCCGAGACAACTCACACCGAGGAACCAATCCTCCGATGCTTAACACATCCTCGAAAATCTACCCGTAGCATCTAACGCTACGATCCACCGCTGCGCACTTAGATCCATGCGCACAGCCATCACAACGAAAACTCAGAATCTTCCATCCTGACAATCCTCTACAACTCCGCAGGCTCCGATCCACAACGCCTCAGAAATCACAACACCAGCTGCAAATTCTCACGAACACTGCCCAACTGGCACGCATCCTTCCGGAGTAGCGCCAACACACCCTTACACATCAGGGAATCGGCAGCGCTTCTCACTGGCAACCACCTTGCCAACACAGGATTTGTCTCACACGGACTTCATGGCACACGAAGGCCAACCAATCTGAACACATGATGCAAGATGACAAACCTTAACCCAATGCAATCTCCTCCAACTAATGGGAAAACTCAATGCTCCTCTAACCAATGGAAGATCCCCGTGCTCGACCTGACCTCGAACCTTGCACACGCTAGGAACCGCACCTTCCAGCACCAGAAAAAATCATTACTTCCATCAGGTCAGCACCTATGACACACTCACCAAGTGTCTTGTCGGACCACGATCACAACACCTCTCGATGCACCATCGCTGCGACTCCTCGAACAGCAACACACCACCTTTTTTTTCTTTCCCCCTTTTTTCTTTCTCCCTTTTTTCTTTCCTCCCTTTGTTGTTGTTTTTTTCTCTTCTCTTTTTTTTACCGTGGCCCCTCCCTATAAATAGGGCGGGGCGGTTCAATTCGAACCACCCCCCCTCTCATTCGAATGGCGGTTTCCCTTCCCTCTCACTCTCTCTCTCTTTGGCAGTCGAGCGGACGTGACCCCCTCTGTCCCCTCCCTTCTCTCTTCGGCGATCGAGCGGACGCGACCCCCTCCGTCCCCTCTATTCTTCCTCTTCTCTGTCTGCTGAGCACCGGCGCCTTCACCGTCGTCATCACCGTCGTCGTCGTCGCCATCCCAGTGGTGAGGGAATCGCCGTGAAGGGCACTCCCCCTCCCCCCTCTTCTTTCCTTCCTCTCCATCATCCTCGGAGGACGGCGGAGCCCTAGGCTCCTGTCCTTCCCATCCTTCCTCTCTCTTCTTCTTCTTCTTCTTCTCCTCTTCTCCTTCTTCCCTTCCTCCTTCTCTGTCTCCAACGCCATGGGCGGGAGAGCCATTGCCGACCGTGCCGGTGAGGGGGCTTCGAGAGCGTCGGGGAGGAACACGCGGAGCGTGCCGGCGGACAGGGCGCAGGGCGTGCCGGGGAGTGCCGCTCAGGGCGTGCCGGGGCAGAGCATGGGGAGGCGCACCAGGGAAGCCCCCCACAGGGGCTGCTTCGAGAAGACTTCGCTCCAGAAGTGGTCCCGCTCAGTTTTGACTTTGGCACTGATCACGTCGACCATTTTCGTGCAACTGTGCTAGATTCACACCTGAACCTGAGTACCATTTGGTAGCGGCTACACCATCTTATACAGTACGAATCCACCTGAACTTTATTCAGAAGAGTTCTTCTTCAAGTCGTCATTAATCCAGAGGTGGTCCCGTCCATTTTTGACGTTAGCACAGCCCGTGGCGTCCGTTCTCCTATAACTGCACCTGACTGGTGCGACCCAGTCTGTCCAGAACCTGTAGCAGACTCGTCAGCCTTGGCACGCCTTCCTCTGCTAGTTTTCGGCCCGAGGCATCTTCACCAAAGTTGTGCCCCTTGATGGCACAAAACCAACCCAGGTTGTTTCGTCCTGTTCCGACTTTGTTGCAGAAAATTCCACCATGGCCATCGTCGACCTGTCTTGCTGTTCGCTCAGGAACCAGAAGCTGACCATTTCGGCGACCACGACCGGCACGGTGATCCGACAGCGGCCAGCTTCTAAGGATACGTAGTTCCCTCTGTCTTCTACCATGCCCATCTTATTTGGAGCTCTACAGCGAGCGTACCAGTCATCACACCTCGACCGCGCCAACCTGTCCGGTGAGACAGAACCGTGCAGGCACTCCACTGCGACCTTCCCCGCCTTCCAGCGACCTCAGATCGGCTTCCAGATCACAGGAGTTCTTCGGCATCCACCAGGCTTCATCCAGGCACTGACGGCACCTCGTTCGGACGTCGGAGCTAGGCATATGGTACGGAACAAGCAGGTGTCATCCCGACAAGGCAGTGTAGATCGACCGTACGACTTTCCCTCCCCTAGTTCCCCCCTCCTGCGTGAGGGTAGTGTGTTGTATTTTGAGCCCCTCCCCTAGTTCTCCCTCCCTGCGTGGAGGTTGTTTTGTGCATGTACTAGCAGGGCCGATCACAAGCTCCACCGACGCAGCGTGTTTGCCAGGTGCACACGCTCCCCGGCGCGCCCTCGTCTCCGATCGGTGCCAGTCTCTTCAGACTCGGCAAGGTATAGATCTGACCCTTGCTCCTTGGCATTGCTTTCTTAGTATCTGTTCAACGTTCACCCTGAAGGTGAGGAGAGCTCATTCCAAATTTCCTGAACATTGAGTGCTGACTGTTGCCATGTGAGAGAGTGTCGTCATACCCGCCCTCGGGCACTGGTTCTGCTTCAGATGAGTCGGGCAACCTCTCAGACCTTAGGTCTATCCTCACCCATATAACTCTTAGCGGCTCTGACCGTTTAGGCTGCCCGTGGGTCACCGTTGCCACCCTTGATGCTCCTTCAATATCAATATCAATATCAATATCAATATCAATATCAATATTGATATTTTATTCTCTATAATATCAAAGCTAATACTACATCAAAATTAGTACTCCAACCAAACAGGAAATTAAATATTCACACAAGTATGTAAGTAGCAATGCAATGAATGTCTTCTTTCATAAATGATGCATAAGAATAAAGCAATATAAAAACATGCATGCATTCATATTAACAATTGTGTTATCTGACTCATGCAAGTAGAACATTTGACAAACCCTGCAGTTAAAACCTTCAGACCAATGTTATTAAAACCGGACCGAACCGGCCGGTTCGACCGCCGACCGGTTCGAACACCGATTCGATTAAGGCTGGTTCGGTTCGAAGCTTACAAACCGCCTG
Source organism: Amorphophallus titanum (assembly GCA_024336825.1). Classification (NCBI taxonomy): domain Eukaryota; kingdom Viridiplantae; phylum Streptophyta; class Magnoliopsida; order Alismatales; family Araceae; genus Amorphophallus; species Amorphophallus titanum. The sequence continues at coordinate 223,388 of JANBPO010001747.1, read as the reverse complement.
AACCACGGTCGAACCGGTAACCCGGACCGACCCAGTTCGCTAATTAAAATAAATAAATAAAAAGAAAAAGAAAATGCGAAATCGGGAATCCCTCTCTCACCTCACCCCTGTCGTCCCGTGCGAGCCGTGAGCCCTAATCCTAATTTCCCATTCTCCCCTCTCCGTCCAGAGTCTCCCCACGATAGCCTCTCCCGGTCTCCCCTCTCGACAGTCGGCGCTCCGCCATCTCCGTCTCCGGTGGCACCGGGCACCGCCCTCTTCGTCTCCGGTCGTCGGCCCTCTCCCATCCGTCGCGTGGCCCTCCGCCATCTCCGCCTCTGGTAGCCCTGGGCTCCGCCCTCTCCGTCTCGGGTCGCCGTCGCCGGCCTTCTTCCGTCTCCGGTCAGCGGACTGCACGCTCATACAGGCGAGCGGGCTGTGCTACCTGCCCAACACCGTGCAGGCCCACGCCTCCTACGCCTTCAACGGCTACTACCAGCGCAGCAACGGCGCCTGCGACTTCGGCTGCGGGATTGGCGTTGGGGTCGGCAGACCCATTTATCTGGGTAAGGTATCCTTCCTTCCTCCCTGATGCCTTGTACTTGTATTGCTTGCTGGCGTTCTTCTCTGCACAAAAGAAGATGTTTTTGGGCGTGCATTTTGGGAGTTTTATTAAAGGGAAGGGTGGGACAACCGGTGGAGACATCCTCCTCGCAGCCCATGTGTGCAGACAATTTGAAGAGAAGCAGAGTATAGTGCGTAGTTCATGCATGCCATTTATTTATTTCACCCTGGAAAACAGATTTGGTTATCTTTCAATAATGTTAGGCTATGTTAAAATAATGCGGTCTAGCTATTACATAGCTATCAATTGTCTTCCACATTAGTAGCCAATCTTCAGATAGAACAGAAAATTTATTTAAGATAAGGCACCATTCACAGGGTGTGCCAAACTGATGAGAATAAGGATAGTTCATTACCGGAAATATGGCTCTCCACGATTTTCCATGTTTATTTCATTTTACTGTTGTACATCACAGCGATGGGAATGATGTAGCTGAGGATGATGATGATGATAGTGATTGCAAAGAGGATAGGAAAACCAGAGTTTCCCCGGGTGGGGGGGGGTTTGTGGTAGACAATAATCAATTTCTACAATTTATTTCCTTTTACACTCAACAATCAACATTGAGGCTTTATGTTAAAGGGTTCCACATCTTCATTGCAGGCAGTCTGAGCACCACACTGGCATCTCCCGGAGTTCACTGCCCCTAGGTACGCCACCCATCTTATGATGTGTTAATATTCAATTGTTTGTATGTATTTCTAGGAACTTTGACTGTTGGAGAAGAAGATGAAGCTCATGTTGGAATTCAATGATGAAGATTATATGAGACTTTTTAATGATCATATATGTAGTTTTGAACTTAGACTTTTGATGAAGTGATAGATTTATGTTTGTAAACTTTAAAACTTGATGGTGTTATTTTTTTGAGGTCATGGTCATTATTGCATGCCAGTTTACTATCCATTTTTGCTTCTATCAGCTGGAAGCATTTGGGGGAATTGAGATTACATTGAGAATATTTTAATAGGGAAGAGGATGGGTAAAGGTAGTCTTATGCGCCTTTAACAAGCTTGTCAAAGGCTAAGAATTCAAAAAGGGAGCCTTGATTATGGTGAAGAAAAAATAGGTTATGGCCTCTAAACCCAAAGACAAGTTTACTTAAAATTGGTTAGGCCCGTATGTGATCCATTGGGTATATGAAGGATGAGCCTACGTCGTGGTCAACCACTTAGGAGAGGTGCAGTTCCCGCTGCTCAATAGTAGGCATCTGAAGTTATACCATGCACCATCCCTCCTTTTTAGGCGGAATGGTAGTTAATTAAACAAGTCCCTCAGGCTTGTGCCTCTAATACACATTTCGGTGAATGACTTTGTGCCCGAGCCGCTATACTCTATCGTTTATTCAGACCTTTCATCTTAGTCAATGCTAAACCTTTCTTCCCTTGCGTTGATGTTAACTCCACATCAACAAAAATACACATTTCAGTGAACAGCTTTGTGCCTGAGCCGCTGTACTGTTTCGTCGATTTGGACCTTTCGTCTTACTCAATGCTTAAACCTTTTTTCCTTAGCGTTGATGTTAACCCCACATCAACGAAAATACGCATTTTAGCAAATGGCTTCGTGCCTAAGCCGCTACACTCTCTTCTTGATTCAGACATTTCATCTTAATCGATGCTTAAACTTTTCTTTCTTTGTGTTGATGTTAACCCTACATCAACGAAAATACGCATTTCGGCGAACGGCTTCATTCCTAAGCCACTATGCTCTCTCGTCGATTTGGGCCTTTTTTCTTAGTCGAAGCTTAAACCTTTCTTCCCTTGCGTTGATGTTAACCACACATCAATGAAAACATACATTCCGGTGAACGGCTTCGTGCCCGAACTACTATACTCTTTCATCCATTCGGATCTTTCATCTTAGTAGATGCTTAAACCTTTCTTCCCTTGCATTGATGTTAACCCCACATCAACAAAAACACACATTCTGGCAAATAAATGGCTTCGTGCCCGAGCTGCTATACTCTTTTGTCGATTTAGACCTTTCATCTTAATCGATGCTTAAACCTTTCTTTTCTTGCATTGATGTTAACCCCACATCACCAAAAAGACATCATCTGGTGAGTGTCCCTTTACTGCCCACTGAATGGCTCTGCATCTGAGCTGTTGTGTCGGCACTCACACTTGAATTGGTCTTAGCCTTGGGTTCGAACACTACACTCAAAAAAAATTGGGGCTTAAAATGAAGGTGCCCCGCAAGACATGCTCGAGCATCCTATCGAGCAAGGGCAAGAATGGATATAACTCGGCTGTGGTAAAAACCTGAAAGGGCACTGCAGGCAGAATTGGATATCCCGCCACGTGAAAATCTGTAATGGCGCGTGGGCAAAAGTAAGAGGGTGTTGTCTCCGGTGAAAACCTGAAAGGGTGCTTCGGTCAGTAATGTCATAATTAAAAGAAAAGAAAATGAATGAGGCATCATTATTTTCAAACCTTGCCATGGAAATACCCGGCATGATATTCCCTATATGTCCTACCGTCGATTCCTTAACATCATCATCAGGATTGATGCTAAAACCTTCCAGTGTAGGCCTTACGACTATACTACTAAAACAAAATTTTTCCTTGCTTCCGCATTTACCCCATGCTGATGATCAAACTACCATTGACTCCTTGACATCACCACCAGGCTCGATGCTAAAACCTTCCTATGTAGGCCTTACGCCTATGCTACTAAAACAAACTTTTCTTTGCTTCGGCATTTACCCCATGTCGATGATCAAACTAGTATCGAGTCCTCGACATCATCGTCAGGATCAATGCTAAAACCTTTCGGTGTAGGCCTTACACCTATATTGCTAAAACAAAATTTTTCCTTGCTTCGGCATTTACCTCATGCCGATGATCAAACTACTATCGACTCCTCGACCTCATCGTCAGGATCGATGCTAAAACCTTCCAGTGTTGGCCTTATGCCTATGCTACTAAAACAAACATTTCTTTGCTTCAGTATTCACCTCATGCCCATGATCAAACTACCGTCGATTCCTTGACATCATCGTCAGGATTGATGATAAAACCTTCCGGTGTAGGCCTTATGCCTATGCTGTTAAAACAAAATTTTTCTTTGCTTCGGCATTTACCCCATGCCCATGAACAATCTATCGTCGAGTCCTCAACATCATCATCAGGATCTATGCTAAAACCTTTCGGTGTAGGCGTTACGCCTATGCTTCTAAAATAAAATTTCTCTTTGCTTCGGCATTCACCCCATGTGGATGAATAAACTATCATCGAGTCCTCGACATCATGGTTAAGATCAATGCTAAAACCTTCGAGTGTAGGCCTTACGCTTATGTTGCTAAAACAAAACCATTCTTTAGTTCAACATTTACCCCATGCTGATGAACAAACTACCCTTAATTCCTCGACATTATCATCGTGATCAATGCTAAAATCCCTGGTTTGAGCCTTGCAGCTAGGCCACTAAAGCAAAATACCCTCTCCTAAGGCTTCGGGCAGCCTATACCCCTTTGCTAAGGCATTGGGCATATACTCCCTCTATCCCAGCATCCTTGGCCGCTTAAGCAAATAATTCTACTATATTCAGAACTTTGGACATCCGAGGCACTTGCAGCGTGGTGGAGCGAACTCCTCACCCTTTATTTGAAAGAGTGAGTGCTCTCCTGCATTTTACGTGTAGCGCCCCTCGAAAAGCAACGGAATCTTTTGACACCTAGTCGTCAGAGCAAGAAAGCAACAAGAACAACAAACAAAGGAAGCCCAGAGACTGCAACAAAATAAATATCTTATTTACATTACGATAAATGGAAATTACAAAAGAGCTCCCCTTGAAGGATCAGAATTACAAGAAGTGTGACTATTGCTAACGAAAGATATCTTCAAACTCTAAAAGCCCAATAGAAGGGGCTAGCTCTTATTCCCCAAGATGAATTTCCTATTCCTGAAGACGAGCAAGCTCACTGCGTAGTGAAGCCACCTGACCCTCCAGCATGGGAGTCTCCTCAGCACTCTCAGCATCCATGCCTTCTACGACATGTAGCTCCGCCTTAGTAGAGACCAGCTCTACCTACAATTCCTCCAGCCTGTCCGGTAATGATTGAATGTGTGAGGATAAAGATGCAGCAAGAGCATGGCGCTCTTGAAGGGCCGACTCCAGTGGTACCAGAGCCGCTCGATAACCAGCTTTCTACATTCTTAGTGCAACAAGTTTGACACTTTTAATGGGCCCCAACAAGTCTCGATGATTTACAAATTTCAGCAAAAGGACCACCCTCTGAGTCCATAACTCTATATGGCATCCCAATGACTGAAGTCTGACCGACAGTTGTTCAGCAATCCCCCGCAGTCTGGTGTAAGTCAAGGCTAGCTGAGACAAGACCAGTTGCCGCAATATCTCCAAATGCTGCCAGACCATGTCATCTGAAGAAGTGATTCCGAAAGATGTTGCTAGAGGCAAATGAAATTTGACTTCACTGTCAACATTGGCCCATAGGTCGGCATCTGTGGCGGAAGAAGAAGACGGCAAAGCTATTACAATAGCAGTACTTGGCACCTCAATAGCTTTCTCTTGTCCCAACAGTTTCTCTCCTATCAAGGCTGGATATTCTGATGCAACTGTGCTAGGAAGTGCTGGAATGGTCTCAAACCCCGATTCAACATCTCGCACTTCAAGAGTCAGAAGCACCAAAACAAATGCTTTTACCGCCATATAGGTAAAAGTTGATGCACGGGTCTCAATCGTCAACTTAGGAGCGTGAGCTGGAATTGGAGTCTCCCCTGATGTATCCAGCTCAATTGGCATTATATCAGACCCAGGCTGGGTTCTAACAGGCACAGGCCGCAATACGGGTACAACTTCTTTGGAGGTCAAAGGCATGATAGACAATAGACGTAGTGCTTCAGCTAGGGGAACACTATTGATAACAGGAGCGATGGCTTGGCTTAGGGTAATTGGCATCCATTGAAAAGAAGGGGAAATGGGTAAAAGAATGTTAGACGACCTGATGGACTGAAGAATGAAAAGAAAGGAGCATCAAAATTAAAAGACTCACTTTAATTACCGCAGATTCAGCAGTCGACAGCTCAGGGGCTATCTGAACAGGTGGTTCTTCCATCAATGACTCAGCTATGGAGGAAGCAAGATATTCCTCTACACCGATTTCCATAGTCACTTCTAGCAAAGTCTCTTCGGAGGTTCGAATGATAAGCCGTGGGGGGTTTAATACATACGACCCCTCTATTAAGGGACAAGAAGTCGAGGTCTCACCTCCAACGGCATCGGTAGCTCCCTCATCATCAGAGCGACCATAGTCCACCTGTTCTTCGGACAGGGATGGAGAACTTTCAGAAGAGCTATGCACTTCAATACATGGCTCAACCGCTGCTTCTACCTCTCGACGGATAGTTGAGCGAGTGGCTATGTGTGATAGTGGGGTCACCACCTTTTTAGATGATGAGCGGCGCCCCTTTGATAATTTTGAAGGTCCCAAAGATGAGGCCTTCACCCAGGCAAGGTCTTAGGGAGCCCTAAGGCAAGTCACAAGATGCATGATAAGGTAAAGGAGTCATAAACTCTAGAATATGAAGCAGTGAAGTAATTTTCCTCAATTTACATACCGCCTCACTAGCTGGTGTGTCCTAGATCCGCACCATTAAGGATCCACTAAACTACGGGCGCTATAGTTCCTCCCCCTAAAAGAAATTTCATCCTCAAAATTAGACAAAGGACAAGGAGGAAACTGATAACGACACACCCTACTGACCGAAAAAGAGAACAAGATCGAACGAAAATCGATACCTTGAAAATAGAAGGCTGACTTTCTGCGTGGCATGAAATAGATTTGCTTGAGACGACAGTCCACCTCGGTACCATAAAGTTCCAGCCAATCCATACCAAGAATCACATCATAGTCCGCTAGCTGTAATGCATAAAGCCTCGCTGGCAGCTTCTGACCACTGACCATAGCCGGAGAATTTTTCAAGCGCATAGGAGTCGACATGAAATCACCAGATGGCAACTCCATGAGCATGTCACAGGAAATTTCATTCACCAGTCTCTCGATATGGGAAATAAAATCTTCAGAGATAAAGGAATGAGTCACACCTGAATCGAAAAGAACATGCGCTGTGCGATCATAAATTAAAATCGTACCTTCGATCAAATTAGATGCCAATGCCTCCGCACGAGTAATATGTGTAACTCTGGCTCTCGGCAGACGAGTAGCAGCAGACGACTGCTGAGAAGGTGTAAGACCTGGAGGTCGAAACGGTTGAATCGGTAGAGAAGGCTGAGGCGGCGGCGGAAGACGGAACTGCGGCTGCTACGACTGCGAAGCCTGAGTGAACTGCACCGTCTGCGGCCTCAACGGACAGTTACAGGAAATGTGCCCCAGCTGATCACATCGATAACACACAACCGGCAGAGAACATGGCACACTCGGATGACTGCCACCACATCTGGAACATAGTCTCGGCTGAAAAACTACAGAATCTGAACGCGATCGAACAAACGAACCAGAATGCTGACTCGGCTCAGAAAACATCAGCTGATCGAACCTCTTCCTCTTCTTCTTATGACGGAAACCTCTGCCCTGAGATTGCTGGAAAGGAGCACTATCGGTAGGAGAGAAGGTGGGAGAAACTCCTGAAGCAGACGATTGGTGGGGCGGCTGATGCTGCACGGCTGACGACACCATCCCAGTCTGAGCAAAACCTTGAGTCCTTGCCAACTCCAACTCCAATGCGATAGTGGCTTGATACGTAGAATCCAACTCAGCGATACATGTAGAGAACATCGGTAGGCTCAATTTTGTTCTCAGTCCGTGCAAAAACTGCTGAGTCCTCACAGTCTCATCGACAAAAATATGAGGTGCATACCGGCCCAACTCGATGAATTTATCGTGATATTGTAGCACCGACATCTCGCCTTGTGTTAGCTCCAGAAATTGATATATCTTGGCTAAATTCAGGTAGGCTGGAGTATAAACACGCTCAAACGCAGCAACAAACTCAGCCCATGAGATCTATCAAAGTGGACGAGAATGGAAGGCAACTTCCCATTCTGAGGTCCACCACATACGTGCAGTACCGTGCAGTTGATAAGAGGCCAACATAACCCGCTCATCCTCAGCGCACTCCATGCATTGGAAGACGCACTCGGTAGCATCCAACCACTCCCTCGCTGCCTCGGGATCGGATTGACCCTCGAAAGTCGGTGGATGGAACAACAAGAATTCTTTCAGTGCTCATCCACGACTACCAGGTAACTCCGCAGGCAGATTAGGAACAGGTGCAGTCTAGGTAGGAACCGGTACAGCAGGAGCAGGTGAAACACTAGCCTCATTCCGAGGAACTGGAGCTCTTCGCCTTCGAGGCGGCATCTTGAATCTAGGAAAACACGACAACGGAAAACACGTTAGCATCGCAAGAAGCACCCTAAGCCAGCAACGAATGACTCAAAAGGGACTTGCTCTGGACCAATGTGGATTTCAATTCCTGATACAATTCCCCAACTCCGCTCTGATACCATCTGTAACGACCCAGAGCTCAGGGTACCGATAACCTGATACAAGTATCGGACTACCGCTACCAAGAACTGGGGACGCCACCCAAGAGGCTGATGAGGCCCCTGAAGGGTTAGTAGTGAAGGTAGGTGGAATAATGGGGGAAGCGGATGGGAGGACGAGAGGTCTGGTGGATAATGGCGAGGTTTGATGGTTAGGCAGGAGAATGATAGGAGTAGGGGGTGAAGAAGGGTTTCGGTAGTCGTGATGAAGGGCCATAAGCTGCTAAACTAAATTGTCATTGTCATAAGACTACCCAGAGTCGGGAGGCGGGGGCTGAACAAGATTGACCTGAGCCGGTGGCTGGGGCTACAGAGTTGGAGGATGGTTTGGCATGGGGTTCTAGTGGATCCCCAAGTCTTGAATGGGCTATTGCTACTGTGGCTGCTGCTGTGGCTGCGGTGCTTGTTGTTGCTGCACTTGCTGCCTCAGTGCTTGCCTTCTTTTCTCTTTTATTTCAATGATGGCCTTATGCATCTCTGCCCAATTGATACGGTGCCCTTCATGCAGATCATACACCAAATCTCTGAATTGAAAGCAACCTTTGATAGTGTGCCCGGGTTGCCTATGGAACATGCAGTATTTTGTCTAATCGACAGTCGGGTTCCAATTACGCCATTCCGGAGGGAGTTGGATTGCGCTGATGGACATAAGGGCCGAGAATATGTCTGCGAGGGATTCAGGTAGAGGAGGACATTGCGCTCTTTTTGGAGCCGGGCATTTATTGGTATAGCCATTGGGTGGAGGGACATTGCTGTATTTGCGGGGGCTGTTGTGGCTATTGTGGAGCGGGGAAGGCATTTTGCGGAGCAGGGAAGATAGGCCGGGTGTTCTGTGGAGCGGGGAAAATGGTTTTGGAATTTTGAGGGGTGGAGATCTGGGGATTGCATAGGGTCTGAGGAAAGTGGAGTGGAGTAGACTAGTTTGGGAACAAGAAAGCAACGGCTTGCACTTGCTCATTGGTTTAGACTCCTTCAGTGACAGGTCCCTGAGGTTTTCTGTTGTATTTGGGCTTTTGGGCCTCAAAGAGGGAGCGGATGGGGGAGTCCTTGAACTGGGTTTGAATAAATCTTGCCCGACTATAAAGTTGGAGCATGTTGGCAATATCATTCATGGCCAATATATTGCGAAAAGTGGGTGTAGCATTAGAAATGAGCAATTTGACCTTCTCCTCCTCCAAAATATGACCCGACACACGGGCGGCCATCTACCTCCATCTGTCAGCATATGTAGCAAAGTCTTCATCAGCTTTCATCCTTTTGGCCACTAAATTTGTAAATGAATATTCTGGGCCAACCCGATCCTAAAACCTCAAAATAAACTTCTCCTTCACCACCTTGAAGTTTTCGGCATCTTCTAATGGCAAAGCATATAACCACTCCAGTGCAACTCCGTCTAGTGATCGACGAAACAAATACGCCATGAGGCGATCATCATATTGGAACTGCATCGAGTCGTACATGAGCATAAGGATTGCTGCTCCCGTCATACTTGCGGTATGTGGGGAGCTCGGATAGAGGAGGGAACAGAATGCTGTGGGAACTGGGGACTGGAACGTCTGCCAAAGATGGTAGGCCAACCAGCTTTTGAAGGAAGTCGAGTTGTTGTTGCATGGTGACCCATTTATCGAGGAGTTCCTACTCCCAAGATGGAGTAGGTGGAGTAAAGGGAGTAAGCTCAAGGTGAGGAGCTGAAGGATAGGCAGAAGGAGGGGGAGGCCCATAAGAAGGATATTGGGCCAGAGGATGACCTAAATTGGAATGGACGTGGGCCGCCCCTTGCTGAGGGCGAGTGAAATCGGCCAGGCCAACAAGGACTTGCGGCACTGATGGGCTGGCCCTGTAGGAATCAGTCTGGGTAGATGAGGGAAGAACGGTCTTTCCTTTATCAAGCACTTGATGGGCCGAGCCAGAGGACTGGTGTAACGACCTAGAGTTCAGGGTACCGATAACTCGATACAAGTATCGAATTACCGCCACCAAGAACTGGGGACGCCACCCAAGAGACTGATGAGGCCCCTGAAGGGTTAGTGAGGATTGTTGAGGGAGCGTATAAACAATTGGAATTACACCGCGCATACTAAGATCCATCAAGAGTAGATTTAAATTTTAAATTCTTCAAAAGTGTCATTGGGATCCATTCACCCCACTCTGGATCTCATTCCTACTCGTCTCTATCACTTAACCGTAATCAGAGATGATCACCAATCCCTATCACTTGGTATCAGAGCCCCTATCACTTGGTATCAGAGCCCCTATCACAAATCACCCTATCACTTCCCATATCTGCCCTCCCATGGATCAACACCTCCACGTGGTGCCCTTCATCCCCTATCGCACCACCATCCAATCATCCTACCAAGTGGAGACTTTAGAGGATCTTCTTAAGGGCTTTGCATGGCAAATTGAGTTAACTAGCATGTTGACCACAGTGGTTGACCGACCTAGGAGACTTGACCGCCTACACCTATGTGTCGGGTCTATCACCTCGATTTGCACCGTTGGTTGCTACACTAGTGATTGCCTACTATTCCTCCCCACATTCGATGAGCCCGACCTTATCCTCAAATTGGAGTTTCTTATCTCGGGTAGAAAGTCAAACCTTCCCATCAAGGATGATACCCTGTCATCCCCTACACTTAGGGAAACCCCTCATGATGAGGAACTAGTGATGTGGGAACCTATTTGGGAAGAACACACTAGTCCACTTGTTTCATTGGAGGTAGATGACCCACCACCTTTTGAGGTCCTAGAAGGGACAGAGTGTCTCGCACTAAGTGGCCCTTTCCATGACCCATTTGACCCCTTCCAATGGGAGTTCGGGTACCCATGTGGCCCTCTGACACCACTCACCACCCACTATTTCCCACGCCCACCCACAGGGTTTGGTCAAGCCCACCTCTTCCTCGACCCGACCCATACAAGGGAATCCAAGATCCTAGACTACATACATCATGGGAATAAGAAAGTGTCCCACTCCATGATATTTGCCTTCCTAGACCCCTTCGACCCTTATGAATGGAAGCTCCAAGGCCAAACCATGGAAGTCATCTCTGGGTTAGGAATGCATTTGTCTTGGCACACCATATCATTAGGCATGGTTAGAAGGTTAGGCCGTCCCACACATGTTGCTTTAGGTCAGATGCATGGTTGGTCTACCTTCGGATGTTCTGGTCCTCCCCCATATGTCGTCGTCACCACGATGGATCTTGTGCATGAGGGATACATGCTTGGCTGCCCTGGTCCCCCGACGTTAGTCGCACTTAGGCATGATATGACCACTTGTGGGTGCCCAGGACCTCCCACATCTGGCATGTTAGTTAGACACCCATGCATGATAGGTTCACCTATAGGTGCCCCGGCCCCCCTAAGTCCGCCAAAGTCAATATGACATTCATGCTTGATAGGTCCACTTTTGGTTGTCCAGGTCCCCTATTATCCACTAGCAGGTCAGCATTCACAAAATTACATGATAACCTTTGCAAGCACATCAACAAGAGCAATGAAATTTACGAGAGACTGACTGACTTGCATCGGCGCCACCAAGAAGCCCAAGTGGGTGATTCAGGAATGGTGAGGACTGTGGGGCCTTGTGGAGCTGGTCCCTTCAAGGATCTAAGGTGCATCAGCACCAACGCTTATGAGTTAGACCTCCCTGAAAAGTACGAAGTTAGCCTCACATTCAATGTGGTGGACCTTGAGCCATACAAGGGCCCCACGGTGGTACCCAGTGAGGATATTGAGCTCACTTCCTCCCTTGAGAGAGCACCCACCCCCGTAAGAGCACCGCTAGTCTGGAGAGTCCAACGTAAGCAATTGAGAGAATATTGGGTGAACAGGGCACCATCCTCAGGAGCAGGGTGTGTGAGTGCTACCTCGCTGGGCGGAAGGATCGGTATCCTTTGGAAGACTTGTGGGTGCTCCTACTGCGGCACTATCAGAGTAGGAAGGACACTTACTCGACGGAGTCGAGTTCTCCGCATCTCGGGGGTATAATAGGGATATCTCTAGTCACTCTACATTTTTTCAAGGATCATGTGCATGCCAATAGTGCTACATCTTGTCCGTCACATTTTTTTGAGTCTTGGCAACTGGGAAAGTGCCCCGCTACAAGAGCCGTCACGCCGAAGCGTGCCATAAGGCTACGACTAGTGGAGGCTCACAAGACACAGAGACTAAAAACACGAGTGTAGAAGTACAGACAGGCAAGAGAGCACTGTCACACGTACTTCGAAGCACCAATGGCAGCACAAGAAACTGCTGACAACTCAGGACAAGGCAACTAGACCTACTCACGTAACGATCCTTGAGTCAGACTACTCAGAGGCAAGATCATCACAGACAGCAGAACAAGTCGCCAATCGGTCTAAACCTAAGCTAGAGGAAATGACGCTCCGCAGGAAACGACTTACGGAGACCTGAGGGAACACCAAGAACCCTCAGCACATCTAGACACTCAAATCGAGGTAAGATGATATCTCGAGACATCTAGAACACTATCTCGAGCTAGACAGAACCGTCGAGACACATACAAGGTCACTTGTCAACCCCTGGTCTCACTGGGTTGACCGAAACCCAACATGACACATGCACACAGACACACACACAGCATGCACAAGCACTCCTGGCCATCCCATCACGGTCACTGCCCTCATAGGATGTCAACAGACACCCACGGGTCACGGGCAAACCACGAGATCAAGCCAAGATAAGTAGAAATCAGAGCGGTGGATGACAATAACACTCTGGGCAAAGCGAACCATCACTCAACAGCTAGGTGAACCCGACAGTCAAGAGGCAGCCGCTACGCAACCAGAGGCAACGACACTAGTAGTTCTAGATTGAGTCGTTAGGGTATCATCGTAGTTAAGGAAAAGACCACACCCAGTCACCTAAACTGACCGATCCAGAAACTTCTGACAAATAGACACCACCCTAGAACACAACCTAAGACTGACCAATACACAAGACAGAACAATGACCATCACGGCCAACAACAAGGCCGTAACGCACCAGCATAGGGGCGTTACCTGCTCTAACGCACCAGAGTAGGGGCACTAGGGCAAACAGACCTGAAATCTAATACAGACCATGTAACACACTAGAATAGGTGCGCCACACTAACATAACACACCAGGATAGGGGCGCTATGGCCAACGGACCAAAACTTAAATGAAGGGCATGTAACGGACCTCCATAGGCACGTTACACAAGCTTAACGCACCACAATAGGGACGTTAAAGCCAACAGACCCAAAACACTAACACGGACAAGAGGCGTATAACGGACCAGGCTAAGTCTGCCATAGCCACATGGCGCATGGGGGTAGGCGCGTTACACCACCCGCCATAGCCAGATAGACGCTAGTCAAACACAATATAACGGTCTCACATCGGTGCGTTACCTAACCATGAAGCACAGGGAGTGATTCGTTATAGTGAACCGATTGACACGGTCTTCGAGGCAACAAGGTCATCGAGGGGCTGACAACAGCAGCAGGCCTCGAAAATAACCCGAGCATAACGTGCCTAGACAGGGGTGTTATACTCACGTAACGGACCAGGTCTGGTCTGTTACACCATCAAAGCCTCGAAAGATGAAAAATGACGAATGAGGTATAACGGTCTATCGAGGAACCGTTATTCTTGTAACGGTCTCTGGAAGGACCATTACACAAATCCGGTGACTAAAACTGTGGAATGGCCGAATCAGCCTGTTCCACACCCCATTCACGCCGAAGCACAGGGGAAACAACGCCAAACGATCATACAAAACATCTGGAATCGAAAAAGGGCACATGCATCCACTAAAACGCGAGATCGGGGCGATTTCGACAAATCGACCCTAAACGAGTCACCAGGATTCCCGAACACCTACCGGCCCCAAATGACAACTGATCGACACGAAACTGGTGGGGTTGGGATCCTGACATCCCAGCGGTCAATTTGACACTAACTATGCTACGAGAGGTTACCGTTTTCCAGCCAACCCTACGAACCCCAAAAATGACGATTTATGCTAAACTGGCTCGATCTCCCCCGATCGGCCACCATTCTACGCGAAACTACAGTCAAAACGTGCAGAACGCAGAGAGAAGGATCGAGAATATATATTTTTTAATTTTTGATATTTTTTTGATTTTTTAGATTTTTTATAAATACCCCACCTTTTTCCTCTCCTTTTTCTCTTTCTTCTTCTTCCTCCTCTTTTCTTCTTCCCGTGCAGAACCCGCGCCCCTCTTTCCCCCGCGTTCTTTCTCCCCTGGGCAACCGTGGCGTGGCCCCCCTTGCTCCGGCAGCGGTGTGGCGGCGGCGGTGACGAGGCGGACACGACTGCGTGATTCTCGCGGCAAGAGGCGGGGTGTTCATGGGTCAAAAAGCTTGGATTCGAGATTGGCAGTGATCCGACAGAGCTGGTGCTCCATTGAGGTAGGGGGACGGATTCCCATGCTCATCCCTTCCCTTCCCTTAGGCCGAGAAGAGGTCGAGAGGGGTGTGTTTGAGCCGGGTAGGGTAAAATCCATGTTTGGGATTTGAGCATCGGATCCGTCGATTCTCGAGATTTTTGACCGACTCGGGGCCATAGACGCATGCTAGGAGGGTTGGGCGAGGTTCCCCCTTTGTTTCCCCATCATCAGGCAATGATCGAGACGTGGAATGGTGAATTCCATGGTAATTCGCCGTTCTCGGGTTGCCGGAATAGAAACGGTCTTAACAGGAGCCGTTTCTATGGCTGTACGGCCCAGGGTTCGATCGCTTACCGACTTCGGAGTGTCAGTAAGGTACGCAGTCTATCGTATGACCATTTCACTCATAGGCGGCCTATAGGCCGACCGCTTACCCCGTGGAGCCAGCATGACTCCCGAGACGTTTCTGACCGTTGAGTTTTTGACCGTTGCACAGTTTTGGGCTTCGCGATCATGAGAGGCCATTTAGTCCCTTTAGACAGTCCCGAGTGAGACTGTTTAAGTCTCCAACGGTTCTGAGGTGACCGTTTTACTTCCCGTGCCATTGGGTGGCTTAGCGGCCCCAAGGGGGACAGCTTATCTCCTCAAGCGGCCTATCGTTGGACCGTTTAGGTCTCGAACGGTCAGAGGACGACCGTTTGATTTCCCGTTTAGTCCAGAGGTTCGGTGGTCTCATGGGAGATCGTTAACAGTCTGGGGCGGTCCCAAGAGGGACCGTTCACGTATTACACGGTCCAAGGTGGACCGTGTACAGCTGTCGAGGGGTGATTTGTTGGAGACCATCCAGTTTGTCAAACGGTTGTGGAGAACCATCTCAGCTTCTGAGGCGATCCATCGACCGACTGTTTACCCAGGAACGGCCTAGGGTGGACCGTTTATTGTGTGATGTTTGACCGATGGTTCTTTCCTTACTAATTTGAGTCCTGGATAAGGGGACCTCGATCCACGTACTGACCCGTGGCCTGACTGATGTTGGGCATCATGTGGGAGCCATGCGTTAGGGTGTCGTGGGGTCCCGGGAGGTGGTGTTCTTGGCTTGTTACCGTGAGCCAGTGCCAGTACGAGGAGCGATCATTGTACCTTGTCTGGTTTAGACGTCATTTCTGCCGACTAGAGAGTCTACTCCTTCAGTGACATGTCCACTAGTCGTAGCTTTCCTGCTCACGCGGGTGCGGACCCACTCGGGAGTGGTGGAGAGCGTGACCCGGTGAGAGACGATTTTTATGCTGGTTTACCGTAGGGCCCTTTGCCTTTGCAGCCTGAGTCTGGCTAGGGAAAAAACTAGCTAGAGGACCCGACCTAGAGCAGATGGTCTATGTGTGCACACGTAGTTGGAGACTCAGGATGCACGCTGACGAGCGCGACCCCAGCTAGTCCTTGTTCGTGATACTTGTTGCGTGTCTCAGTTTCCACCTGGGGCGTGTAGGGGGACACTTGTGGCGCGGTGTAAGATATCAGGGGACGCATCCGGTCATTCTTCTAGTGGGTAGAGCTCCTGTCTCCTGGCTGGTGTGGACTCGTGTTTTGACGCACTGAGGTTGGTTCGTGCGGTATGGTTTGTTTATATGACTTTTTAGTTTATTTATTACTCCTTGTTGGTTCTACCGTACTTCTGTTAGGTAGCGCCACTTTTGATTATCAAGGTGGATTCTTGGCTGTAGGGAGAGAGTTTCAAGAAAGGAGAGCTCACTTAGGAGGAATTAATAAGACCATCTCGGTGCTCATCCCTAAGAAAGCGGGTGCTCAAGATTTCTGAGACTTCAAGCCCATCAATTTGCTCAATGGTACGGTCATCACCAAGGTGTTAACAGGGAGGCTTGTTTCTGTTATGGATGCTAGGGTCAATCACTTCCAGGGTGCTTTCATCAGAGGGAGACATATTTTGGATAACTTCTGGGTAGCATATGAGTGCCTTTTTGTTATGAAGCAACAGAGAAGGAAAGGGGTGGTCTTAAAGTTGAACTTTGAGAAGGCCTATGACATGGTGAGCTGGCAGTGTCTCTTCGACATCTTGGACAAGATGGGTTTTGGGGAGAGATAGTCTGGCTGGGTCAGAGCTTGTGTCTCGTCTGTGTCCTTTGCTGTTCTTATAAATGGAATGTGTCTTCCTGGTTCCACAGTAGCCGGGGGCTTCGCCAGAGGGATCCTTTATCTCCTCTCCCGTTTGTGCTGGTTGCTAGTGTTGTGAGCAGAGTGTGGCAGAAGGCTAAGGCTGTTGGGCTCATCAAAGGTTTCCAGGTGATCAAAAATGGTCCCTCTATCACTCATAGTATACAGATGATACTGTTTTGCTCCTTGATGAGAGTGGGCAGCACCCTTTTATGGCTAGGCTCTTGTTGGAACTCTTGGAGGAAGTCACCGGCCTGAAGGTTAATTTAAGTAAAAGCATTCTTGTGGGGATGAACATGGAGGGAAAAGCTCTGTTGAGGGCGGCCACCCTTGCCGGGCTGCCCCATTGGGGAGTTTCCTTTACCTTACTTGGGCCTTCCTCTTTCCCCCAGTGTCCTCACATGTGCTGACTAGCTACCCATTATTAAGAGATATGAGGCTAGACTGGCTGGCTGAAAAGCTAAACCATTATCTTATGGTGGTCGTCTGATTTTGTGTAGTTCAGTGTTTGAGAACCTCCCTACCTATTTTTCTCTCGATGCTCCGCATTCCTATCATGGTGGCCAGGAAGCTTGATTCTATTCAGTGTAGATTCTTCTGGCATGGTAGTGGGAGCTGGTATAGGGGATGGCATGATATTACTTGGGGCAAACTGACCACTAGCAAGGCTCAATATGGTCTGGGCCTGAAGAATGTTAGATACTTTAATGAGGCTCTTCTATGCAAATGGCCTTGGAGGTTGGGGTGTGGAGAGGAGGGGATGTTGTCCCAAGTTATTAGGCAGTGTTACTTCCTATCGAGGACGACTTGGGACTTGGCTCCTTCTCCACTCCACAAAACGTCCCCTCTCTGGCGGGATATCTTATCTTGCAAGGATTTTTTCGTCGCCAGTGTTCGGGTTCAACTGCGAGATGGCCATAAGTGTCTCTTCTGAAAGGACAGGTGGTGTGGGGATGCCCATTTGGAGTGCTTGTTTCCTAGCCTCTTCGCGATTGCGGTGGCGCCACGTGGCACTATGGCTCAGGCTTAAGATCAGCTCAGTTCGGTTGGCTCCTGGGCCCTGACCTTCAAACATACTTTTAGACAGGAGAAGGTGGAGCAACTCCAGGGTCTTCTTTCTTTTCTCCTCTCTTTCAAGTTCGGGCAGGAGAGGATGAGTGATCTTGGAGGTGAGAGAAGAAAGGCTCTTTCACTGTCAACTCGGCCTATGTTGTTATCTCTGATGGTGGCATGCGCCACGGCTTCCATGATCAGGTGTGGAGACCTAAGAGCCCTCTCAAGGTTAAACTCTTAGTTTGGAGAATCTCCCACGGGAGGCACTCCACCCGGGACAGGCTTCGCTCGTTTCCTGCCGGAGGTGAACCCTTCTTGTTGTCTGTGTGGCTGTTTTCGCGTCACTTCAGACGAAGTGGATTTAGCGGATACTCTCTTTCTTTTACCCTAGACAACTACAGGCATAAAACCTTGTGCGTTTTAGGGTTCAGGAGTTCCAAGAATCATGGAATAGACTCTCTCTGAGGAGATGAGGGACTCCTTTATCTGGAAGTTCAATGTACCCACACACACCTTTCTTTCCCTTCGGAGCCTTACAGCTCTTGGGAGGTGGTATCGGGTTTACCCGGTATCTAGATGCTTGGTCATCACAGGTGGTATTAGAGCGTGGAAAGTACATGGGAATTTGAGATATTGTAATAATCAAAGTCCATATGGTCCAATACTGTCAGCAGCTGGCATAGGTTTTGCGTTTCTTTAGCACTTGCTTCTCACATGAGAGCTTGTGTACACTGTGTTGGCGCTGTGAAGGTGGTTTGGCTCTCATCAAGATGTGATGGCGAGTTCTTCTTTCATCATGGTTGTGGTCTCGATTGTGCTACACTGGGCAGAGTTTACCGGCAAGCGTGAGTTTGTGGTTCGACATTTGAGATTTTTTATGGCATGATCAGGTGGCTGATGGGAATTATCGTTGGTGTGATGGCCGTGCATGTTCTCTAGAAGAGATTAATGTCATTTTGGCCATCCCAGCATGTGGTTTAGTTAGCCCTTGAGGTGCCGAGGTTGTGTTTGAGGTGGTTGTTTGGATGCCTTGATTGAGAGAGTGCTCGGGCGAGCTAAGGATTTCCTTCCTAGTGAGCTTGACTTTCTCATCCTATTTGTGGCGTCATTTTGAGGTAAGCTTTTGAAGTGCTATCTCCATAAGGCCTTAGTCCTATGCGCGTCTACTTTTGAGCGGGTTGTGGTAGTTCTGAACCTGATTTGATATTTCAACGATGGCTTGGTTTTAGACCCAGATTGTGGAATTGGGGGCCATTGTGCACTGTGATCGATGTGCCGTGCGAGGCGGCAGTCGATGTGTGAAGGTCCAGCATTGTTTTGGGACTTGAGGATAAGCTGAGACATGTGCTCTTTGTGGTTCATGTTGTGGCTCTTGGCACAATGCTTTGCACTATGGTGACTTGTGATGGACAGTTGGCAGGATCAGTTCTCGAGGCGTGGTATATTACAGTTTGGTGAATTGTGATGGCGCCAAGAGGTGTGCTGAGATGCCGATGTTGAGTTATTCATGTTGTCTGTGCATGTGTTGTGTTGAGTGTGTAGCGGAAGCGTGTGGGATCATAACCCACAGGTCGAGGATCGTAGGGTTGGAAGATTCTGACTAGCCGAGAGGATTGTTTCCTTGGTGTGAGATCGTCTTGGCTATGTGTGCCTTGATGTTGTTGTTGCCGTGTCATTGCTTGAGGCATTGTGGTTCTGGCACTGGCAGTTTGAGAATTGGGGAAATATGTATGCAAATATGCTGGTTGAGTACCTTTTTTTGCATTTCTTGGAAGTTGTGCTCTCGGAACGTGATTGTGGTCCTAGAGATGTATTTTTTCAAGAGTTGTTATGGGTCCTTATTGGTAAGCTGTGAGCGGCTAGTACGATTAGCCGTGTGGTCAGCTATGATTGTGCCTTGAAGTGACCGAGTTTGTGGTTGTGCCCTGTGGTTCTGTGTTAAGAACGAAACCAGGGATTTGTAGGTGTTGTTGTTGTTGTGTGTTGGATTGTTGATTGTGGTCAACTTGGGAAGAGTTCCCTGTGAGTCTGAGTTTGGCAGTGTGTGGACCAAGATCTTGTCGGTTGGCTTTGTCGTACTCTCTTGAGATGGTAGAGTTGGCATGAAACTCGAATCAGATGTAATGTCTGAGTGAGGATCGACTGGATTGTATTTCTGGTCCAGTGCTGTCATTGGCGCTCTGCGTGCCAGATTCAATTGTTGTTATGGGGCACCATTGATCTGGGTTTCTGGTACCCTACTAAGTGTGAGCTAGATCTTCTAGCTTATACTAATACTGATTATGCTGGGTGTCAGGTAGATAGGAAGAGCACTAGTGGCTATTGCCAATTTCTTGGTGGTTGTCTAGTATCTTGGGCATCAAAGAAGCAACACACAGTTGCTCTGTCCACTGCAGAGGCAGAATATGTTGCTGCAGGTAATTGTGCTGCCCAAGTACTATGGATCAAGCACCAGCTCTCAGATTATCAGTTAAATCTGGGGGGACATGACTCTAATAAAAGGGAAAATACATCAAAATGACTCAACTAAAATACTCAAAATAGATAAAGGGACCTATGTGATGGGAAGCTTGAGCTCAATCCAATCTCGGGTGTGTGGACGACCCGAGCCAGAGGGAGGTGGTGGTGATGCCTCCATCAGCCAATTGCACCTTGCTTGGCGCGACGTCCTAGTGTCCGAAAGGGGTTGCTGAGATGCACCTCCCGGATAGCTTGAGCTTCCTCTGGGGTAACCCAGATCCTTCTGAAGTCGGATAACTAGTCCCCCTTGTCCCTATTTCTCCGACGGGGCTTGGGAGCTGGGGTGCCGAACTAACACTTGTGTCTTTGGGCCGTTGCCAAAGCATTTGCCCTTTTGAGTTCTGCCTTGTCTTCCCACGTTCGACACAGGAGGCTAAAGTAGTTAGTAGTAGGGACTGCAGAAACGATCCGTTTCGGAGGTACAATGGGTTTGTCCCCATCTAGGCGAATCCGTAAGTCCCCGACTAGAATGGTCTTTCCAGAGTTGTTGGCGGAAGCAGTTAGTCACTTGCCTTTACGACCACGATACTGCTTCTTCTAGGGATCTGAAGATGATTTCGCTCCAAGGTGGTAGACCGAGAAAACCTAGTCCGTGAATTTTGGTGGCGTGAGGCCACCCACCAGGAATACTAGAATAGGCCCCCAAGATGCAAAGTTTGTAGTGAAAGCTGGTGGCTGGATGACTCGAGTGTAGGCCTTCGCCTGAGCTGATAGTAGTGTTGCAGATGCTCGCAATGACGTGCTTGCACGTGGAGCTGACACTGCAGGGGTACCAGGGTGCCGGTGCCCCGAGGCCTTGATCCTAGACTGGGAGCTAGAAAGATCGGAAGGCACGACAGAAGGCCCTCAGTCCATGCCAAGGTCACCACGTCCCATAGAGGCAGAACCGTGCTGGGAACTAGTGTTGTCAGATCGTGGGAGAAATGCCCCCGAGGTGGAGCTGGGATGTGCAAAGCCTAACACAGATCACTCACACCAAGCGCTGTCCTTGGGAAACCTTATGTTGTACGCCCGGTTTCGGTACTGAGACGCGTCGTACCAGGGGTTGAGAACTCGAGTAAGGTAGTTGCTCTTCTGAGGTTCAGGTCGAGAGCCCCGAATGGCATGCTGGAGAGCCATGCCCTTGGGTCAGGAGACCCATGTGGGGAGCCCACTCAGTGGAGGCTCGGGATTGACTGCCAGAGTAGGGTGCTGAGGAGTTGAGCACCTTAGGGTGGAGACCCATGCCGGATGTCGACTTGGCCGGGGCCCGGGGCTAGAGGCCCGAGCGAACTGTAGTCGTAGGGACCGAGACTCGGGGCGCGAAGCTCGCATCGGGAGCTAGTCAGAACTGGCCCGAGGGCTAGTGTTTGCCCGGGCTGGGGCTGGTCCAGAACCCCTACGGGGATTGGTAACAGGAGATCTGAGCCCGATCCTCGATGTGGCTGTCGAGACTGGTAACTGGTATGGCGCATTGGTGGCGCCAAAAGAGACGGGAGCTGGGGGTGGCGACAGAGCAGCCATGGGGACCACACCCAAAAGTAGGGCAATCCAATGACCGGGGAAAAGCTACAGAAAGTGATCGGCACTACCAAGTAGCCCACCCGTGTGTGGGTGGCGACGACGATGGGACCGTAGGTGACAACTGCCATGGTTGTTGAAGCACCGGACGAGCAGGGACAACTAGCGTTGACAGTCGTCGAACACGATCCGGCAACTGGGAGGTGAACTGGAAGCTACTAGGAAGTGCAAACATGTGCTCTTCTTCTACCTCTCCTGCAAGGACAGGAAAAGGTCACCAAGACTTCAGGGCTAGCATGAACTTTCTCTTTAGCAAAAAGATGGAAGGCGGGAGACGTCCCACCAGGCGTGCCATCCTTTGTTCGCCGGAGCACTGTCCCCTCCCCCCCCCCCCCCCCCCCCCCCCCGGGGGGGGGGGGGGGGGGGGGGGGGGGGGGGGGGGGGGGGGGGGGGGGGGGGGGGGGGGACTAGCATGTTGACCCCTATGGCCGAACAACCTAGGAGCCTTGACCTCCTACACCTTTGTGTTGGGTCTATCACCTCAGTATACACCATTGGTTGCTACCAACCAACAAGCTAATGCCTTACCTCCATCGGCTATGGGGGGACAACCCACCCTCTAGACCTTCAATGCTCTCCAAACCCTCAATGCCAAACTGGATACCCTCGTTGGCCTAATGAGGACCCAAGTGGCCAGGGATGAGAGGTCGCGGCTACCTCGGATGAGTCCCCCCCGGGGAAGCCTCTCGGCAAATAGCTGGGGGCTGCTTTACCCTCCAAGGTGGGCAACTCATTCGTAATGGGCCAGGTGGGCCCTCACAAGCCCCGCCTCCATAGCAGGAAGCCTCCACCAGTTTGAGAGGGTAGAAATCAGAGCTACCTCAACAACCCTCAGAAGTAGATGCTCCCGCTGAGGAGCGACGGGGCAACTGCCAAGGACCTACTCACAGTCGCCTGGCTACATGTCAGCCAGAGTTATCCCTCCACTTGCGGGGCTTTGAGCAACGTTTCGTTGAACAAGAGCATGCCCTCCGCGTCCTACAAAAGGACTCCACTCTAGAGGATGAGGAGCAATCCCCATTCTCCGATCAAATCTTAAAGGTCAAAGTCTCCCAGAGAGTTTCCCTGCCAACCTTCATGTCCTATGACGGCCAGGGCGACCCGGCTAACCATTTTGATAGCTTTGCCCCTCTGATGATGCTTCACGGAGTGTCTAATGATGTCAACTGTCGCGCGTTCATGACCACCCTGATCTAGAGAGCCTAAGCGTGGCTTCGAGCACTCGCCCCTGTTAGCATCCACAACTTCAGATAGTTTGGGAGACTTTTCAAGGAATGCTTTACCATTGCAGACCTCCAAGGTCGATCACGGGGCTGTTGGCACTAAAGCAAGCACATGAGGAAAAATTACAGGCTTACATCAACTGATTTAAGTCGGAAGCCCTACGCATCCCCCACCTAGATGTCACCACAGCCATCACCGCATTGACCAGAGGCACCTGAGACTCGACGAGAACTGTTGCTCCACCCTCTTTCTTCTCTCACCAATTTGGTGACCCTGGCTCTGTGCCATGCAGAGTGTGAAGAAGTCCTCAATGCTTGCTAAGATCCTGCAAGCTCAGGGCGAGAAGGAGACAAAAAGTGACCTTTCGAGCAAGCCTCTAGCCAAGGAAAGAGAAGAAGCTAGGACGGTGACCACAAAGAGCCTCCACGAAAGTTCGAGCGGTATACTCCTCCTTCCACTCCCATCTACGAGATCTACCATCAAATCAAGGAATCGGGTCTACTTCATAGACCCGAGCCTATAAAGGCTGACCCTTGATGCTGGAGCCACCGCAAGCACTGCCAGTTTCACAATGACCACAACCACTACACTGTGGATTGCTAGCACATCAAGGATGAGATCGAGAGTCTTATCTTGCAAGGTCACCTTTCCCAGTACATGGCTGAGCGGTAGGAAGATCGCGGAGTCCCTCTAAAAGAAATCGACAATCGCCCCCATGGGGTCCACATCAACATAATTTCTGGAGGATCCACCTTAGGAGGGGACATCAGCTGAGGAAGAAAGCGTCACGTCGAGCGAGTCTCTCATGCTTTCGAGCCCCCTAAAGCTTTACCAGCGAATGACCAGCAGGCCTTGGTCTTCACTGACCAAGACCTAGAAGGGGTAGTCACCCTGCATGATGGCGCCCATGTAATCTCGATGTAGATAAGATACTAGTGGACAATGGGAGTGCCCCATATGTTTTGGCGTATGAATGCTTCTTGAAAATGGGTGAAAACCCATCCAGACTTGATGCGGGACGAGACCGACAAATGGACCAAACCTATGACGACGACCAAGTGCGGCCAGCACTCACACGTGAAAAGGTAAGCCGGGCGGCCGACCCCGTAAGTTCCTCCGGGCGGAGGCGCCACTCGAACAAGAAACTCCGGCCCACGACCGTCCCTTTGAGGGAAGCGCGAGGGTCTTGGACTTCGCCCTCCTCGACCTCAAGAATGCCAGAGGCCTCTCCTGGCTCGTCTTGGCTCAGTGCCAAAGCAGCATTCTCTTCGCATTGCTCCGGGGCTGCAATCGACGAGTAGGTGGAGCCAGTTGGCATGGGAGAATGTAAGGCCTCCCCAGGGTCCTCCAGGTAATCATCATAGACAGCTTCAATCAGTGCCGGAGCCATTGCGCCTTCGGGGACCTGATGTTGGATGGATATAGTGTGGGCCCCTCTCATGGAGCCACTTGTCGCGTGAGGACGCGGAGGGGCCACTACATAATCTCCCATTCTTAGCTCGTCCCTGTCAATTAGGTCCTGCGCTATGTCTTTAAAGACGTAGCAATCTTCAATAGGGTGCCCGAGTACCTGGTGATAAGGACAGAACAGCGGGTCACCGCTTCTCCAAGCATCTTGAGGCCTCTTGGACCCTGGGAGTGACACCTTGCCGTAGTGACAGGCCCAATCGAAGATGCCCCAGGTCTCCTCTTTCGGGAAGGAATAGGGCTTTCTCAGTTTCTCTTGAAGTGTAAGGCCTCGCCCGATTGGTCGCCGGACTGCGGGGCTAGCTACGTTGCTTGCTCCTCTTGTCGACTGTTCGGATGTAGTGGGGCTAGCAGTTCGGGACCACGCCATGTCTTCACTCCACGAGCGGAGGAAATCCTGGGCCAGGTTCGCCACTCGTGCGGCTAGTTCGGCTATCTGTGCCTTTAGCCTCTCAATCTCCTGCTGCTGCTGTCGATACAAAGCGAACAGGACAAGATTGTGCCAGAGCGAGCCTGGAGCCCGACCCGCGTCACCGTTGTTTGTCTGGTTGACAGGCGGGGGTGAAGGGGCCTTGGTGGCGTGACTCCCCGAAGCTGATCCCTCAGAAGAAGAGGAGGTTCTTCTCGCGCGGCCTTGGCGAAGGGGATCCCAGAGGAAGATCTCTTCGTCAAGTGCTTCCTCTGGCAACAACATAGGTTGCTTCCGGCGACGGCTCCGGCGTGGTCCCTACCGAGTGAAATTGAGGCTGATATCACGTCGACCTCGTAATAGTCTTCTGCTGAGAAACCCAACCCCGGGTGCCTGGTGATTTGCAGGAGTCTCTGGTCCAGGTTCGGCGGGTTCCACATTTGTTCAAACATTTTCTTCTGACTGGAGGGCTGGTAGAGGGGAATCCTCTACTTTCGGGCCACTTCGACCGCACGCCTGGCCATATAGGGGAGTCCCGAGATCGGGACGTGGGGGTCATGAAGGTCGTCAGGAAATTGGCAATCATCGTCTCCTCTGACGGGCTGTTCATCGACCACGTAGAAAATGGTAGGTGGCCCATCGGTGTTCGGGACTTCCAAGGTCCGCAACTGTTCGGCTACTTGGCAGTCGAGTTCCGCTATCGATTTAGTGATTCCCGACGGTACCTCGACATCTTCGAGTAAGTCCTCGAGACGGAGCACCCCCGGTACAGGGTAGATGTCAAGGGGGAGTGCCCTGAACGTCCCCTCCTCCATGACGAACGGCACATGCGGGAGGGTCATACAGCCTGGAGGCGGCGGCGGGAACCAGCGCTCCGACCTCATTTTCTTCTTCCCTTTGTCGTGGGCGGCTCACGGAGCCTGCTTCGCCACTTCCAGGTACATGTTGGCATACGACAGATGACACTCGAACACCTCAAATGGGTGGAGGTCAGTGAAGATCCTGACTTCTTTCCCCTCACAAGGGTACTTGATGCATTGGTGCAGGGTGGATGGAACCACTCTATTCTGGTGCAGTCAGGGCCGACCGAGCAGCACTTTATAGGGAGTGGTAGAGTTGATTACATGAAACTGGACCTTGGTGATGAAATCATCAAGGGCCAGGTTAAATTCTGCTACCCCCATGGGCACCTCGCACTTCTGGTTGAAGCCTGTGATTTTAACGTTCTTGACTTCAACGAAATGCACGTCGAAGTAATGCTTTTGGTACACCCGGTAGGGGAGTATGTTGACTGCCGCTCCTGGGTCGATCAGGACAATGCGCTGGCCAGACGCAAGGTCTAACTGACGATGATGTGCGTTAATAGGCTAGGGCACGTAGCCTTTTGCCAAAAATAGTATATTCATTAGCGTGGGGTTGACGTTAACGCAAAGGGAAAGGTCTATGCACTAATTCAGACATAAGGTCCAAACTGGCGATGATGTATACCGATCGGCTGGGGCACGAAGCCTTTCACCATCAGAAGTGCATGTCCGTTGATGAGGGGGTAACATTAATGAAAAGGAAAATGTTTATGTACCAACCCAGACGTAAGGTCCAAACTGGCAATGTCGCATATTGATTGGCTGGGGCACGAAGCCTTTTGCCGTCAGAAGTGCATTCATTGACATGGGGGTAACTTCAATGTAAAGGAAAAAGTTTATGTACCAACTCAGATGTAAGGTCCAAATTGGCGATGGTGTATATGGGTTGGCTAGTGCACGAAGCCTTTTATCGATAGAAGTGTGTATTTGTTGACGGGGGGGCAACGTCAATGCAAACGAAAAGGTTTATGCATCAATTCAGACATAAGGTCCAAACTAGTGATGGTGACTTGGGGTCTACTAGGGCACGAAACCTTTCACCGACAGAGGTGTGGATTCATTGACGTGGGGGTAACATCAACGCAAAGGAAAAAGGTTTATGCATCAATTCGGACGTAAGGTCCAAACTAGTGATAGTGAATAGGGGTGGGCTAGAGCACAAAGCCTTTCACTGACAGAGGTGTGTATTCGTTGACATGGGGGTAACGTCAACGCAAAGGAAGAGGTTTATGTACCAACTCGGACGTAAGGTCCAAACTCGTGATGGTGTGGTGACCTAGTGGGATAGTGGAGCCCTTGATATTACTTTAAGTGTAGTCTCGTGCACTAAGGCGTGGTCATTCACCGTCTGGGGGCAACATGCTCAGATCGGCGTGGGCAGGGTGTCCCAGGGGGACTGGGCTAAGTATGGAATTTAGAGAGCTCGGTCGAGGCAGAGTGCCATCGACAAAGTAGGGTGAGTGGTTGGCCTAGACAAAGGCACATGCTAGGGAGAAATAACTTAGTGCTTGTCTCTCCTCCCCCTCTTCTTCTTTTCTTTTTCTTCTTCTTCTTTATAGAGTGCATTGGTTGACTCCCCAAGGGCCGGCAAGGCTGCATAATACAGTTTCTGGTGCTTTTCATTGAGAGGGGAGAATTGGACTACTACATTGTGGTCCACTAGGACATAGGCACCCCCTTCATATACTTGGTGGACAACGTAGGGACCCACCCAGTTCTCTACTAATTTCTCTTTGGAGTTGGCTGCCATTACTTCTTTTCTTTTGACCATAACCAGGTCGCCCTTCTTGAATTCTCACACTTTGACCAGCTTGTCAAAAGCACGAGCCATGCGAGCCTAGTATAGTTGTATATTTTGTTGAGCTTAGAGTCATTTTCCCTCGAGTTCGGAGAGCTTTTCCAGTCTTCTTTCTATGTTTGTTTGATTATCGCCAGCCAGGCCTTGCTGAATGGCAACCTGTAGAGATGGCACCTCCAGCTCTATCGGTACCACTGCCTCTGATCCATACACCAGGGAAAATGGTGAACAGCCAGTTGGGGTTTTGTAAATCATACAGTAGGCCCATAGTGTCTCGTACATCCTTTCTTCCCAATCCCTGTTGCTAGTACTGACTGTCTTCGCTAGCAAGGTGCATAGGGTCTTATTAAATACTTCACCAAGCCCATTAGCTTGAGGATTATAGGGAGTTGAAGTCCTCCGGTCAATCTTATATTTATCGGCTAGGCCTTTTGGTTCTTGAAGTGGCTGCCATTGTCAGAGATGATTCGGTTGGGTACACCGAATCAAAATTTATGTTCTGACAGACGAATCTAGTGACCAGCTCCCCCGTCACTTCTATTAATGTCATAGCTTCCATCCATCTGGAGAAATAGTCTATAGCTGCCAAAATATATTTACACCCTGACGAGGATGTTGGCAGAGGACCGACTATGTCTGTACCCCATTGGGCGAAAGGCTAGTTAGGGATAGTGGGATGTAATGGCGCCGGCGGCCTCCTTGGCACGGTGGCGTGTTCTTGACACTTTTGGCACGACTTGGCAAACTTGCAGCAGTCATCAAATATAGTTGGCCAATAGTAGCCCAGCTTCTTTATTTCAATCTTCATCTTTGGACCCTCCTAGTGTGCTCCAGCTGACTCGGCATGGACCTCCTTCATTACCTGCCAGGCTTCTTCTGTTGACAGACAATGAAATAGGGTTTTCTTTCAGGCATCTGCCATTATTCAGAACAAGGTTCCATTCCTCATCTCATAAGAATATTTAGTTTTGAGTAATTTCATTCTCTATTATTTTCCTTTTGGTAGTTGCTGGTGTCGAAACCATTGCAGGAGAGGTTCCCGCCAATCAAGCTGACGAGCCTCTTCAATCATCATTGCTTCGTGTTCTTCCTCATTTGACGATTCATCTATCATGCTGGGAACCTGACGTCTATTGATGACAACTATATTTAGAGTTTCATCCGGTGGGATTGCCAAGGAGCTAGCCAACTTTACAAGGGCATCCGTCTGGGCGTTTTGTCCTCGATTAATGTGTTTTACTTTGATAAAATAGAACTTCGCCATAAGGCATAACACCTATCGATGGTACGGGAGGAGTTCTGGCTTCCGAACGTCGAACTGCCCTTCTACCTGCTTTACAACTAGCATAGAGTCCCCGAATGCTTCGAGCATCTAGATCTCCATGGACAGAGCAATCTGAAGATCGATTATTAGGGCTTCGTATTCAGCTTCATTATTTGTGTAGGACTTGTTTATTGAGTAGGAGGTATATATAACTTCCCCTTCAGGGGACTTTAAGACAATGCCCACTTTGGCCCTGACTATGACTAGCCCAGTTGCTGGAACCTCAGTTCTGGATGCAGCGTCAAAATACAGCTGCCATACAGTGGGCTGAATCTGGTCTACCTCTAGTGTTTCATCTTTAGGGAGCTCAGTCGCCAAAGGAGAATCTTTGGGCACAAGATCTGTGGCAAAGAAATCCGCAATGGCCTGGCCCTTAATAGCCTTCTACGGAACATAAGTGATGTCAAATTCCATCAGCAACACTGCCCATTTACCTAGACGGCCCTTGAGAGCTGGCTGGGAGAGGATATACTTTATCGGATCTGCCCTGGAGATCAGCCTGACCTCATGTGATAGCATATAATGTCTCAACTTCTTTGCGGCAAATACCAGTGCTAAGCATGTCTTTTCGATGGGAGAATATCTTTCTTCAGTCCTCACTAATCTTCTGCTGAGATAATAGAGGGCCTGCTCTTTTCGTTCATCATTGTTCTAGGCTAGCAATGTCCCTAGTGAATACTCGGTAGCTGCTACATATAGAACGAGAGGCCATCCTTTTACCGGTGCTGCCAGGATTGATGGTGTCTTCAGGTAATCATTCAGCTTTTCAAAAGCTTCTTGACATTCTTCACTCCACTAGAACGGTGCATTCTTTGTCATCAGTTTGTGAAATGGGTGGCAGCGACCTGATAGATTGGAGATGAACTACCGGACGTATGCCAAACGGCCTTGCAGAGAGCGGAGCTCACTCAAATTCTTAGGTTGGGATAACTCCTGTATTGCTTTAATCTTGCTAGGGTCTATCTCAATCCCCCTGTATCTGACGATGAAGCCTAAGAATTTGCCGCTGGATACCCCAAAGACACACTTCATTGGGTTCATCTTTAATTTATACTGCCTCAGCCCCTGAAATATCACCTGGAGCTCTTGCAGGTGATCTTCTTTCCTTCTGGTCTTAACCACCAAGTCATCTATGTAACATTCAACATTATCATATAGGAGCTCATGGAATATCTTGGTCATTTCCCCTGCCTGGTAAGTTGCACCAGGATTCTTCAAGCCAAACGACATCTGTTTGTAGTGGAAGATGCCCTTAGGGATTCGAAAAGCAGTGTGGACCCGGTCATGCTCTGTGATCCATATTTGATTGTAGTGGGAAGACCAGTCCATGAATGACAAAGCTTCATGACTAGTGGTAACATCAATCATGACCTCCGTTATTGGCACTGGAAAGTCATCCTTCGGGCACGCCTTATTTAGATTCTAGAAATCCACGTAAATTTTGATTTGCCCACTCTTCTTCTTGATGGGCACAATGTTGGCTAGCCAGGTGGTATACTGATTTGCTTCCATGAAACCCACATCAATGAGCTTGTCAACTTCTTTGCATATTTGTGTGATTAGCTCTGGCCTCATACGTCGGGGGGGCTATTTCACTGGCTCGACCTTCGGGTCTATGGCCAAGATATGCTGAGAGACTGTAGGGCTAATCCCTGACATTTCTTTGTAGTTCTAGGCGAAGCACTCCCAGAATTCTTGTAGCAGCTGTATATAGAGCTTTTGTTCCTCTGGGGAGAGCTGGGCACTGAGGAATGTCGGCCTAGGATTGTCACGCCCCGAGATATGCAGCGGAATTAAGTCGAGAGCGTGAACAGCCAACAAATAAGCCTCAGGCTAGAACGACAATCAGAGTGCTTACACACATTCACACAGAAGAATGAATGCACAAAATATGGACAAAAACTCAACTTTATTAAATAATAATCAAATGTTACCTAACGCTTGACATGAGGGCCGCCGACCGGCTTGCAGCGCAGCGTCCTCTGGATGGAAGGGTTGGGCGTCTCGTGCATTTGGGCTTGCTGGCTACACCGAGATGCCGAAGGTGGCCAACTGGCACTTGAGAGCGGCAGCGCCATCAACCCCATGGAAAACTGATGCATTCAGCCCTGCTCGTTTTGCTGCCTCGACATTTTCGGCTCTGTCGTCAAAGAACAATACTGCGCCTGGGTGGCAGCCCAGCCTGGCAACAATCTTCTCAAAGTAGCTGACCTTCGGCTTCGCCGCGCCGACGACGCATGAATAGAACTCGGTATCGAATAGTGACTTGTAGTTCAGCCCTTCGGACATGTGGTTTGCCCGGGAGGTTTGTTGATTGCTTGCGATGTGGCAGCGAATGCCAGAGCCTCGAACGGCCTGGACGACCTGCATGACATCCTGGTGGACTTCGATGGCATGCATGACATTCAGCGCATTGGGAATGAGGCCTGGTCGTTCCCACTTTGCCAGCACTGCCTCAAGCCGCTCTGTAAAGCCACCATCTGATTCGAGAACCTCGGTTTCCGCGGCGAACACATCATCCAGAAAAGCCTTGGCATGCGATTCATCGGTGAGACCGAGAGCGACGTGGAACGCGGGCTGCCAGTGCTGCGTTGCCTGCTGAAGAACGCCGTCAGCATCGAAGAGGATGTTTTCTATGGCCACGGAACACTTGGAGTTTCTGCTGGCGAGAAAAGACGCTCAACGCCCGAAATCAGCGGCGCGCGCGGCGCGTCCGCTGGATTGAGTTGGTAGGCGCAATTGCGTACTAGCGACTTTTGCACGCATTCCCCTGAAACGACCACCGCGTAATGATGCCACTGGGGTTGACGGTGATCTGTTCGCACACCAGTGGTGCAGTAAAGCCGCCGAGCGATTGAGCAACGAGGACCAACTGCTGTGATTTTCGTTTCTCGACGGCGCGGACAACGGCGGCAGCATAGTCGGTCAGGCCCGCCGAATCCTCCGCTGCCGGGAGCTCGACGGGTATCGCTTCGTGCCCACGTTCTCTCAATTCTCGCTGGACCAGATGCCAGTACCACGCACTGCCACCCGCACCTGGTATCAGACCAAAACAGATATCTTGCATTGGACGCAACCTCGATCTCCCGTCGGCTAACCCTTGAGTTAAGTTGCGCCCGAGTGGCGCCAACTTGAACGAATAGTTAACCTTTGAGGCCAGCCAGGACGTCTTGAGTAGTTTGAACCGTCGCAAATAGCCCGTTAAGGCCGGCCATATACGCTACTTGCACATCAGCAGCATTGACGATTTTGCCGGCGTAGGTCAGGTTTCGCGTAGCGCATGCGTCCGATGCAACCTTGGATTTGTACCCGAGATCGAATGCAGCGCGCGTGGTAGTGTCGATGCACATTTGACTCATCATTCCAGTGATGACAAGTTCAGTCACCTGAGCATTTGTCAAAACTTCGTGGAGCCCGGTATCCCGGAAGCTGTTCGGGTAATGCTTTTGGAGCACGACTTCGTTCGGGATCGGAGCAACTAATGGATAGGTTTCTGCCCCAGGCGTTCCCGGGAGAAAGAACGTGGCATTCGGACGAGTCGCGATATGTTGCATATGGATGATGAGGCGCTTTTGCCGGCGAAACTCATCGAGCAGGAGCGTGGCCTTCTCCGCTGCTTCAATGGGATCGACCAGTTCCATGGCTCCGCCGGGGAAGTAGTCGTTCTGGATGTCGATCAGTAAGAGAGCGTCCATGGTTTCTCCGAAGAGGCTAATACCTGAGTTAAGCTTCACGAGCCGAAGACCAATTTTGCTCCCCAGTAAAGGCCGATAGCCATTTGCAATCGAACCACCTAAAAACTATCTGTCTCTTGTGGTTTGCCTCTTCCATCTGCTGTTCAATTGCTTGCACGCCTAACGCTCGATCAAACTCACCTCTGATATTTCTTCTATTCTCGAGTGTTGGGACCAATTGACTATGAGTTCTTGTTCTGGTTTTTGGTTAGATCGAATTTGGAATGATCTATTCAACCCCTCCCCTTCTAGCTCACCTTCCGCGTAGTTTGTGATACCTTCCCCACGATTAGTGGGCTATTTCCTGTCGGGAAGGGAAAATCATGTTTCTGGGATCGAGCCCCCGATCTATTGTTTCATCGCGTTATTTGGCGGTTTGAGGGCACCATTGGATGCCTAGGGGTGTAGGGAAGGGTTTCCCCATTGTTTCGCCATCACCCGGGGGTGATCGGGGTGTGGAATGGTGATTTTCGTCGTGATTCACCGTTCTCGATTTTCTGGGAAGAAAATGGTCCAAACAGGAATCATTTTTGGCTTAGGCGGCCCTAAGAAGGACCGCCTATCGACCAGGAAGTGTCGGTAGGGTACGCGATCGATCGACTGACCGCTTGACCATACGATGGCCAAGTGGCCGACCGCTTTCCTCACAGAGCCAGCGTGACTCCTGAGGTGTTTTCTGACCATTGCATTTTACAATTGAACAATTGTGGGCTTGGCGGTCAGGAGAGGACCGTTTAACCCCACCTGGCGGTCTCGATGGAGACTATTTTAGTCCCCAATGGTCACAAGGTGACCATTTTAACCTCTCCGTGTAGACCGTGGTGAGGCTGTCCCCAGGGGACCGTTTCATCCTGAGGTAGCCCACTGTGGGACAGCTTGCGCTTCAAACAGTCAGTAGGAGACTGTTTATTTCTTATAGGTAGGTGGCCTATGGGTGACTGCATCTCTATCCTTGCAGCCTATCGTTTGACCATTTTTACCCTGGGATGGTCCAGAGTGGACCGCCACTTGGGTTCTGTCCAATCAGAGTTCCGTTCTTGCCGATTTGAGTCCCAGGTGAGTAGACCTCGATCCATGTGCTGACCTGTGGTCTGACTAATGTCAGGCATCAGATGGGGGCTATGTGTAAGGGTGTCGTAGGGTCCCAGGAGGTGGCGTCTTCTCGGCTTGTATCACCGTGAGTCGGTGTCTGTACGAGGAGCGGTCCTTGTACCTATCTAGTTCAGACGTTGTTTCCGTTGGTTAGAGAGTCTACTCCTTTAGTGACCCTCAACTAGTTGTAGCCTTCCGACATGCGTGTGGTCCCATCAGGGAGTGGTGGCAAGGCTACCCGAGAGAGACGACTTGTAGGTTACTGTGGGCCTCCTACTGTGGCGGCTCGAGTCTGGCCTGAGAGGAAGAACCAGCTAGAGGGCCTGACATAGCGCAGTCAGTCAGTGTGTGCACACGTGGTCGGGAACTTCGGATGCGTGCTGACGAGCATGACCCCGACTAGACCCTTGTCAGTGTTACTTGTAAGTGTGTCTCAGTTTTCGCCTGGGGCGAGCAGGGAGACACTGCGACACGGTGTATGTCGTCAGGGGACGCATCCGACTGTGCTTCTAGTGGGTGGTACTCCTATCTTTGTCAGGCGGTGACTCTTAGTTTTCACTGTGATGTATGTCTCAGTTTTCACACCATGAGACCGGCGTCAGGCATAGTAGGGCTTTTCCATTTATTTATTTCAGTTGTACTCGCCTTTAGCTGCTTACATTGCAGTTTCTCATTTTGCAAGGTAGGGGTCCGAGTGATCCCTACTGAGCCTTTTGTTATGAGACTCATTCCCTTTATTTTACCGCGTTTCAGGTGAGGCGAGGCTTCAGAGGAGTGCGTCTGAGGCTCCACGTGGTTCTAGTGCCCAGGGTTAGTTGCCAGTTGCCAGAGCGGGGGTATGCCCCGTGTAGTTGTACTTTCCTTTCTTTACTTTACTATTTATGGACTACTATTGTATTATTAGACTGCCGTTATATTGTGGACTATATAATTTGCTTAATGTTAATTCTATTTCCTGCTGGTGATGGCATCCTCCTGGACTGGTGGATTGACACACCTCATGTTGAGGTCTCGCCACTTCTTGATGAAGTCAAGGGCGCTCTCGCCCTTCTTCTATCGGAGGGAGCAAAGCTCAGCTAAGGAGACTTTTCACTCGACCATTTGGAAATAGTCGAGGAACTTCTTCTAGAGATCCACCTAGTCAATGACGGAATTGGGGTTGAGGTGGGAATACCACTTGAAGGCCATTCCCGTAAGTGAGGTGGCGAAGGAGATAAGACTTATTCAATGTGAGCTCGCCCATGGCCGTAATGTAGTAGGCCAGATGCTCATGTGGAGACCCATGCCCGTCGAATTTTTGTAGCTTC
Source organism: Amorphophallus titanum (assembly GCA_024336825.1). Classification (NCBI taxonomy): domain Eukaryota; kingdom Viridiplantae; phylum Streptophyta; class Magnoliopsida; order Alismatales; family Araceae; genus Amorphophallus; species Amorphophallus titanum. The sequence continues at coordinate 188,331 of JANBPO010001747.1, read as the reverse complement.
GGTGGTTTGGCGTACTCCTGGAGAAGCTTCTTGAACTGATGGTGTAGTGAGTAGGGGGCACTGTAGAGATCTACGGTCGCGACCCCTTCTCCAATCTGGGCGAGCTTGGTCTCAACGATCTGCTCGATCATCTGGCACTGTGCCATGAGGTTCTCTGGCACCAGCATGTTGGATGGATGTGGTTGAGCCTCGGCCAAGGGCGTGCCGAACCCAATAATTGTAGGGGTTCGAGTAGCTGCCGCTGAGATGTTAGCACCATTTTGCCCATCTGGCGGGGCTGGAGCATCCATTGAGAGCCCAGTGGGTGGCTAAGAACGAAGGTCACATTCCTGAAGCAAATCTTGCAGGAGGGCCTTCAAGTACTGGTTCTCCATCATGAGAGTCTCAAGAGTTACCTCTTGGATTTCACCGGCAGGAGGATCATTGTTGATCGGCTCCGCATTAACAGGGGTGGCATGCTCCTCAGTGGGAGTTTCTTCCGCTCGTGTGGACACCTGAGGTCCGACAGAAGTGCCGATGTGGCCTACTGGAGTCGGCGGTGGAGGCGGATGATGAGGCCTCCTAGGGTGAGATATGGGTTGGTTCAGATCATCGGTCTAAACCTCAGGTTGGTGTCCGGTTGTATAACACGCGAACACCCTGATGGCGTCGTTGAGGAGCCAGACCGTCTGCCTTTTCTGGGAACTCTTCTTAGGGAAGACAGGCGTCCCCAGTCTATCGAAGATCGAGGTACGTTGCAGAGGAGTCTCCATCATGGCATCTGCCTGAGGAGGACTCAGGGCTAAATATTGGTAGGGATCGGAATAAGCCCGTCTTTGTTTCCTCCTATCTGAGTGAGAGGTGATGAGGGACTGGATGCCGTCAGATGATGTGACTATAGGTTCAGTTGTTCCTTGCTTGGCGTGGCACCTTAATGCCCGAAAGGGATTGCTGAGGCGCGGCTCCCAGACAACTTGAGCTTCCCCTGGGGTAACCCAGATCCTTCTCAAGTCAGATTGCTGGCCCCCCTGTCCTTTCTCCTCCGACGGGACTTGGGAGCCTGGATGCCGAACCAGCACTGGTGCTTTTGGGCCGTTGCTGAAGCGTTCGCCCACTTAAGTTCTGCCTTGTCTTCCCGCGTTCGACGCAGGAGGCTAAAGCAGTTAGTGGTAGGGATCGTCGAGACGATCCATTCTGGGGATATAATGGGTTCGCCCCCATCCAGGCGAATCCATAAGTCCCCGACAAGAACGGTCTTGCCGAAGTTGCTGGTAGTGGGTGGCTTGCCTTTACGGCTACGACGATACTTCTTCTGGGGAGCCAAAGATGATTCCGCTCCAAGGTGGTAGGTCGAGAAAACCCAGCCTGCGAGTGCTGGCGGCACAAGGCCATTCATCGGGAATACCGAGACGGGCCCGTAAGACGCGAGGTCCGTAGTGAAGGCCGGCGGCCGGGAGGCTCGAGTGTGGGCCTTTGCCCGAGCCGACATTAGCATTGCGGATGCTCTCAGCGATGTGCTTGCACCCGGAGTTGTCATTACAGGGGGTACCGGGATGCCGGTGTGATGGGGACATCACCTCCCTTGCCCACACTCATGGCTCGTCTCCTTGCCTCGGACGCATCTAGCATGGTCTAGTTATCTATTTTGAGTCATATGATGTATTTTCTTATTTTTATGAACCCTAACCCTAGCCCCCCAGTGTCCCACACCCCATCCCCCTCTCCCTCCGCACTCAGGTCCACCCTACCCTGCTCCGAGCATCCACGGCACCCCGGCGTCGCCCCGTCTTCGCCATGCCCTCTCGTGGATCGAGAAGGCCTCGCTGCTGTCCCTGCAACCAGCCTGCAGTAGAGGTTGAGTTTTCAGAGACTACCCCAGCATCCTCGGTGCAAACCAATCAAAGCTTCATTCTGTGGAGTCGTACGTCGTGGAGTCAGCTTCGTTCCAGAAGTGATCCCGCGGCGATCTGACCTCAGCACCATTCGCGCCGCCTGTTCTCGTGCAACTGCACCAGACTCGGGTCTGAACCAGAGCACCATATGGTAGCAGTTCCACCGCCCACCCCAGTGCGATTTAGCTGGAGATCTCTTCACAAGAGTTCTGCTCCTCCGAAGCGCCGACGCACCAGAGGTGGTCCCACCTGCTTTCGACATCGTCTCTATCCGTGGCATCCAATCTCCCACAGGCGCGCCAGACCCGGAGCCCCTGTTCGCCCAGGACAAGCTGCTGTCAAGTCGGCCCCGACACCCCTTCTTCCTGTCCGTTTCAGGTTGTGCTGCCTTCACCAAAGTTGTGGCCCTCAACGAAATGAAACCAACGCAAGTGGTTTTGTCACGTTCCAACGTCGGCGCTGGGAGCTCCACCATGTTCTTTGACCTCCTGTCCTGCTATTCATCCAGAAAACTGACGCCGGCCGTTCCTGCGACCACGCCCAGAGAGGTGATCAGACGGCTGCCCCCTTCTGAGGGCTCGTAGACCTCCCAGTCAGCAACGTCCCCGACCTGTCCCCGCCATGATTGGAGTTCTGCAACGCCCGTACCGGCCGTCGCACCACATCTGAGCCGACCAGTCCAGCCGAGCAGAACTACACCGGCCTGCTGTAGCAACCGCCATCCGCATCCCGCGCCGTCATCTCAGCACCAGACTTTCAGGCGTCCGTCAGCATCCCTCGGCCATCGTCCAAGAGCTGGCTGCATCTTGAGCGGACGCTCGAGCTTGGCGTACGGGCAACTGTTGCTCACCCCTCCCCGCGATCCCCCCTCCTGCGTGAGGGTAGTGTGTGTGATTGATCGCCCCACCCCTGTGATCCCCCTCCCTGCGTGGAGCGTAGTGCATGTAATAGTAAGGATGACACTAATCCTCCCCGACGCAGCGTGTCTACAGGGTGCGCACACTCCCCGGCTCGCCATCGTCTCCGACCGGAGCCGATCCTTCGGACAGCTAGGTACGTGCGTTCGCCACTCCACTTGCTTGCTTAATATTAGCTCCGACTATCAAGCCGCGTGAGGAGTACCCGGCCCAAATTTTCACGATACGAGAGATCTTGCTGCCGGTGAGCGAGTGCACACCAGAATCGATCCCCTCGGTATCAGTCCGCCTGGTTGAAACCGACGCCCACCACTTGTCCCCGAGTGGCTCACCACCACCTTCCGTGCTACTCGGACCGTGTCCGACCCCGTTGCGAGCCACAGCTCACTGAACCGTCACTACATGCCCCGAGTGGAGTTCGTCGCGTGTGCGATTGTTAGCTTCGTCGCTGGACGAGTTGCGCTTTATTGATTGCTGGCTTAGGATCCCGCGTCTCGACCGGGTTCGTCCCGCGTTAGGCACGGACCTTCTATATGCATAGACTATGCACAGACTTTGGTGAACAATCCAAAACATGCACGGACTTGGACTTTGCACAGACTTACCTACGTGCAGCAACACAAGTTTGCACGGACCTTATGAGAAAGTGTGCACAGACCATGAATGTTGCACGGACTTGAATGCACAAGACAGAATGTGCACTGACTGTGTTTTGCGCACGACAAAACTTGCATGGACTTGATATGTTCAAACCCAAAGATTGCACCGACTTGCCTTTTGTTAAGAAATGCATTGCATCGACTTGCCTTTTGTTAAGAAATGCATTGCACCGACTTGCCTTTTATTAAGAAATGCATTGCACCGACTTGCCTTTTGCAAGTCTTGCAGGAGGGCCTTCAAGTGCTGGTTCTCCTTCATGAGAGTCTCAAGAGTTACCTCTTGGACTTCACCGACCAAAGGGTCATTGTTGACCGGCTCCGTGTTGATGGGGGTGGCACGTTCCTCAACGAAAACTTCCTCTGCTCGTGTCGATGTCTGAGGCCCAGCAGAAGTGCCGACATGGCCGACCGAAGTCGGCGGCTGAGTCGGGTGCCGCGGTCTCCTGAGTTGAGCTATGGGCTGGTTCAGATCGTCAGTATGGACCTCAGGCTGATGCCCGGTGGTGTAGCACACGAACACTCTGACCACGTCATTGAGGAGCCGGACCGTCCGCTTCTTCTGAGAATGCCTCTTGGGACAGATGGGTGTCCCCAGCCTATCAAAGACCGAGGTGCGTTGTAGAGGGGCCTCCATCGCGGCATCTGCTTGAGGAGAACTCGAGGCTGGATGTTGGTGGGTCCCGAAACGAGCCCGTCTCTGCTTCCGCCTATCTGAGTGAGAGACGATGAGGGACTGGGCGCCATCGAACGATGCAGCTGTAGGGCCAATTGCACCTTGCTTGGCGTGACACCCTAATGCCCGAAAGGGGTTGCTGAGACGCGCCTCTCGGACAGCTTAAGCTTCCTCTGGGGTAACCTAGATCCTTCTCAAGTTGGATTGCTAGTCCCCCTTGCCCCCATGTCTCCGACGGGACTTGGGAGCTGGGATGCCGAACTGGCACTGGCGCCTTTGGGCCGTTGTCAAAGCGTCCACCCTTTTGAGTTTCGCCTTGTCTTCCCACGTTCGACGCAAGAGGCTAAAGCGGTTGGTAGTAGGGACCGTAGAGACGATCTGTTCTGGAGGTATAATGGGGTCGCCCCCATCCAAGCAAATCCGTAAATCCCCAACAAGGATGGTCTTGCTGGAGTTACTGGTGGCAACAGCAGGTCGCTTGCCTTTACGGCTACGACGCTGCTTCTTCTGGGGAGCCGAAGATGATTCCGCTCCGAGATGGTAGACTGAGAAAACCCGGCCCGTAAATGCTGGTGGCGCAAGGCCACCCACCGGGAATACCAGAATGGGCCCCCAAGACGCAAAGTCTGTAGTGGAGGTCGGTGGCTGGGTGACTCGAGTGTAGGCCTTCGCCCGAGCCGATAGTAGTGTTGCAGATGCTCGCAACGATGTGCTTGCACCTAGAGCTGACACTGCATGGGGTACCGGGATGCCGGTGACCCGAGGCCTTGAGCCTAGACTAGGAGCTGGCGAGATCGGAAGGCATGATAGGAGGCCCTCGATCCATGCCGGAGTCAGTGCGTCCCATAGAGGCAGCCCAGTGCTGGGAGTCAGCATTGTCAGGTTGTGGGAGCAGTGCCCCTGAGGTAGAGCCGAGAGATCCGGAGCCTGACGCGGACCACTCGTGCCAGACGTCATCCGCGGGAAACCCCAGGGTTGTACGCCCGGTCTAGATGCTAGGGCACCTTGTACCAGGGGTTGAGAACCCGAGTGAGGCGATTGTTCTTCTGAGGTTCAGGTCAAGAGGCCCGAACGGGGTGCTGGGGAGCCGTGCCCCCGGGTCAGGGGACCCGTGTGGGGAGCCGGCTCAATGGAGGCTCGGGGTTGACGGCCCGAGCAGGGTGCAGAGGAGTCGAACACCTTGGGGTGGAGACCCACGCCGGATGCCGACTTGGTTGAGGCCTGGGGCTGGAGGCCCGATCGAACTACAGAAGTGGAGGCCAGAACTCGAGACGCGAGGCCCGCATCGGGAGTCAGTTCGGAACTGGGCCCGAGGGCTGGCGCTTGCCTGGGCTGGGGTTGGTCTAGAATCCCTACGGGAACCGGTGACGGGAGAGCCGAGCCTAACGCTTGGTCTGGCTGTCGAGGCTGGTGACTGGCGTGGCATGTTAGTGGCACCAAAAGAGGCAGGAGCTGGGGGTGGCGGCGGAGCAGCCACGGGGACCACACCCAAAAAGTAGGGTGATCCGACGACCGGGGCAAAGCTTCCGAAAGTGATCGGCACTGCCACAAAATTCCTGGACCATCCCTCACCAGTTACGGACGATCCGGCACCGGTCTCGCCTTCTTTGGAGTTCGGGAGCTCCCGAAAAAATTCCGACAGTAGCAGGTGGCCCTTTCGTGAGGCTTGATGTCACGCCCCGAACTGATAGGAGCGGGAAGCCCGCTCGAAACATGGCAGTGATTCATTCATGATACAGAACAGAAAAAAAATAGATAAGACAAGAGAATTACACCAAAAATAATATAACTTTTATTGATATAAAAGATCCAATGCTTACATAACTCTTGACTCTCTTATAATACATAAAAAGACTCAAATTACAATGAAAAACAAAAGAAAGACTTGAATTATAGGACTAAACTCAAATAAATAGAAGACTAGACACTCCATGACCAATCCATCTCATCACTCATCCTCGTCCCCATTTGTGGTCGCATCTTCAACATTACCTGAAAAAGGTAAGGAAAAATTGGGTGAGCAGGAAGCTCAATAGGAATTACTCTCTATCACCAGGCAATGCTTTAAGTAATTAATCAATTCAAAATGATGCATGAACGTAGTCAATGCAAGACAAGAACATAAATAAGATCAAAGGAACGACAAGGTAATAGTAAGAGATAAGAGCTTGAACATGATAGGAAAAAGAATATCCAGAATCAAGTGCAAGAGTTAGAACAAGTTCTCATAGTCAGGAACAAGATAGCAAGTACTCATATCCATATCAACAGGTTGTCACTTCCGGACCTCATATCAAATCATATATATCAAGTCATATCATGTCAAGTACAAAAAGAAAGATACCCAAGATGTAAAAATGTCTAGACCAAATCTTACATATAGTTGGGGTAATGCCACACCTGATCATCCATAATGTTGGTACATGTCTGGGCTTTGCCTTGCCCCTAGGACCAGATCCGGGCCCTTATAGTTTCAGCCTAACATTGAGTGTCAAGTGGACCTACAGTCCCATATAACATATCTCCATATAATTTACAATTGGCATCGAAATTCCAAAGATAGCTCATGTAATCAAGGCACAACAAGGACCAAGCTTATCAGCTTCCAAGGAAAGCTCCCATAAGAGAAAGATTTCCAAGGAATACAAAATCAAATGGAGACCCAACAAAGGCCACAATTTGAAGTATACTAAGGTTAACCCAAGCTGGACTGGGTTCCTACACAACCTTCATGGAATAATCAGAATTTGGTTGACTAAAAAGGGAAACAGTCATGCCTTAGACTGCTAGATAAGAGTAGCGGTCTGCACCAGGCTGCATAAAGGTCTGCATATCAAAGGACCAACCAGGAGGAAAAACGGTCCACCGCATGGCCGCCAGAATCGTAAAAATGGTCCAAGCACGACCGTATTAATAGAAAATTGGTCTATCGCTCGACTGCCAAAGAAAAGCAACACACAGTAGCAAAAACCAGGACAATTAAGATCCCAATCAGCCTAGGCTAGGGTTAGACTGAAGCAGAGTCCAGTCAACACCAGTATGGTCAATTTGGGTTACATAGGTCAACCTAACCAGAGCAGAGTCAACCTGGAATAATGCCAAATGACTGGATGGAATTTATTTCTAGGCTAGACAGAAGTGGTCAGAACCAGGCCGCATACTAAGAGAAACAATCCATACTCTGGCTGCTACAAATAGTAGCGGTCCTGGGATGGCCACAACCAGCAGAACAGTCTCGATTCGGGCTGTGAACTCACGTGATTCGATCGAGTCAAACGCTTCAAGTTTTGGGGTACAACGTGCCCGGCGTCCTAGTGCGAATCCCAGGCTCACGGTATAACGACCCGCAGCTCCGGATACCGATAACCCGGTGTAGCATCGGATTATCGCTACCAGAAACTAGGGAAGTCACCCCAGAGGTTGATGAGGCCCCTGAAGGGTGGGGGGAGTTTGTCAAGGGAGTGTATAACGAATTTGAATTACACCACATGCAATTTAAATTAGAACAATATTTTAAACTAAAATGCGAAAGTAATTAAAATATATCAGAGTGAACACTGATGGGAAGGACGCCACCCTGGATACCAGAGTGTGGACTTAGGTGGCTGGGAACTGGCTCCCTGGGAACTGGCTCCCTCTTCCTGCGGCTCGGGGAGCTGGAAAGCCGCTGCAGCATGTATGACATGGACGGAGAAGTGAAGAGTCCTCCGTGCGTAAGGCTGCGGTGGGTCTACCAGGGAATCTCCCATGTTGACCTTCCCTCGCCTGATCAGGTCTTCGGCGAGGTCCTTGAAGGGCTGGCAATTATAGACAATGTAACCAACCACCTCGTGATATGGGTAATAGCCTTGATGGAAGGCAACCCCTGGTGCCTGCTCAATAGGCGACGGGGTAATCAGTCCCGCGCGTTGGCATGCATAGAATATGTCGAGAGTCCTCTCGAGCGGGAAGGAGTACAACTTCTCCAGCTGCCCGCCTGCGGGTGTAGGCTCCTCGCCTTCAGGTGAGTCCGTCTTCAGATGAATCTAAGGACTCTTTAGAGAGCCAGCCCCTGAGCGGAGCCCAGCCAATGGGTGATACACCCGCCTCCCGTATGTGGGCTGGAGCTAACCCCCTGACAAATGGGCCGAAGGGGAAAGTGGCCAACTGTTGATCAATGCTCTCCAAGGACTGCAGCAGACGCCTCTGTTCCAGTTGCAATTGGCAGATCTCCCATCGAACCTTCCGAATAGTTCTCCGCAACGCCAGACACTCTGGAAGTGAAAGAGGGGCGACTCTAAGGCAAGTGTTGGACTGTTGATTTGAGGGCCCGGCTTCGGAAGCGTTGGAGCTCGAAGCCATTGCCGCCATATAGACCACATTAGCTGACCGGTTTGATCGACTCCAAGCATGAGGCTGGGGCGGGTCGACTGCATGACCCAACATATTAATCAAGCCCTTTTGAATGAGCTCTTCTACTATGTTCTTGAAAACATAGCAGTCGCCGATGGTGTGACCCAACCTTCGGTGATACACGCAATAGGTAGGGTCCTCCGTCTTGTCCACCTCTGAAGGCTTCCGCGGATCCGGCAGAGTAATGAGCTGCTCCTTCATACATAGATCAAAGAGCATTTTGGTGTGCTCTTTCCTAAAGAAATAGGGCATCTTCATGCGCTCCGCTAAGAGAGACGCATTTGCCTTGTCTTCAGGCTTTTTGCCCTTGCCTTTGGACTTTCCTTCTCCCTTATCTCCATTCGTTGGGGAGAAGTCCACAACATTCACCTCCTTGCCGCTAGCCAGACGGTCTTTGGAGGGTTTGCCTTTGACAGAAATTTGTGCAGGGTGGTCGGCAAAGAACATTTCAATCTCCGCCACCACCATATTCAGTTGGTCGAAGCCCCGGATGTTTGAGCCCAGAAGCTTCTCACTGACTTCCGTCGATAAGCCCCGGTGGCAGATGGTGATCGCATCTTCGGGCGTCGGAGGATTATCGCAGCGCATGCTGACATCCCTCCATCGCTTGATGAAGTCCAACACTGTTTCACCTTTCTTCTGCCGGAGGAAACAAAGCTCCGAGAGAGATTTTGCGTTCGACCATTTGGAAGCGGTCGACGAACTTCTTCTGCATATCAACCCAATCAGCAACAGAATTAGGCTTGACCCTTGAATACCATTGGAAGGCGGTGCCAGTCAATGACGTGATAAAGTACCGTAGCAAGTATGCCTCTTCCAGCGCCAATTCACTCATAGCGTGCCCTCACCATGTTGGGCAAACTTTGCCTCACCATGTTGGGCAAACTTCGTCTCCACGATGCGTTCGATCATCTGCTTCTGCACCATGAATCTTTCTGCCGCTGGAGTAGCAGATGACCGCGCATTGGCTTCATGCTGTGGGACTTCAAAGTCCACCACCAGTGGCAATTTCGCAGTTGTGACGGAGGCATTAGCTGCGGCCAGAATGGGAGACGGCTGTTGTTCCACTCGAGTGGGTGCCGCCTGAGGTGGGACAGGAACCTCCTTTTCACGCAATAGCGCCTGTAAGAGATTCCTGAGTTCTTGATTCTCGCGTCGGAGCTCTTGGCTAAAGCCTACTTGCTTGCGGATGCATTAGCGATCCCAAATATTCGGAGAAGTTATGTATAGGTTCTTTGTTTTTTGCCTTTGAGGCCGGGCTGTTTGGTCTCCTAGGGGGTGTTTTCATCTTTCATATAGATGGGGGATCTCTTTTCTTACAGCTTTTGTACTTGGGCCTTTTTTGCCCTTCCAGTTTGTACAGCTCCAATCAAATATTAATACAAAAAATAGCATCTTGTTGGTCCTAGGTGGAGTGGGTACATCCTCGTCCTCTGGATTGGGGGTGCACTCTCCCTTGGCCACTTGATGACTATAGATTTATATATAAAAAAAATACCCTTATAAAAGATTACATTTACAAATATACCCCTTAGTTTTTGTATATTATCAACAATATCCTCAATATATGCATTACTGTTATGTTTATACCCTCATTGTAACCCGTGTTAATTTAACTCGGTTATCTTCCTAGATAAGAGAGAAAAAACTAACTTGCTCTTGGGTTAGCATCTCTCTCTCTCTCTCTCTCTCTCTCTCTCTCTCTCTCTTAGTGCAGGTTGCTTGGGGGACAAGGTGAGGCAAGGCGGGAGGAGGCCGGAGACTCGTCGACATCATCGTCGGGTTGGCAGAGCTGCATAACTTGCTAAGAGATAGAAAGAGAGGGAGAGAGAGAGGATGGGGGGTGAGAGAGAGAACGTAGGGGGAGGGGGGATGCTGGAGGCGGTCTCCCCCTCCAGTGGAGGCCGAGACAGAAAGAGAGGTAGAGAGAAAGAGCATAGGGGGAGGGGGGACGGCGTAGAGGGTCTCCCCCTTGGTAGCGGATAAGACAAAAAGGGAGGGAGAGAGAGAGAGGATGTGAAGTGAGAGAGAGAGCACAGAGGGAGGGGGGATGCCGGAGGGGGTCTCTCCCTCCGACGATGGTGGAGACATAAAGAGAGACAGAGGGACAGAGAGAGAGAGAGAGAGAAGGGGGAAGCAGAGACAAATGAAAGTCGCTCTGTGTGAGAACGGCTTCACATTTGAAGTCATTTCCACATGGAGTGACTTCTCTCTCTCTCTCTCCCTCTCTTTCTATCTCGATTGTCGTTGGAGGGGGAGACCCACTCTAGCGTCCCCCCTACATTCTCTCTTACTCCCCATCCTTTCTCTCCCCCCTATCTTCTATCTTAGTCACCGTCGGAGGGGGAGACACCGTCTGACGTCCCCCCCGGGATCTCTCTCTCACTCCCCTTCCTCTCTATCTCTCTCCCTCTCTTTCTATGTCGGCCGTCGTCAAAGGGGGAGACCCCCTCTGACGTCCCCCTTCCGCTCGTGCTCTCTCTCTCTCTCTTTCTGTCTTGGCTGCCACTGGAGGGAGAGACCCCCTTTGATGTCCCCCTCCCCCTGATCCCCCTCTCTTTCCATCTCTTTCTATCTTGGCTGCCACCCTACGCTCTCTCTCTCCCCACCCTCTCTCTCTATCTCTCTTTTTGTCTCGACCACTGTCGGAGGGGGAGAGCCCCTCCGACGTCCCCCTGCCCCTATCCACTCTTTCTCACTCCCTGTCCTCTCTCTATCTCTCTCCCTCTCTTTCTATCTTGGCCACCTCCTCTAGTGTCCCCGTCCCCCTGTGCTCTATCTCTCACTCCCGGTCCTCTCTCTCTCTCTCTCCCTCTCTTTTTATCTTGGCCACCATTGGAGGGGGAGGCCCTCTTGCATCCCCCTCCCCCTACTCTTTCTCTCTCTCTCTCTCAACTGCCACTAGAGGGGGAGACCCCCTCCCACGTCCCCCTCCCTAAACTCTCTCTCACTCTCCCCCTCTTGCTCTCTTCTGTTTGTGACCATCGCTAGAGGGGGAGACCTCCATAGACATCCCCCTCCCCTGAGCTATCTATCTCCCTTTCTCCCTCTTTTTCTATTTCTGACCATCCTGGCCGTGGAGGTAGTGGCTTTGGAGGAGTGGGTGTTCACCATCAGGGGGAATGGGGGCTAGGAGGGGTGGGGGGTTATTCGTCGAAGGGGGAGATGGATGACACTTTGGCTACTAAAGCCCTATAATTGCACACCTATTTATGCAAGGACATAAGTAAAAATAAAAGTACATAAATACAAAAATAAAAACTAATGTTCCACACATAAATCTCAAGGCTCAGGCAGGGAGCCCCATGCTGTCGCCCAACCATAAAGAGGTCGGAGTCGCTCGAGTCGTGCTGCGGGTCTGATAACGGCGACTGGCTCTCGTGTCCTCACCACATTTATGTGGGGGCATGAGAGCTCGATTATAGGTCCTTGCAAGCCACGGGACAATTTCGTCATTTGTGACGGTTCCCAGGTCATTGCGTTATTATGTGGGTAGTTTTGTATCCATACATAGTGTTTGTTAAAGGACCTGTGACTCAACATGGTGCCGCCAGAGGGGCATCACAATGTCTTCCCGTCATGAGACAGTGTCGAGGTTGGGGTAGTAGGGGTGTCATAGGCACCATTGTGCTGGAGTAGTTGGGCGTCACCAAGGCCAAGGCGACCGAATGACGTAGGCACCACTTGTCACGGGAGCGATCAGACGCTGTTAAGACTGCAGCGGTTGGACGGCGTGAGCATTGCCATGACTGGAGCGACCAAAACTCGTTGAGCTCAGGATTGTCGGGTGTCGTGGGCACCAGTGGGACTGGAGTTGTTGAGCGATCGAGCGTCGCAGCTCCCGATGTGATTGGAGTACCTGAAAGTCGGGCGCCCGGGGCGTCGCTGTGGCTGAGGCGGCCGGCAGTCGGGTGCCAAGGGGGCACTATTGTGACTAGAGTTATTGAGTGATCGGGTGCTGTGGGCCCTGATGTGACTGGAGTGGCTGGCAGTCGGATGCCGAGGGCACCGTTGTGGCTAGAGTGACTGGCAGTCGAGTGCCAGGGGCACCGTTGTGGCCGAGTGGTTGAGTGATCAGATGTCAGGGGCCTTGATGTGACTGGAGTGGTTGACAGTCGGGTGTCGGGGGCACAATTGTGACTAAGTAGATGGGTGTCGCTGGACCTCGATGGTCATGCTCAGGGCCCGTTGATAGAGGCAGGGGCCTGGCGCTTCATCTTACGTCAGGACTTGTGAAGTATGCCCATTATTCGGGTAACAGCACTGAGGGCACGCTAATCGAAGTGACCCGAGGCGAGGAGCCAGACTAGGCGCCTCGATTAAGCCATGTCTGATGGTGCGCGACCATTGGGACAGAGACTGGGCAGGGTGCTCTCGTTAAGCAACGACTGCTTCGTGCACGAATGTCGAGGCAGAGATCGGGCAGGGCGCCTCAATCGAGCCTCGTGTGAGGGCCGTGCATGATTATTGAGGTAGGGACTGGATAGGGCTCCTCTATGAAGCAGCATCAGAGGTCATGTGCGAACGTCGAGGTAGGGGCGGGGCGGGGTGCTCTCAGCAAGCCACATCTACGTCGTGCACGAATGTTGAGGCAGAGATAGGGCAGGGTGCCTCAATCGAGCAACGTTTGAGGGCCACGCACGATTATCGAGGTAGGAATTGGATGGGGCACCTCATGAAGCGACGTCTGGGTCATGTGCGAATGTCGAGGCAGAGCCGAGCAGAGTGTCCCTATCGAGCAACGTCTGGGGGCGCGTGACTATCGAGACAAGGCTCGGGCAAAGTACTTTCATCAAGCAACATCAGGGTCGTGTACAAATATCGAGACAGGGCCCGAGCAGAGTGCTTTCACCACGCAAGATCTGGGGTCATGCACGATTATCGAGACAACGTACGTTCGTCAAAACAGGGGGACGCCTCTTAGGAGATTGGGGTTTGGGCTAGACACCGTATGAGGGATGATCATGCATGAGGGATGATCATGCGGCATGCCCTCGACGTAAGCCTAGCAAACACACACACAAATCCCCTTAGCGCGCCTTGATAGTTCGGGGCTGAGCTCCTTAATGCTTGATGCTTCCTCATCCATGCTTTGAGCTTCCAAAGGGGGGATTTTATAGTGGAAGGTGAAGGGTCAAGGGGGTTTAGGCGGACTAGGTTGAGGGGTGAGGCTGGTCCACCCATCAAGACTAGAGACCTTGGAAGTAATGAAGATGGGGAAGAAACCACTACCATTCATGCCCTTTGGAAGTTGAGCAAGCTTCATCAACCTGTGGAGCAACTGGATGAAGATCAAGAGCAGTGGAAATCTTATGTAAGAGCTCTTCAAAAGCTAAGGCCCAAAGTGGCTCATTAGTCATGTAACTCTTCCATTTTCAATGAATAAAAATTGTCCTCTAAGTTGAGCTATTTATCAATTGTATTCTGATCAAAACTTCCGAATTCTGCAATTTGTTCAAAATAACGCCTCCATAAAGGGCGTGACCAATAAATGAGACGCCTTCACTACAGGGCGTTTTTCACCGAACAAACGCCTCAAACAACGGCGTTATCAAAATAAGGCGTTCTACGATTCAAAAATCCCTAAAAATCCGTTCGTTGAATTTCCATAGGTAACGCCTTTTCCATGAGTCGTCTTCCAAACAGCTCACGCCCTGGTCAAAGGCGTTTTCTACAAATAGTCATCATTGCTCGCATCCCATCAATCAACGCCTGTTTAATGCGTCTGACGACGGTTACACTCCCCATACGGAAACAGGTCACGCCTTAGTCCACGTCGTCTTATATTCAAAATGCGCCTTCACCTGCAGGCGTTACTTCTACAAAAAACGCCCGCCAAAAAGGCGTGTCTTCGTTTCGAAAGTTAAAACCCAAAAGCCCTCTTCTTCTTCCTCCTCCTCCATCTCATTTCAACCCTTCTGCAACCCGAGACCGAAACCCCTCTCCTCTCCTCAATCTCTCATTCTCTCAACCTCAACTCTCATTCTCGATCTCTAGCTATGGCCGGCCCTCAAAAAAGACAACGGGTGGCAGCGCCGGAGGTGGTCGATCTGGAGGCAACCGAGGCCCACGGCGAAGACCTCGCCGCGGAGGGGATTTTGGCTATGGCGTCCGGCGACGAGGGCCACGGCGACGAAGGCCACGGCGACGAGACCGTGGAGGTCATGGTAGGCCAAGAAGAAGGCGATGAGGAAAGCGACGATGGAGAAACTGAAGATGAGGAAGGAGAAGAACAAGGGGAAGGAGAACAAGAGGAAGGAGAAGACGCCGACGAGCCACCGCCCGCGGCGGCGCTCGTCCCCCGTGGACGGCTCAGGCGACCGAGGGAGCCCCTACCCCGGCCACAGCCTCTGAGGCACGAACGGGTAGGCCCATTTCCCATTTTTTTTATTTTTATTTTTATTTTTATTTATTTTTCCCTGTTAGTAATTTCCATAGCCTTCGGGCTGGACACCTGCAACCCAGAAAAGAAACGCCTTTCACGAAGGCGTGATTTTAGTATAAGACGCCCTAATCTAGGGCGTGACTTAAAATTTCATTTGTTCTGTTTCCAAAATATCATCTCGCATGCATTTTTTTTGTTTTTTATTGTCTGCCAACTTTGAGAAGTAACGCCCGCATCCAGGGCGTCAAATGAACAAGAAACGACCAAAGGAGAGGTCGTCTCTTAAAAAGGTAAACCAGACAACGCCTCCCAAAGGGGCGTGAACTGATAAAATTTTTATTGATGTTTTTCTTGATTTATCTCGCACGCCATTACTTTCTGCAGACCGTGATAAATAACGCCCCCATCCAGGACGTGAACTGAACAAGAAACGACCAAAGCAGAGGTCGTCTCTTTCATTCATTAAAAATGATAACACAGACAACGCCTCCCAAAGGGGCGTGACCAAATCAAAAGACGCCTTTGGCAGAGGCGTTTCAATAAAACAACCCCGGGGGGACAAGTAAACACGCCTGCCCACAAGGCGTTTTCTAGGAAGGAAACGACCTGGATCAAGTCGTGAGTAGAAAAGGTCACGCCCTTCACCAGGGCGTGAGCTAGATGTTCAAACCAGACTTCAGTGTTCATATTTAATAAGATTAAACCACCAAATTCTTCTGTGCATGCAGGGGTTGATGAGGACCAGGATCTCCTGGGACATGGTCTGGGCAGCATACCACGGTCTCCCTGATTTTCACAAATGATGTATGCAATGCAGCCTAGTTGGTAGAATGAACGATAAGGTAAAACACTGGGAACGAGAAAGCTTATGGAGTGCCGTTGACGGGCTCGGGAAAGAGCTTCTCCGGTGTGGTGACGACGCGGGCGGATGACGTGCCGGGACGACCCTTCTCGTGCGTCTGAACGCTCGGGGACGCGGCAGGACCTCCCGGTGTCGATGTCGCCCCACGTGAGAGGGGGAGAGAGAGGGGGAGAGAGGTGAGGAGAGCTTTTTAATTTTTAGTTTTGTGATTTTTATATTTTTTGATATTTTAACTTTTATTATTTTTTGGGGGGGAAAGTGATCTTTTGAGAGAGAAATGATAAAGGAGGTAATGTGAATAAAAGGTAAAAGAAGGATAGATGGGGGTTAAAGGCTAATAAGAATATAGACGTACAGACGCATATATTGACATCCACTTGGGTAGAGAGAGATAGGGAGAAGGGAGAGGGAGTTTTTTTAATAATAATAATATATGTATATTATATATATTCTAGGGAGAAGAAGAGAGAGAGAGAAGACGGGTAGAGAGAGATTAACAATGGTGATATATATATATGTTATTTAGAGAGAGAAAGAGAGAGAGAGAAAGAGAGAGAGGGAGGTCGCGGGATTAGAGAGAGAGGAAGAGAGAGATAGAGAGAAAGACGGAGGGGGGTTCCCGCGGTGAGGGAGAGAGAGAGGAAGAGAGAGAGAGGTCGCGGGATGGGAGAGAGAGGAAGAGAGAGATAGAGAGAAAGACGGAGAGAGAGGAGCTCGACGGGGAGAGAGAGAGAAGAAGAGAGAGATAGAGAGAAGGAGAGAGGGAGAGGAGACGGGATGAGAGAGAGAGAGAAAAGGAGAGAGAGAGAGAGGCTCCCGCGAGCGGGGGAGGTGGCGGCCGGGAAAAGGGGCGCTCGTCGGCGACGGGCTCGCGCGCGGGGAGGCGTGCGGTGGTCGGAGTGGTCACCGGAGGGTGGCCGACGGAGGTCGGGAGAGTGGAGGTGTCTGCGGCGGTGCGGCTACGGAGGTGGTGCGGGGCCGTCAGTGACGCGGAGAGGGAGGCCAGTCGGTGGCGGTTGTGGCGGGCGTGGGCGTGGTGGCTCCTGTGGGAGGCGTTCGATGGTGGTGGTTGTGGGGAGGGGTCACCGGAGAGGTGGGCAGTGTTAGGCGTACATGCAGGGAGGCGAGAGGGAGGTCGGTGGTGAGGGCGGTGGTCTCCGCGGGTGGAGTGTTGAGGTGTAGTTGAGTGAGAGGGGTCACTGTGGCTAAGTGGCGTGCATGCAAGGGGGTCGCCAGCGGTGCAGGCGGTGTGAGCGTGGGGGGGTGTCACGGCGGTGAGGGGGGCTCGGCGTGGGAGGTGGCAGGTGGAGGGCGCGCTCGACAGGAGTGTGAGAGGGTGCGGTGCAGGTGGGAAGGCGACGGGGAGGCTGCGGTGGGGTGAACGTGGAGGGGGTGCAGTGGAGAGGATGCAGGACGGTGGGATGGTGGTTGCGGAGGGTGGAGTTGTGTTGGGAGGTGGCCGACGGTGGGGGAGTTGGGAGACGTGGAGAGAAGAACAGGAGAGGAGGCCGAGAGTTACATGCGTGTGTGCATGGGGGAGATGGGAAGGTTACCGCGGCGGTGCTAGCAGGTTGTGGAGCACGGTGGCGTGGCATGCGCGTGCGGTGAAGGAGGCCAGTGGCTAGAGCGGGGTCAATGCGGAGGGTTCGTGGGAGTCGGGGTGATCAGAAGTGGTTTAGCAGGGAGGTGGGAGTGTGTGGTTGAGTGTGAGGAGAACGGCAGGGAAGGGAGGTAGTCATCGGGGAGGGCTCTACATGCGCAGGGGAGAGGGTGGAGACGGCGGGCGGGCTCACCGGTGTGGTGTGTGTGGGTTGGCCGGTGGCGGTGGTTGGGTGAGCATGGAGGGAGGGTGGTCGTGCGGTGCGGTGGTCGCGGACGGGAGGTGGTCGTCGGGGTGCCGGAGTGGTCGGAGGGGAGACGCCGGCGACGGGGCGGTCGTGGTCAGCCGAGCGATGGGCTTGTGCGGCGGTACTAGATAGATTTTTACTTTTTTGACATGTATTGTATCAGCTATTGCCTTTCAGATGTACAATCAGTCTCTTTAATAAGAGAGGAAATGAATATTTGTTTTATTTTATGCTGCTTACATGACTGGAGTGTTCAAAAATAGAACTTGTAGTTGCGTTCCACATCTGAGGGATGGGTTCTCCTTCCATAGTTGATAGTCAGTATGCTCCTTTTCCGAGCGTCTCGACCACTCAGTAGGGGCATTCCCAATTGGGGGATAGCTTGTCCACCGCCTCAAGTGGTCGAGAAGCTTCAACTTTTCTGAGGACAAAATCTCCCGGTTGGAAGTGTCTGTCTCGGACTTTGGCATTGTTGTATCGAGTGAGGTGATGTTGATATTCCGTTGCTCGCATGCTAGCAATTTCTCAGACTTCATTTGCTAGGTCAAGGTTCTCGAGCAGTTTTTGACTGTTTACCTCGGGTGAGAAACAGATGACTTGAAGGGAGGGGTTGCCAATCTCCAACGGGATCATGGCCTCGATGCCGTACACCAGCTAAAAGGGACTCTCATCGGTTGCCATTCTAGGAGTCGTTCTGTGCGACCAAAGTACGTTTGGCAATTCCTCAAGCCAGCTGCCCTTGGCTTTACCGAGCCTAGTCTTGATGCCTTTTAAGATAGTCTTACTGGCATTTTCGACTAGCCCGTTAGCCTGAGGGTGGGCGAACGAAGTGAAGTGATTGTGGATGCTTAGGTCGGCACATCTGTCTTGGAAATAATGAGAATCAAATTGCCAACCATTATCGCTCACTATCACCTGGGGGATGCTGTAATGACAAATGATTGACTTCTAGATGAAACTCCACATGATTGTCTCGGTGATCCTCGTTGTGGCTTCGGCTTCGATTCACTTGGTGAAGTAGTTGATGGCGATGATGACAAACTTTTTCTAGGCCTGAGCCGTAGGGAACGGCCCAAGGATGTCGATCCCCCACCGAGCGAAAGGATAAGGCTCGGCTAGGGTGGTGAGCTCTGTTGCCGACTGATGGACCAAGTGGTCAAATCACTGGCACCGATCACACTGCTGTACGTAGGTCGAGCAGTCGCGCTGTAGAGTGGGCCACCAGTAACCCTACCGAAGAAGATCCTGGTGAGCGACCTTCCTCCTTGGTGCGCCCCGCATAAGCCTTCATGGACCTCTTGAATAGCTCGCCTGGCTTCGTCGGTGTTGACACCCGTTTTATGACCAATTAGTTGGGACGTCTCCTTACTCATCTTAAATGATGCCCCGAGTTGTTTACCCTTGTTGAGTCTTCCTTGGATTAGTTAGAAGTCTCCTTCTTGGGTTATTACCTTCCTTGGTTAGGTTTCGGCCTTGTCTTATGCTAAGCAAACACTTTCGATACTTTATCATTCTCTTGAAGCATAACGCATTCACAAAAGGCCGTTATGTATAACATGACGCATTTCCCTCCGTCCGTTATATCGTCTCATTCACCGTCTCATCCAGCGTCTCATTCAGCGTCTTTAACGGGTCTATGTATTGCCGTTATGTATAGCATAACGCGTTTTATTAAGTCCGTTATATTCAGCGTCTTACTAGTTATTCCAAGTCACATAACGGCCCCCTATCCATCCGTCGTATAATGTATGACGCACTCAGTTAGGTCCGTTATATTCCCCTAAGGTCAAGTCTTCCACAATCTTCTTGTTCAGTCAAACCCATTTGCCCTTTATGATTTCCAGCTTCATGACGGTCCTATGTCATCCCGTCATGCAGTCTATATAACGCCCATAGTAACATCCGTTATGATTCCCAGAGTTCTACCCATATACGTTTTGCCTACCGTTCTTATCTCTTTTGGATAGGGTTACATAGCGGACCGGGTAAAGTGCGTCGTGTTGATATAGCGGTCTATCGCGGATGCGTTATGCTTCACAGAGCAGTTCTAGTCGAACTCTGTTTCTCTGCAGTCCGTGGTTGAGTTGTAGAGGGACTGATTTTTTTTGATCTGGGAATTTATGGTTGGTATGAGAATTCATGTTTTTTTATTCCTTTTTTCTTTTTTTTCTCCTTTTTTTATATAGAGCATCTACCCTTTGGTCAAGGGGTCGACCCCTATGTAGATGTCTGCGCAGTGAGGCCTCGAACAGAGCAGAGCCCTAGGAGAGTGGCCCCTAGGGTCAACCCTTACAGCAGCAAGCTATGAAATCTTTTTCCTTTTTTTTAGAGGAGCACCAATTGCTCATGAACAACATGCATCTCATATGCAAATACTCGTAGAAATCTCTGATTTGGTTTGAGAATCTTTGTTCCCTATTTCTTTTTTTCTTTTTATTTTTTTATCTTGTTCACCCTCATTTTCAGCAGTCACCTAAAATTAAGGTCATCATTGCATTTCTTTGTATTTGGTGTCCATCATCATCTTAACAGCCACTCAAAGTAAGGTTCTCACTGCATATTATTTTCTTTTGTGATTAGGATCATCCGCTACACATCTTGCAACATATCAATTTTTTTAGTGGTTCTTTGGTTTGATCCACTATCCATCATTTCTCATGTCATTGATTCCATAATTAGTTCAAGTTTCCCGGCGAGAATCTGGCAGCACCTCCCCTGGACCCAGAGCTTTTGGGGGGTTAATTAAGTACTCGTCCACAAAGAAAATCTGAGACGGCCCCAAAATAAGAAGGATGCCCACGAAAGTGGCAACATCCATAGTATTGCCCACATGGGTCCCCGAAGGGAGTGAGTGGGCATAATGAAAACGTATGTGGTTCAGAAATCCATATTTGGCAGGAACATTTCAGAATACTCTAGTTCGGAAAAATTAGCCCCTTGTGGAAGGGCATGAAACAAATCACCCGGGGGGTGCCCAAAAGGAAAGCTAAGAGAAAAAAAATCTAAAGAGAATCGGGCAATATTGGCCCAGATAAGTGCACGGACAAGAAGGGGGGTTGAATTGTCCCCCAAGCGAAATAGCGGATTTTAAGATAACTTGTAGAATTAAAGAGATTGACGCGAAATATGATAAACAATAGACTTACATTCTCTCAATCTCGCTGAGCTCACACGATCGAGTTGGAATAAAATAATATGCAAGCAAGCAACCATAGGACACAGGGATTTTAAGGTGGTTCGAGATCACGACGGGCTCCCTATGTCCACCCCTCACCGAACCGGTGAGACTTCACTCGCTCACAACGAAGCGCACGGAGTAAAAACTCCAACACACATGGAGACTTCGTCTCCACAACGATCCAACACCGGGATCAAACCACACACACAAACGCTACGCCAATCGCAGCAAGATCCACACGACCGTATGCAAACGGTCCACCACGATGTTTGCTCAAGTTGAGAAAATACAGAAATATGAACAATACACCTCAGACCAAAAGGTAAACAATGAAGAACATCATAAATAGATGATGAAAGGTTGTAGAATATTTCCCCTTGAGCTCCACAAGCCAAATGATGAAGATCCTTGAAGCCTAGGTCGGAGGGAAGTCGGACGGCGTCGTTTTGGGCATCTCCTCGATCCTCTCTTCGAGCCGCTTCCTTTTTCCTTCTACCACGAGCTCCAAAGCTTCTTGGAAATAGATCAAAACCCTCCTTGAAGAGCTTCTCCTTCCTTTTCTCCCTTTTCCTTTCCTACAAGATAGAACAATAAGAGCATTAGGTTTTCCCCTTGCCCAAATTCGTAGTTCACAATGGTATATATAGAGGGGTGGAGAAAAGACACATAAAACCCTCCCAAAGTGTGTTAGGAACACCTAAACATGATTAGTAACTAATGGGGGGTGTTATGGTTAAGTTTAGAAGGGTTTAGAATTGGTTTAAAACACATTCGCCCAACCCGTGCCGGAATGGGTCGACCCTATGGGTCGACCCCCGCACAACCAGAGAATGCCCGTGGCTGAAAATCAGGACACAGGCTGATGGGTCGACCCATGGGGTCGACCCATGCACTGTGGGTCGACCCCATCGGTCGACCCATGGTCATACAAAGGTCGACCTTGCTGCTCAAGGGTCGATGTTGATGAGGCTATTGCTACACCAAGGCGTCAACGCAGCAGCAGGGTGCGTAGACGCTGCAGTGAAGCAACTTAAGTTTTGAAGCTCAACAAATCTCTTCTAGTGCGTTAACGCCTTTGGGTGGCAACGTGGACGCAGCACTGTAGGAGTCTTCAACCTTTCGCGCCAAGGTCGACGCTTATGAACGCCAAGGTCGACGCTCATGCTATCAAGGTCGATGCATGAAGCAAATAGGTCTTCTACTGCGTTAACGCAGTAGAGGCTCGGCGTCAACGCTGCCTTTGTTAAAAGCCTCTTAATTCCTTCACGTGACCCATGTTCGCTTGACTTAAATGCCAGATACCTTTTCATTGAAAATAAGGAGGTCACGTGATCCAATGATGAAGGACCTCTTTTTTCTTGAATTATTATTATTATTATTACTCTTATTATCTATTACGCTTAAAGTGTATCGGGCTAGGGGTTGGGGTAGTGTGCCGGCGAAGGGAGAGGCGGTGAGGAAAAGAGGGAGAGACGGTGAGAAAAGAAAGGAGACGGAGGGAGAGACGGTGAGGCGGGAGACGGAGGGAAGAAATGAGACAGTGGAGTGTGTCGGCGAGGGAAAAGAAATGAGACGGAGGGGGAGACGGACGCGGGGAGACGGTGGGCGAGGGAGTGTACCGGCGAGAGAGAGGAAGACGGGAGACGGAGGGAAGAAATGAGACGGTGGAGTGTGTCGGCGAGGGAAAGGAAATGAGACGGAGGGGGAGACGGATGCGGGAGAGACGGTGGGCGAGGGAGTGTACCGGCGAGAGAGGGAGAGAGACGGATGCGGGAGAGACGGTGGGCGAGGGAGTGTACCGGCGAGAGAGTGTACCGGCGAGAGAGGGAGAGAGACGGATGCGGGAGAGACGATGGGCGAGGGAGTGTACCGGCGAGAGAGTGTACCGGCGAAGGGCTATAGGCTACGCCGGTGAAGAGGGATGAAAGGGGGATTGAGCGTCCTGGTAAGGGGTATGCAGAGCTCATCTCTTGATGGCTTTAAGGCCTTTCTTTTCTTCTATCTCTTAGTTGAATGTAGCTTCGTACAAGTCAATTCTCCCCTCGACTACTGTGATTACTTGAGGTGTTCAATTACTATCCGGTCCAAATATCTTTTGTAACGCCCCGGATTCAATTATCTTCATTAAAAGTGTTCGTTAATTGTTATTCCATTCTGCTTGCTGCTCCCGTTTGCCCTTGTTGTACTCTGACAAAATTTCGGCAGCACCTCCCCTTGACCCCGGGCGTAAGGGAGATACAGGGAACGCGCCCACATGGAGTGGCGGAACCCAACAATTGTAGGTGGGCGTCCGCAGACGACACACCGTAAACAGACCTTGAAAAATGTGAAGGGGGTTGACAAAGAGGGGGGCTGCTGTGCTGGCCAAGGGTGCTGGGCCAAAGAGGGGAAAGACAGGTGTGCCGGTGAAGGGGCCAAGGGGTGTACCGCTGAAGGGTTAAGGGATTGGGTGTACCGGCCAAGGGGTGTACCGCTGGAGGGAATAAAGGGAAGAAAGTGTACAGGGCAGGGGCTGTGCCGGCGAAGGGGGATGAAGGGCTGTAGGGTGTGCCGGCCAAAGGAGATGGTAGGGGTACAGGGGGTGTGTCGGCCAAGGGTGAAAAGGGGGAGTGTACCGCTGAAGGGTTTAGCCAGGAGAGCCAGGTGGGTTGAGAGTGTGCCAGTCAGGGAGACTGTACAAGGGCACCGTTGAAGAAAGATCCCGGAGCACACTGCTAGGGAACACACCGGTGGGGATTGGCTCAGGGGAATGAAGGTCAGGCGTTGATCAGAAGGGGGGTTTGGTGAAGGCGTGGAGGGGCATGCACCCATACACCACCAAGGACAGGGAGACCACTAAACACAAACATCGGTCAGGTAAAAAGGATGATCCGGGCAAACAAGGGACCAATGTTTATTCATGCAAAGCAAGAGATCGGAGTACTACAAGGGGAGAGAAGCGCGACGCCATCGCTGCCGACCTCCGCTCGCACGGGGCGGCGATTGCGGAACTGATCGCTGCGAATGTTGCGGAGTACGCGGCGCAAGCAGCCTACGACAAGGCTGCTACCGGCAATCCGCGCAACTTGGCATGGGACGAGCTGGTCAACGCTCGCCTGCGCCGTCTCGCCGCCCTCCGGCAAGTGGAGGGGAAATGAGCGCCTACACCCGCCAACTGTCCGCAGCCGCGCGGCAGTACGAATCCGAGTGTGATTGCTGCGATGCCGACCCGCGCGCGATTGCCGCCGAGGCGGCGGAGGCCCGCGCCGAACTGAGCCTGCCGCCCAGCGCCGACACTGCGCGGGAATGGGCGGGAGTGGAGCGCGGCAACGCGGTTGACGAATCCCTGGCCGAAGTAGCGCGGCTCAACCGCCTGCTTGGCCCCGACTGGAGCATCGCATGAACGCACAGCGCAAAGAGTATTTCGTGGTGGTCCGCCCGCCCAACCAGTTCAACCCAAACCCGCTGCCGGAGCCTGCGGTTGACGAGGAACACGCGCGGGCGATGGCGACGGTGAAGGGGTACGAATCCCCCGAACTCGGCCCGTACCGCGTGGTGCGGCTTGTGGAGGCGGAATGACGATCCTCGACCTCGCCCAAGCGCACCCGCTGATTTCGTTCGCCTACCTGTGCCTGCTGATTATGACCTTCTCGCCGTATGTGCGGGAGCCGGAGGGCGACCGTGATTAACCCCGACAGCAGCGAATGGCGCGACTTCATGGCCGCTGCACTGATGGCGCAATTCATCGCGCTACCGATGCCGGTGGACCGTAACGGGCCGATTCCTGGCTCTGATGATTTGGAAGGAGAGGACGAATGAACGCACACACTCCGGGGCCGTGGGTCGCCAGCTTGGGCGAGTACGCCTTCACCAACTCGGGGCAGCGGGCCATCACAACCGAGACGGGCGAGGAAGAAATGCCCACTCATATCGCGTTCGTATCGCCGGTTGCCGATCGCAAGCGGTCCACACCATACAACGCCCCGGATCCCAAACGGGACGCCAACGCCCGTCTTATCTCAGCCGCGCCGGAGTTGCTGGAGGCGCTGGTCAAGGCGCGGGACGAACTTACCGGCTTGCCGCACTCACTTGGCTACGAGTTTACCCACCTTCGGGAAATCGACGCCGCAATCGCCAAAGCCACCGGAGAGGGCGCATGAACGCACCCCTCGGCCTCCTCCCCCTGTCCATGTACCGCGTCACCGGGCGCCGCAAGGTTCCGGTCACGCCCACGAACGAAACGCGCTACCGCCGATTCCGCGATGCGTTGCCTGTGCGAGTCGGCAACGAAGTGGACTGGACGCAGCGCACCCTCCACGGCAGCCAGTCGGGGCCATCCCCTAGCCAGCCCAATCCGGCTGGCCGCCATCTCTCCTATGCGCGCGAGCAATCGGCGCCGGAACCGATCACGAACGACTACGCGGCACTTTCTGGAGGTTGGTAATGAACAGCAATAGCGCACTGTGGCAGGCGGTCGAAAAGACCGATCCGGCCTTCACCAAGGGATTCAGCCGGGGCGGCGGATTCAAGGGGACCGCGACCAACGCGACCTACCTTGCGCGCAAGGCCACCGAGCAGTTCGGCCCGTGCGGCATCGGCTGGGGCGTCCAGGTCGTGGACGAGGAAGTCATCGAAGGCGCCCCGCTGCTGGTGGAAGGCGTCGTCGTGGCCCACGAACGCATCCACAAGGTCCGCGCGAAGTTGTGGTATGTCCGCAATGGCGAGCGCGGCGAGGTCGAGCAGTTCGGGCAGACGCAAATCGTCGGCAAGAACAAGAACGGCTTTTTCACCGACGAGGAAGCGCCCAAGAAGTCGCTGACCGACGCCATGAGCAAGTGCCTGTCCCTGTTGGGGTTCAGCGCGGACATTCACCTGGGCCTGTATGATGACAACAAGTATGTCGCCAAGCTGGAGCAGGAGTTCGCCAACGGCACCGAGGACGACAAGGCGAAGGCCGTCGGCTCCGAGCCGATCTCCAGGTGCTTGTCCGGGTGATCCGCCGGCAGGTAGGAGCGCAGCGCCAGGAACGGCGGTGACGTGAGGACCAGGTCGATCGACCCATCGGGGATCTCGGCCAGGCGCTGGAACACGTCGCCGATCAGGTATCGGGCCGTCATCCCGCGTCCTCTGTGAGTGCATGAACCAGCACCACCACAAACGCGGTCACGACCGCTGACGCGATCAGCGACGAGAGAACAGCCATCACGAGACGCGCTCCGCCACCAGGGGCAGCAGGTTGCCGTCCGCGTCACGCCATTGGCGACGGCGGCCACGGACGCAGCGGACCATCGCCCTCTTCTGGCTGACCGTCAGCGTGTGCTCTTGGAGGATGTCGGCCACGAACGAGCCGCCGTCCACGTCAGGCAGGTCGTGGATCTGCTCCCACCACCAGACCTTCGGGCAGCCGGTGAACGACGAGCCGAGCTCGATCGTGTTCCAGCAGTGCTGGCACATCTTCTCGGTCTCGGGGCCCGAGCCGTAGTCCTCGTCGATGACTGTCCACCAGTGGTACGTCTCACCGGGTTCGATCGTGCGGGAGCACTCCTTGCACTGGTGCTCCTTGCGGGCCTTGCTCTGCCCGTTGCCCAGATGCACTCGCTCGTCGTCCACGTACAGGCACATCAGCCCGCCTCCTCCACTCGTCCTGTTGCATCGGTGATCGCGTTGGTTGCGCGATCCATCACGTCGGCCGCGTCATCGAGCAGGCGCAGCAACGCCGCCTCCCGTGCCGCGGCCTCCACCAGCAACCGGTGCTGGCGCTTCACCACCGCCTCTAGCTGCGCGTTGCAGGCAGCTAGAGCCAGGGTCTTCACCAGGAGCGGCTTCACGGCTCCACCACCGGTCGCCACTCACCCACGGCCGGGCCCACAAGGGAGGACTCCGGGTCGCAGCAGTCGGGCACCTCACAGATGAAGTCCCGGGTCCACTGCTCGCGCTCGAACTCCCCCGCGGGCGTGGTCGTCATCCACGTCAGGAGCCGCCACGGGCCATCCCACCTCACGAACGACATCGGCTTCACGCCGTCCCCCAGTTCTCGACCAGACCGGCGACGGCCTCATGGAGCTGCGAGAGCCGCACCATCGCGATGCCGTCCGCCGCGCCATCCGGCATCGCCACAGCGATGAATGGGCGGTGGTCGCCGATCGGGCGTTGCGCCTCGGACTGGGCCTCGCACTTGAGGAACGCGGTGACCGCCGGCTTGATCTGCGCCCCGGCCTTCACCTCGACCCTGACCGCGCCGCCAAGGAACTCCTCGTGGCCCGGATGGATCGAGGATCGCGGGATGCCGAGAGCGGTGACAGCCTTCGCCTGCTTCTTCTGGCCCTTGCGCTTGTTGCGGAGCCCGAGGCAGCGCCGGCACTTGCAGCCCCGCTTGACGCACCGGGTGCCGTCGCGCCACTCCTGGGCGCGGAGGACACCGACGACACCACAGCCGCAGCCGCAGGGCTCGGGCCCCGGCTTGTGCAACGCCACTACGTCGCGGGACTCACCGCTCATGGATCCGCCTCGGTGACCCCTCGTCCCAGTAGACGCGCATGTCGTCCACCAGCCCGCACAGGTGGCCCTTCACCAGCGCCTCGGTCGACGTCGCAAGGGCGCAACAGAATTCCGCGAGCGCGGCTCTGCAATTTGCGCAGCAGGAATCCAATCGCCAGCAACAATTGGTCAAGACCGGCTCCGGCAGCGTGCAGGCAGTACAGCAGGCGGCGGCGACCCTGCAGCAGGATCAGGCGAGCCTCGCCCAGATGCAGGCGAACGTGACCTCGGCGCTGAAGAACAAGGCGGTTTCGGAAGCTCAGAAATCCAGCGCGCTTGCAAGCCTGAAACAGGCTCAGGCGCAGGCGGAGGAGGCGCAGCAGAATCTGAACTATACGACGATCACCGCCGCCCAGCGCTGCCAGCCGGGCGCGTGCTGCCACCGGCACCGAGAACGACAGGCCCTCGTCGTCCTTGAGCCAGCCAAAATAACAATAGATCTCTTAAAATGATGTAATTGTATTGCTGAAATCAACAAATACATCACCAAACAATTAAAAACAAATGAGTTTAGAAATGACACGTCTAGTCGAAGCGCATAGTCATTCGAATTAAGAGATTTATTACCACTTAATGTGCGGATCTCTCACACCTCTCTCCCATCATCACGTCTTCGGAGAGAATTTTACGAATCTCGATCTAATTTTCAAGAACACAGTAGAACAAAATAACAGAAAAGAAAAAAAAAAGAAGACAAGGATGACGTGAGAGAAACAAAGATTCTCTCACGGTTTAACACCCTTTCTGTAGTAACCAACAACTCCCAATTGATCACCCGTTGTTATCTATTTAAAGGATTTAGGGAATGAATGACCTCAAACGGCTCTTTCCCCAATTATCAACACAAATATGACAAGTTCAACGGGCGATACAATAGTCAATATTCGCTGCCCATGCTCACAAAAGTCATCAAAAAGTAACGGTGATCGATGGTGGAGATTTTTCAAATCGTACAAAAAAAATCTAACAAGGACTACTTGGACTCACGCAAGAAATCCATTTTTGCTGCCTTTCATTAGTATATGTGCAAATTTAAATGCAAGAATGATAGATCTATCATTCCCTGTTCACTTAGTCGAGCCAAGTGTTATTATGCTCTTAACCCAACGTTAACATACACACACGTAGGAATGGTGGCGTCCGCATGTAAAGCTTAAATAAACATGTCTTTATTTAACTTCGCTGGGGAGCCCATGGAGCCCAGCTCAATGAGACTCAAGCTCGGTTCGTTTAATCAAACATTCTTCGCACCAAGGTTAGGCTTACATTCTGATTGTAATCATTGTAATCTTTGGGTTTTTATAATATTTAATTTTCCATACCCGTGATGTGATACATATTAAAACCATGTCTTATTCTCATTTCACATTTTTTTATAGTCTAATACTTCCTATATATTTAAGAGACAGACGTTCTTAATACCAACTTTTGAACTTTATGGTTAAGAGAGCAACCCTAAGCCGAAAGAGACGCGCTGGCTACCCGTCCCGGACGGTAATCGAAAGGGATCGGTGCACGGGGTGGGCCCACCCCCCCCTCCACCAATCCCGTCCAATCTGAAATAGATGGAGTTAAACGGAGAAACCAATAGACTTTTGGAGAGAGAATCGCTTGTAGTTGGAGTGAAGTGAACACCACATCCCAAACATGTGGATGTAGTCCCCCCGCAAGGGAAGGGATATCCCACAACGGCTGAGCACAATCCCCTTAAAGAACAATCCCCTTAAAAGAGGAAAGAAAGGTGTCACATGTCATGATGCAATTCCACCGCCATCCACCAAACCAACATCAGTGTCATTAGGAAGTTAAAAGATTAAATAGACTTAACGGAAACTTAAAACAAAGTGTTGCCAACCTACGGACGACCCCACTAGTTTAAATGCTGGGATGTGCCACTTTGAAAGGAGAAGGCACAGGAAGCATAAAAATTTCGAATACCCAATCAAACAACTAAATTCTCAAGTATAGTTTATGATCAACATGCAGATAGAGGTGTCGTCACTTCAACTCACCTGGTATATCACTTCTCTCTTCTTTAGGAAAGTCATGGATTCAAATCCCACCTCCCTAGATTGTACAAGAGGAGAAAATCATTAAGAAATTGTATTAGATAATTGCGTTAATGCAGAAGAATATTTGAAAGTTTGCTTGGCAATGCAAATATCCTGACCCACCAAAGAATGCAGATAAAAGCATATCTATCAGCCGATCTAAAGTACGGTTCAATTAGGGCTGCTTTGATGCTCGAATAAGCGGGGCGGGGCCGTAGATGGCGTGTTCCCAGCGGCCGTCTGGTTTCACCGGTAAAAATTTTACCCGTCTTTGAAAAACCCAGAGTGGACGCTGGTCAAACAGGCGAAATCGCCTTGTTTTAGTGTCGAACTGTGCATTCGAGTTCCCGGGGTCGAACACCTTATCCGAGTGGGAGGAGAAGAAAAATGACAATAATCAAGGAGCCAATGGTGTCTGCTCCAGAGGCCCCTCATCCCCTAGACCCTGAGTGAAGAAAATATAAACGATGTCTTCGCAAGCCAGGCTTGGATCTCGGGGATCACGTCGTTATAGCCATACTGACTTTACCTCGAGCCGACAACCCTTTGAATTTGATTTGTCTTCACCAGGACTCACCCCACTCTTTTTCTATTACCAAACATCAAATTTTGTCGTATCCCCAGCAAACATTTACTCAAAGGTTACTGATGCCTTCATCACGCTCTCAACTCGAAACATTTTTTAGAATAAAATGAACGAAGAATGAATGAGGTGGTTTAAACACTCTTGCCCTGGAACAGAGTATCTCACTATGTTTCAGGTTATTCCTTCTAGATTTTCATTATCCTTGTATATTTTAGGCTATGGGGCCCTCTTCCTGGCGACTAATCAAGTTTTTTTTCCCTTTCGGAGAGATGTAATTAATGTCGTGACCTTTATGGCACGGTAGATTCTAGTCCCGACACGATACCCACTATCGTCTGATTGATCAGACAACGCGCACTATTGACTTCAAGCCATCTCTATCTTTGGAGTCCGAATAAACTGTCACCTCGTGACTGACACGCCTACACACTAATAAATTAAAAATAAATAAATAAATAAATAAATAATATAAAAAAGGTCCCCCACAGGACTACTTTGTAAGTGGATATGGAGGCTTGGGACAGAGGATGGAGGCCTTTGGGTGTAGATGATCATACAAAGATATTATTCCTCATCTAGAGTTTGGGACATGACTCCATCAAGAACTTATAATATTTCCTCGATGTGGAGAGACATTCTGCAGTGTGTAGATTTTATCAGAGCTAGTGTCAGAGTCAGACTTGGTGATAGAGAGAGATGCTTGTTCTGACAGAATAGGTCATGTGGTGACTTCTCCTTAGCAGAGGTTTTTCCGTCGTTGTTCGCTATAGCAGGTGCACCCTCTACTAGCTGGGGGCATTTGGGCTCCCACTTTCAGGAGGAATATCCACCCTCAAGAGATGAACCAGTTAGGGCATCTACTATCTTTCCTTCTTGACTATGCTTTGATCGCTAGCAGGGTATATTCATGGTAGTGGAGATGGGAAAGGGAGGGAGGTTTCTCAGTCAGGTCTGTATACTCTCTCATTTCTAAGGGGGGAGTGCGATACTTTTGTGCATCTCAGATTTGGGCTCCCAAGAGCTCACTGAAAGTGAAGTTATTAGTTTGGAGGATCTCTGATGGTCGCCTTTCCACTTGTGACAGGGCGGCACCTTTGCTCCATAATATTCTTACTGTTTGTTGCTTGTGCGGGGATGGGGAGCATGATCTGAACTACTTGTTCATCAATTGCACTTACGAGAGGGGGGTTTGGGTGAGGATCAGTCTAGGGCTTCCACTAGCACAGGAGGTGAAATTTGAAGAGTGATAAGATTATTTGGTGGCTTATCTTCTATGCAACACTATGGGCATTATGAATCGAGAGGAATAACAGAATTTTCAAGAGAGAAGCGAGGCATGTTGACCAATTTCTTTCTTTTGTTTGTGAAAGAGTGACTTTTTGGATAAAAGAGTCATGTAAAGTGGGGAATTATAACTCCTCTCTTTTTTTGTCGTTGGGAAGTTAATTGGGCCATTTGTACGAGTGGTTCTTTTGTATAGGGGTTTGAAAGCTCATTGCTTTTACTTGTGGACCGTTTTCTTCTTTAATATATACTTAGGGTACCATCCACTTTTCAAAACAATGGTTAATAATAGTAATATGTACATGATATTTGAGGATTAAGGATAGTAATTCTGGTATTTTGCATGTAAGAAAGATATATATATAATCAACTCTTTCATTTTTGTTCAAATCTTTTTTTTCGCATTTATGTTGAAAGAAAAATTTGACATTTACAGTCATAGGAATCTCTGCCCTGCTGCTTCCTCGGTGAGATCCGTGAGGAGATTATTACTTCTAGTGATGCATTTTAAACCCTCATTTTTCCATTTAACAATTAGTGTGTGATCAACATTGCATTGTTTGAATCCAAACCAGATCATAGCTTCCCGAAGTTGATTAAACCATGCTCTGAGGGACTGTTTCAGTCCATAAAAGGTCATTCTGAGTCTACAGACTTTTCCTTTCATATCAACACCAAGAGACATTCTTCACATCCATCTGACATAAAGCCCAAAAATATTACACAGCAAGTGCCAGAATCACTCTGAAGGATTTAACTTTCGCTACAGGTGCAAAAGTCTCCTGATAATCAATCTGATAGCTCCAAGTGAGTCTAGCCTTGTCCCTTTATATCACTCCTTGTGTGTTGTATTTAACTGTGTAGGCCCT
Source organism: Amorphophallus titanum (assembly GCA_024336825.1). Taxonomy (NCBI): domain Eukaryota; kingdom Viridiplantae; phylum Streptophyta; class Magnoliopsida; order Alismatales; family Araceae; genus Amorphophallus; species Amorphophallus titanum. Next base: position 156,241 of record JANBPO010001747.1, on the reverse strand, counting down.
CTTGGACCCAACTGGTGTCCTGTCCCTAGGGAGATCAACTAGATCCCACGTCATGTTCTTGCTAAGTGTACTTAGCTTCTTGTCCATTGTTTGTCGCCAGTTAGGATCCTTAATAGCCTCAGAAAATGAGTTAGGAATAGAGAAAGAAGACAAGGCAGATAAATAGGCCCGATAATGAGAGGAAATACAAGAGTAATTCACAAAATTGGAAATGAGATACTTCGCACAACCACAGACTCCCTTGCGAACAGCAATGGGAAGATCTAAGTCAGTCCCAGGATTTGCCTGAACAGGATTTGTTGGCACAGCAACCTCTGGAGTTGGCCGATCAGTAGCTACTCTGTTTTTGATATTCTTCCTCTAGTATCTGAGCAGGGGCTTTTCCGAATCATGTGCACCACCATTAGTAGGAACATAAGACTGAACATCCAATGTAGCAGAAGTAGAGGGCATGGAAAATGGTAAAGGCGGAAGAAGAAGAGTGGCAGTAGTGCAGTAATGTCCGTGTCCTTTATCACTAGAGTCTCCCTTAGAGTATGAGGCCAGAAAGAATAGTAGGACTCAAGACTCAAAGAAGGTGACGCCCTTGTGAACAATAGAGCGTCCACTAGAGGATAACAACGGTAACCTTTTTGAGTAGTAGAAGAACAAAGAAAAACATCCGAATAGCACACAGGTCAAGTTTGGAACCGCCAGGTCCAACTGCATGAATAAAACAAAGACAACCAAAGACCCACCGCCTGGATAAAGGATTGTAAAGGGAGAACGATTTATGAAGACTCGGGATGGCATTCGATTGATGATGAAATTTGCAGCCAAAACAGTATCAGCCCAAAAAAATTTAGGGAGGTGGCACTAAAACAAAAGTGCCCTAGTTGTCTTGAGAAGATGACGATTTTTACGCTTTGCAATACCATTTTACTGAGAGAATATGCACAGGAGGACTCATGGATAATGCCTTCATGTTCAAGAAATATATTGATGTTACGAGCAAAGTACTTGCAAGTATTATTAGAATGAAGAACTTTGGCAGATTTATCAAATTGGGTCCTGACCATGTTACAAAACACCTGAACAATACGAGGAACTTCAACTCAAGATTTCAGAAGATAGAGCCAAGTGCAATGTGAATAATCATCAATAAAAATAATGGAGTATCGCAAGCCATCCAAGGAGGAGACAGGGGAGGGACCCCACAAATATACCAGAATGTACAAGTTCAAACGAGGAGGTGCTTTTATTGATAGAAGAAGAAAACTGAGTCCTAAAATGTTTTGCCAACTGGTAGACATGACACTGTAACAACTTGACATCAATTGACTCAAATAAAGAGGGGAACAAGACTCTCCACGACTGAAAGAAAAGATGCCCTAAACGAGAGTGCCACAGTTGAATCTCTTGTAGTCTCCTATCGAGGCTGAGAGATGCAAAAGACTTAAAGTGCACTCTTCGCACACGGCTGGAAGATACATAGACCATCCACTTCACGGCCAATCCCAATCGTTCGCCTTGTCTACAAATCCAAAAAAACATAACGATCAGAAAAGAAGGTTACTGAACACTGTAACTATTTGGTAAGACTACTAACAGAAAGTAAATTAATAGAAAGGGAAGCAACATGAAGGGTAGAGGACAAGGTCAGGTGATCAAATAGGTGAATGGACCCTTTGTCAGTGACGATGGCACGGATGCCATCAGCAGCAGTAATCTTATCCTGGTTGGAGAGCAAGAGTAAGACGTGAAAGAGGTAGGCATATCGGTCGTGTGATTCGTGAAACCTGAATTAATGACCCAAGCATGCTTTAAGAGGCTGGTAGAGGCACTCAGGGCTACACCATGTATACTTGAAAGTGAAGGAGAGGTGGCAGAGGCCTGAAGCTGTGATGTGAGAGAATCCGTTGTAGAGTAACAACATCAGAAGAGGTAAGCACAGCAGAACCAAGAACAAGAGTAGATGATCCAACCTCTAGAGGCAGAGGAGATGGGACAGCTATGACATTGTCCTTAGCTAGCTTCTCCTCCTGAGTTCGAAAAGTGTAGGGCTTCTTATCAAGGAATTTCTCCCAGAAGAAATCATTGCCATGGTTTGTGCAGCCACAGTGCTTACATTTCTTCTCACCCCCGCTGTTTGAAACTTCCGAATCTAGGCTTGTTGACAGTGGTAGCAAGTGCAGAAGATTCACCAACATCAGAAACAGGAAGATGGGATCCTTTACTGCCCATGACTTGATGTCATTGCTCCTGGCTAAGGACTTTGATAACGGACAATCTCCCATACCAGCTGGGAGCCAGTTAGGAGCTAGTGCAGTGGTAGCAAGTGTAGAAGATTCACTAGCAACACCGATCTGTAGACAATCAAGATATCCCAAAGCCACTTTATCACCCCTCGATGATAACTGTGGGAAGGGATAACGGACCACCTCCCATACTAGCTAAGAGCCTTCAATGCCAAAACCCTCTCTAGCAAGCAATCGTGATCGTAGTCATCGTTCGCGAATTTCACCCCTGAGGGTGTCAAGAACACACCATCCACTGTGGGCTCTGTAACTCTGTGACACCCGTACAAGTGCCAAATAGTCAGAGACAACGATGCAATCTATCAAAGTGCCTGAAGAAACCCAGACTCATCTGGTCAGGATACTATCTCTGCCAAGTGAAACTCTCTGGAAAGCTCGGATAAGAAAAGGTACATGTGCCCTGCATGCTGTCCCTCCCCAACAATATGGCCCGCTCAAGATAGCACCTCTCCTCTGTCAAAAGGGGATCGTCACTCCCCATGCTTATGGGTGCACAGCTCTGAACGAAGAGAAAGAGATGATGGTCCAATGGATAATGGGATGGATATTCCTCTGATCAGTCATATGTATCAACTCCATCCCTCCTCGTAAGGCGAGAGAGATCGACAACTCCCTCACTCTCACTGGCACTCTCAGTAGGGCCCTCTACGACCCAGAGAAGACCACGGTCCACTCCATCAAAATTATCAACAATAATGGTGCGTGGAGGAAAAGGTGGCATGGGTCGATCAGTCTGCTTGACATAATAGTCTTCGGAACCACCAATTTTCAGCTTCCTAGAGTGATCTCTATCTCTACCGTAGCGGGCCATGTCTGCAAGCGTTGCGAAAACAAAGAAGGAAGCAAAAGATTAGATGAAATATACAAGGACGGGAATAAAACAATGAAGTCCAGCCTGACAAAGTCCCATCATGTTGAAACGACTTGGGACAAGCAAGAAAACTACAAAGGGCACGGGTCGCCCACCTCCGCCTCCAGCTTTCACGGACGTCCCGTGAGGGGCATTTATTGCACCCATTATTTTCTCCATTTAATCGAGACAATTTTCTCGAATCTATCGAGTTAAATTGCACTAAACTTCGACGACGGTCAAAATACGGCACAAAGCCAGTACTGTCGGTCCGAAGAGTTGTCCCCATACTCCGGAATTCCCAGTCAAAGAGTTCTTCAATCACAAGTTCCCCGAAGCAATCCAGATAATTGTAAACAACTCAAATTAACAAAGACCAGCAAACGGCACAAAGCCAAGTATCGTTGTAACTCTAGACGAATCTTCGAATCCCGAGAATTATCGTCGGATTCCGGGATGAATGAAAACAACATCGCAGCAAGGAAACAAACACGTCGGAATTGTTCACGCACCTACAGAAAGCTCGACACGTGTACAAGGTGATCCCGACGAAAGCAAGCTTCTCCTCTCGACCAACGACATAAAGAAGACCAAAAAATAAACAAAGGAGAAGCCTTTCTCCTCTCCACGTCTCTCGCTTTTCCAGCCCAGTCTGACAAGGTGGGACGTCGGGCGGGCCCGCTCGGGGTCAAGCAGACCCGGGCAGGGTCGCTTGACCCCAAGGGGACCTACCAAGGTCAAACGACAAACAGACCCCGCACGGGGTCATTTGAGCCCAATACGGTCCGGTCTGCCCGGGGTCAAGCGGACCACTACGAGGTCGTTTGACCCTGACGGGACCTGTCCGGGTCGAACGCCACCGCACGGGGTCACTTGACCCCGAGTGGGGCCCACCAGAGGTCAAATGACCCCCCGACCCTTCGTTTGACCCCGGTGGGGCCGTCCAGGGTCAGACGCCCCACCCGAGGTCGTGCACGGGCCCACGTCCCAGCCCACCTGGGCGGTCTGACCGGCCCTCTCCACCGGGGTCAAATAAGCCCGACTGCCTTTTCTCAAAGAGAGAGAGAGAGAGAGAGAGAGAGAGAGAGAGAACCCACCTTGTCCCTGCCTAGAAGGTATGGTCTCCATTTTCGGATGGCAAAGATAATTGCCTCCATTTCTTTCTCATATGCAGAGAGGCCCAACTGCCGTGTAGAAAAAGCTTTGGTCAAATAAGCTATAGGACGACCCCCTTGCATCAATACAACCCCCATTCCAATTCCACTAGCATCACATTTAACCACAAATTCAGCAGAAAAATCAGGTAATGCCAAAACTGGAGCGGTGCGCATAGCCTGCTTAAGTTGGATAAAAGCCTGAGCAACTTCAGCCGACCAACTGAAATTGTCCTTTAATAGTTGAGTAAGAGGAGCTGCAATTGTACCATAGTGTTTGATAAATTTTCTGTAATAACCTGTCAGACCTAAGAACCCTCTCAATGATCTGACCAAAGTAGGTTGTGGCCAAGCAGTGATGGCTTTGATCTTGGATTCGTCCATAGAAACACCATGTTCCGATTTAATATGACCCAAGTAATCAATGCAAGTCACTCCAAATGAACACTTGGACAGTTTAACATGGAGGTGATTATCCAGTAATATCTGTAAGACTTGTTGCAGGTGAAGTAAATGGGATTCCCAAGTTGAGCTATACACCAGAATATCATAAAAAAAACAATACAAATTTCCTCATGCAAGACTTGAATATATCATTCATCAAATTTGGAAAGTTGATGGGGCATTGGACAGTCCAAATGGCATCACCAAGAATTCATAGGGACCCTCATGAGTCCTAAAGGCTGTTTTATGCACATCCTTAGGATGCATCCGGATTTGATGATACCCGGATCGCAAATCCAACTTGGAAAAAAACTTGGCCCCATGTAATTCATCTAGTAAGTCATCCACCAATGGAATAGGATACTTATCCTTTATAGTGTGTTGGTTTAAGGATCTGTAATGTATACACATACGCCAGGTTCCATCATGTTTTTGAACCAGAAGAACTGAAGCAGAAAAGGGGCTGTTGCTATTTTGGATATGTGCACAAGAGAATAAGTCTCTGACTTGTTATTCAATAATGTTTTTTTTTGGAAAGGGGAATGACTATATGCAGGCTTAGAAATTGTGATGGATTCATCATCCAATGGAATAGTATGGTCACATGGTCGAGAGGGTGGCAATCCCACAAGCTCTGAAAAAACTATAGTATACTGTTGAAGTACTGAAGATAAATCAACTGGATAATCAGAAAAAGAAGGCAATGTTGTTGACATGGTAGATGCGTCAATAGAGAACAGATGCAAAGCATATAAAGAGTGGGCCTTTGACAACTCATGTGAAAATTGAGTAGCTAAAACAAACTTAATATCTGAATCAGAAACTCCCTGCAGAACAAAACTACTGTTGTGTAATGTAAACTGCATTGTCATTTGTGACACATTGAAGGTAATATCTCTGAGTGGTTTCATCCAGGTAGTGCCCAGAACTATATCAACACCTCCCAGTGATAATACCAAGAAATCCAAAGTAAATGAAATACCAAGAAGTTTCAAAGTGACACCAGGACAAAGGCCTTGAGAAGCCAACTCGATGCCAGCAGCTATGTTAACTCTGTGAGTAGGAAAAATCCGTGATGGTGAGTCCCAACTTCTTGCCAATTCGCAGATCCAAGAAGTTATGAGTGCTCCCATTATCTACTAAAACTATGACTGACATATGACCCATAGTACCAATAAGTTTAAGGGTGCCAGGTGAAGCCAGATGAGGAATAGATTGAGAGGACAATGAGGGCTCCGTCTCAACTGCATGTTCCAAATTGGGTTCAACACAGTCATAAGAGGAGGCATCAAGGTCTGTGTCGTCAGGAAGCAAGTGTAGTAAAAATAATTTGTGAGATTGACAAGAGTGACCAGGTACCCATTTGTCATCACAATTGTAACATAAACCCTTAGCTTTGCGATCCTGTAGCGGGGTAGTGAGTCTACGGATTGGTGGAGTTGTTCGTTTGGGTTGAAAGGAAGGAACAGGTGGTTTGCTGGACGATGGCAAAGAAAAATTGAAGTGTTTCGCCACCTGAGAAGTGCATCTGCAGTCGAAGAAGTCCGGCAGAAGAAGAGTCAAGGTGGTCTCAGGGGAGGGAGAGGGCGTCCAGTTGAGCTTGGAAAGCCATGCTATTGTGATATTAAGGTGGTCAACAACACTGAGCATCATGTTGCGTTCAAGGTATTTCTGCTTCTTTCTGGATAATAGGCTTTTGTTTTTGGTATCCTGTTAATGTTACACCAATGGAGGATATAATCGGAAGGGCAATTTGTGAGTCTGTCTGTTCTATGTATACACATATATATTTGTGTGTATAAGCGTGCATATATTGTTATTTTGATACATGTGACATGTCTGTTTATTGTGTTTTAATCGCAGGTGAAAACAACATCCCCTAAGAAGTACTTCGTAAGGCCCAACACAAGGGTGGTGCAGCCATGGGACTCGCAAATCATAACAGGTGCCAATCATATTATTCTCTAGTCTATCCTTTCAAGTGAGAACAGAAGATGAGAAAGGATTTTTATGTGCTGTACTTACTCTTTTATAATCTTGTTCTTATCTCTAGTAACACTTCAAGCACAATCAGAATATCCATCAGACATGCAGTGTAAGGATAAGTTCCTCATTCAGAGTACAATCGTGCCGCCAAGCACTGACATTGATGAGGTCCCACCAAATACAGTAAGCTTCTCTATCTGACCACTGGTTCATTTTTATTGTAATTTTTGGAAGATAATTTTTCCCCTTTCTGACAGTTTAATAAAGACACTGATCGTGCCATAGAAGAACACAAGCTTAGAGTTGTTTATATGGCCCCCGGACAATCCAGTGAATCAGGACTCGCATCACCAATATCTAGGGGATCAAGAAGGATATTTGATAATTTACCCGTGAGTTAATCTTTGATTTTGGATGCCTTCCTATTTTGATTTACAAAACTGTCCTCTGTTGATAATGCTCCTGTTTCTTTTAATTTTGCTGAGGGTATGGCATGCCTTTTCTCTTATTATTTGTAGAAACTCAATGGCTCAAGTCTTGACCAGGTTAGCATTTATGTTGGCTATTTGTTCTTTGAACTCCATCACCATTGGTTTGAATGGTTTAATGGTCCCTCTAAGTAAAGTACCCATGATCACTCTTTTACCAAAAAAAGAAAATGTGATGTGAACATCCTATTTACATGATTGGGCAAAGAAGAAATCAGACTGATGTCTTTTTTGGGAGAAATAATGCTTCAATATTTGATCTTCAGGTCCTCATATGATACATCTTCCTTGTCATAGGAATGATGGAAGGCTCATCCATGGCCAATGGAAGGCATCTGTAATTTAGATATAACTAAACAATTTAACTCTATGCATCCTAATTTAGTCATTCAACTTTTTATGCAAAGTAGATGTCATATCTCTCCTGTTATTTCTCCGCGAGACATAGCGATATCTGCATGTACATTCTAAATCCTGAAACTAAACATGAAGTTGCATTACTTGGTTTAAATGAAATTTATCGATTATTGTGGAACTATGATTTTCTTCAACACAGTGTTGTGTTTCATCATTTCATGAATGCACGTCCCACAGATGGGAATCTCCTAAGTATTTTATGGTAAGGATTAATTAAAGGTTAACAGATCGTGTAGCCCTTCCTAACCCTGCACGATTATTCCTTGTAAAAGTGTACAACTATTTCTTTCCTTCTTTTCTTCACGACTTGAAGCAGGTTGGAGCTATGATAACCAGGTCCTTAGTTCTTATAGGTACAACTGTGCGAGATCCTTCCCATACCGTTTTCAAATACCTATCTGACTTGTTTGATGTTTCATTTTATCCTAAATTCTCCTGAAGTGTGTAGGACCAAAACTGTTTTATCTGTTGAGATTTCTCAGTTACAAAAAGTGATGATCCATGTTACATCTTTTGATTGCTGATATTCATTCTGCAATGTTATTTATTGTCAAAACAATCTAAATGCATGTAGACATGCTCAAAATCACCAATAGATTGTCTTGCTTGCCTTTAATACAATGTTTGCCTCCTTTGGTACTATCTCTACCTGGATTTTAGACTCGGGGATTTCTCATCATATGACTTTCGATGGCTTATTACTTCTAGATTGTTCTCCCACTCTTACTCACTTGCATATGCACACTGATGACGGCACTCCCCTTCGTGTCTCTTAGTGTAGTACCATCACCAGCAAATCTAACCCTCTGGTTGCTTAACCCTATCTCATGTGCTTCGTGTTCCCAAATTTTCTATGAACTTAATTTCCATTAGTTGCATTGTCGATGTTGAATATGTTATCTCACTCACCTCTTCTTCATATTATTTGTTGGATCTGCATACAGGTCAGAAGATTGGAATCGGTTATAGAGTGGGCAGCTTGTATCGCTTGGAGTCAATACATCTTCCTCCTTCAACCATCGTCACCTCTTTCGCTCATAGGTTGGCTTTCTCTATTGCTGACCTATGGCATCATCATCTCGGTCATCCTTCTGAAGCTCATCATAAGTCCTTGTTTTAGTCTGGAATCCTAAGGTCTCAACAGTCTTCCATTCGTTTGTCTCATTCTGAGGGTTGTAAGCTTGCTAAGCATTCTACCCTCCTTTTTTCTTCTCAAGAGTCTGTATCTTCAAAACTTTTTGATTTAGTGTAGTTTGACATTTGGGGTCCATCTCCTTTGCCTTCCATGACAAGTTTTCTCTATTATGCTAGTTTTATTAATTATTGTACTTGCCTCACTTGGGTTTTTCTTATGCATCGGAGATCTAACCTTCTTTCTATCTATTGTTAGTTCTTTAAGATGGTCTACACCCAGTTTCACTATCACATCAAAGTACTTTGTACTGATGGTGCTCGCAAGTATCTCTGAATTGATTTTCGGGACATCCTGTCTTCACATAGAAGCCTTCCTCAACAGTTCTACCCTTACACTCACAATAGAATGAAGTTGTTGAGCGCAAGCATCTTCACATCCTTGACACTACTCGAGCACTTCTCTCTGCCTCCATTCCTCGTGCCTTTTGGGCAAAAGCTATCTCACTCCTATTTATCTTATCAATATCATACCATCCTCTATTCTTTCTGGGTGTTCTCCCTATGAGCACCTTTATGCTTTGCTGCCTGTCTATCACAATCTTCGTACCTTCAGTTGCATGTGTTTTGTTCTGCTCCCTCCTCATAAGCGCACAAAACTCTCCGCGAGCAGTTAAGTGTGCTCTCCTCTGGACCCTGGTATCACACGGAGCACCATGGGTATCACTACTATGATCCTATAGCTCGTCGGCTTTGTATCTCTCATCAAGTCACCTTCTTTGAGGACGTTCCTTTCTTTGCCTCTTCCTCTCAGGTTAACTCAGGATCTTTCCTTCTTATCTAATCCTGAACCTTCTCCTCTGGCCATATAGAATTGGGCTTCCTTACATTAGGATTTCTGCGCCTTGAAAAAATTGGGCTTCCTTACATTAGGATTGCTGAACAACAAAGTCAAAACCCTTGATCCTTTGACCCATACTTTGAGATGCTCTTCCCCGCCGATCAAGCAGCGACAATGCTCGTGATAGGCTTAGCTTAAGCCGCTAACGTTCGGTTCGGATAAGTAAAGTCTCTTCAGTCGGATCGCTCAGGTGGTCTCTCCGCATTTTCCTTTTGATGAGCCTTCTCCCGCTCCTCCCCCCTTGCCTCACGAGCTTTCCTCACCTCCTTGGCCTCCCATTGTCCATGTCTATAGTCGTCGTCCTCCTGATCTTGAAGATGTTTCTGTGCAGCTGACTGACGATGTTGGTGACTCTCACAGACAAGACTCGCCTACTCCTGCTCCTATTATGCCTCTTGTAAATCCTCCACAGTGTGACCCTCCGCGTAACTGCCAACCTCCTACTAGGCTTACTCTTGTTTTGGCTGACTCCTACTCTCCACAGTTCTCTACCTTCATTGCAGCCCAACATCTATCAAGAGCCTCAGAGTTATCGCCATGCAGTTCAGTTTCCTGAGTGGCGACAGGCTATAGAAGAGGAGCTTCAAGCACTTCAACAGACTCAGACTTGGGATCTTATTCCACTTCCTCCCGGTGTTTCTCTTGTCAACTTCAAGTGGATTTACAAGATCAAGACTAAGTCTGATGGTAGTGAACTCAAGACGTGCATTGGTGGTTCACCACCTCCCCCCATGATGGGGAGGTCGTGACTTCGATTCCATTCCCCAATGTGTGAAGCAGGATCACCCACCCCCGAATTATTCGCGAACGTCAAGCTATTAGTTAGCGGGATTACCAGCCTCTAATTTATGATAAAATTGTAGAGTGCCAATTTTGAACCCCAGTTCCCCCATTCCCCTTCGCATATCTCCCCTTGTCCCAGACCACTAGGCCATGTCACCACACAAGAAAAAAAAGAAAAAAAATCGTACCATTGAGCGTCATAAGGCTTGGATTGTGACATGGGGTTCACTCAAGAGTATGGTATTGATTATGAGGAGACACTTGCCCTGGTGGGCCAAAATGAATATTATTTGTACTCTCCTTGCTATTGCGGCGGTTCGTCGATGGCCTCTCTTTCTGCTTAATGTGAAAATTGCATTTTCTCATGGTGATCTTTCTGAGGAAGTCTACATACAACCTTCTCTGGATCTTTCTACACCGCCACTCCATGTCCGTCGACTTCGCAAGGCAATACACGGACTCAAACAAGCTCCCTGACCTTGCTTTGAGCGGTTCCGTCAGGTTGTTCTTGATGTTGGTGTTCAAGCGAGTGCAAAAGATTATGCTCTTTTTGTCCGTGAATCTCCTCTTGGTCGTGCCATTCTTCTACTCTACGTTGACAACATGATTATCACTGGAGATGATGCTATTGCTATTGCCTCTCTTAAGCGTCGCCTCCATTAGCAGTTTAAAATGATAGACCTTGGGCTTTTGCGATATTTTCTAGGTCTTGAAGTTGCTTGCTCCTCTCGTGGTTATTTATTGTCTCAACAGAAGTACATCAGTGACATTCTTCTGCGTGCTGCTCTCTCTAATTCTCGGCTCTCTCTAATTCTCGCACAGCTTACACTCCTATAGAGCTTCATCTCAAGCTTCGTCATGTTCTCTTAGATGATCCTACACACTATCGTTAGCTTGTTGGGATTTTGGTGTACTTGACTATTTCTCGTCCTGACATTGCCCATGTTGTTCATGTCCTGAGTCAGTTTGTCAGCACACGCACTTCAGTTCACTTTGCTACCCTTTTGCGTGTACTTCGGTATTTGCGTGGCACCATTCGAAGCTCCTTATTTATGTCGTCCATGACCACATTGGAGTTTCATGCCTACTCGGATGCTGATTGGGTTAGTGATCTTACTGATCATCATTCTACAACCGGGTTCTGCATCGGCTCGTCTCTTATTTCCTGGCAGGGCAAGAAGCTAGTTGTTGTCTCTCTCTCTAGTACTGAGGCTGAGTATCGTGCCATGAATGACACATCTACCGAGATTGTTTCCCTTCATCGTCGTCTTCATGATTTCAGAGTCGACTCTTCAACTCCCTCACCACACTATTGTGATAACCGGAATGCTCTTCAAATCGCAAGCAATCATGTCTTTCATGAACGAAATGAGCATATTGAGATTGATTGTCATTTTGTCTGCCAACAGTATCTCTCCGGTACTTTGTCACTTCCACACATTTCTTCTGTCGAGCAACTTGTTGATCACTTCACGAAGTCTCAAACGACTCTACGCTTCAGATAAGTCATTGGCAAACTCTCATGTACGATCCCGCATGAGTTTGAGAGGGGGTGTTAAGAGAAGGATCCTCTGGATCCTATTTCCTCCCTTGTATAGACTTTCCCTCTCTCTCCTTTCTCTCTTGCTATAGTTTGTATTTTACTAGGATTATGACATTGGCCATCAGCCTTGCCCTCCTCTGAGGGTCCTGTACTTGTATCTATATATTGCATATAAGTCAATGGGAGAGGCCAAGCCCTCCAATTCCTTCCCTCTCTCGTTCGTATCAAGGGAATTCCAGATTAGCAGGACAAAATGATGATGATGACAACAATGAGGATGCTGATGGAAACAATGATGATTAATAGCTTCAGGTTCTATCAACAACCAAATGAATGTGACACATGGTTCTAAAATATTGAAGAAAGACAAATCCTTGGATGGTAACAAAAAACTTCAGAGACAGTGAATGGCCTTTGGGTACAAAATACATTATGTAAACATACAATGGTACTCTGAATAATCACTCATCAAGCTAGTAACTGAGTGATGAAATAAACCTAAGTATGTCTAATAATGTGCATGGTTAAGAAGATTGACCATCAAATAACATAGTAATTTTTTAAACACTGTAATACTCATCTTGCTTAGTGTAGGTTACTTCATTTTTGGTGAGTATGCATGAATACATAGTCTCCAGCATGTGGAATTGGAGCCACAACAAGATTAAGCTGCATGATAATGATTTGGTAATATACAAGATGGAACAAAAAAGCATTATATTAAAATAAAATGCCTGCATCTGCTGTTTAGGTTTCTTCCGCTATGGCCTGTGGTTTCATCTCAATTTAAATCAGTATCCCAACCAGATTTCACAAAAGAGCATGAAATACATAAACAATCTGCATCCTACGCTTGGCTTTGCAAGTTCACTCCTGCAGGGCCTACATGGACTTTTGCACATAAACCCACTAAAATCGAAGGACTCACATGTTGGCTTATAAAGCCTTATAATTACAAACATACCTTCCTAAGGATATAAATGCAAACTAAAAGGACTCAAATACAAAATAAAAACTTAGTGGTCTTGCTCTGATGTCTCCATCAAAATTTATTGATTTGTTTGGTTTTATTGGGTTTATTGAGTTTGTTGAGTTTATTAAATTTATTAATTTTATTGGATTTGTTGTGTTTATTGATTCATTAAGGTTATTTTAAACCATTATTTTCACTTCTTCATCATTTTATTTCTTTTTTCTTTTTATTTCCCTTTTTTGTTTATTTTTTTTGTCTCCCCGCGTAGACTCATCTACGGTGCGGGATATTTATTCGGTGGGACTATTAATGAAGTTGGCTGTTTATTATGCCGGTGGGGCTAGGGAATAGCATCCCAAAGTCCTAGCGAAAATGGGGTGCTTCAAGCCGGAAAGAAGGGGGTTGATAGGCCCAACTCTGTGAGGCTAGGACTAGCTTTCAAGTTCGGCGAGGGCGGAGTGCCTCAGGCCAAGAAAAAAATTTTGTGAACTCAGCCTAGTGGGACAAAGGTTGAATTTGAACTCTGCCAGGACAGAGTGCTTCGGGCCAAAGGAAGGGAAATTTTTATGAGCCCAGTCTGGCCGGACTGATGGGCAAAGTTTTGAGCTTGGCGAGGGCAGAGTGCCTTATGCCTAGAAAAAGGAGATTTTATTGGGCTGACATTGGGCAAGGAGTCCGAACCGACAGTGGTGGGAGAGTCCCGTGAGACAAATATGGCGTCTCTTGGCATATTTGAATAATTATTGGCTGAATGCCATAAGACAACGAGAATGCGTTGGCCGGGGACATATGTCCCAGATCAAGGGTAGAGGGTCAGTCCTAGTGGGACAAGCGGGGAGTACCCTCGTAGGATGGGAGGATGGCAAGACACCATAAATTCCAATGGGACCAAAGGGTACTGAGATGGGCCATTAGAAGCTAAAAGGCATTTATTTACTGGCTTAATAAGGAGTCGAGGGTGTAGCTGACTTAGTAAGGATTGTTCTTTTCATTCCCCTCAATGGGCATGGACCCGTATTTGAAATGGGAGCCCTAGTGGCCGATGAGGGCTCTCTAGCATCGGTGGGAATATTGATTACATGGTCCCCCTGGGGATATTTGATGACAACTAAGCATCAGATCATCAGCTATCTTCTTTTGTCATTGCTTTCTTCAGGAGATCCTCTGAACAGCTTCGGCTCAGGCTTCCGGTGCTTACGCCAACTATCATCCTCTTAGCCCTTTTTCTTAGAAGCTACGGCTTCAGGGTCTTCCTACCTCCACAAATGGCATAGTCATTTTGTTCTCCCTTGGGCAAGCACCATACAATTCTACTTGGGAGGGTTCTGCCTATGAGGGTGGATGGGAGGCCCTGTTGGCCTCATAATCTTCCTTCCTTTTTTCTTGCATTCATTCCTTTTCTTCTCCCTTTTTTTTGAATGGATAGCTCGGCTGGCGCTGATAGTGCAGTGTAGTATAAAGCCATTACCTTTCATCCATTCGTTCTTAAACAGACCAAGGCAGGTGCATAGGAGAGTGCTTACCCCCTCAGAGAGGGATGAGTGGTTCGCTCCACCATACCAACCCCACAATGGTAGTTTCTTGTTTGGCAGGGACAAAGACATGAGGGGAGTGATATCTCCCTTGGCAGATGTAGCCATCAATATTTTGTGTTCTTCAATTCATTTTATATTTTCTCTCTTTTTTTCTCTTTTTTTTGGAAGGACCCAACCTTCTGAGAGACGACATCTCAGATTCAATAGGCAGAGCCTTATGTCTATCTATGTAAATTTCATTCGTCCTCTTTTTTGCTCATTTTTTCTCTTTTTTTTACGCTTGCCCCCAGAACAGGACATTTCCTTTCTTCTCTTTTTTCTTTTTTTTTGTCATTTGCCATTCTTTTTTTTATTGGCAAGCATCCGCATACGATTCTGCCAATTCTGGCGGTGATTCGTAGTTGAAATTGTGGTTTTCGGTGTGCTAGATGTCGAGGAATGATTTTCCTTTGTATTCCCCCTCTTGCAGAGTGAGTGGGGCGTGGAACGAGACTTTCCAGTGGAGTTCGCGTTGGGTAATGACCGGAATCGATCGACCGTTCACTGGAATAGGTCAACTGATTTTGGGAAAAATAGTTGACCAACCCTGTTGGATAGGTCGACTGATTCAACCCAACGATCGATCTAGTAGGGTAGTCGATCGATCGACACCCAGTGTTGGTCGACTAACTAGTTGGGTTGGTCGACCGACCAGAGGCCCGATCACCTCATGTGATTCTGAAAATTTAAGTTTGCCCTAGAATATCAAAATTAATATTATATACACATAAACCCATAAAAGTTGGGCCATTTTGGCCCCATGATGGTGACGGTCGTCCGAGAATGGATTCACGTAATACGAGATTTCATATATTCCTTAGGGTGGGTTTAGCCTTGTATATGGTATTATTTTCGCGTGGCTTGTATGTCCATGGTGAACTATATCCGTGTGAGTTCTGTGCCCGTGGAGACTAATTCCTGCGTGATTTTTGTGACCGCGGTGGGTGGTCCTTGAGTGAGTTCAGTAGGTTGGCATCCACTAGTCCCCATCATCCGACCTTAGATGGTTTCTCAGTATCCGGTTGTGTTGTGCCATGGTCTACGGTGGATCAGGAGCGTGCATACGTACATTCTCGAGATTCCCACTAGATGGGAGATTGTGTTTTTTTTATTACACTGCCTTGAGGTCATTTTCGTGTCAAACCAAGCGAGGATAGCCTAGTGGCCTATCGTGGTCAGACCGGGTGAGACAGCCTAGTGTGTGCGATGCCCCTTGTGCAGAGGCGAGACTACCTGAGTATGTGTACCTTGGTTAAGACAAGTGTACGTCACTAATGGGTGCAGGGGCAAGTACCCCGTGTAAGGTAGCATGACACGGCCATGCTATTGGGTGCAAAGGCACATTCCCTAGCCACTCCCAGGGTGTAGTATGTGTGTATGTCTCCTCTGCTCATCCTAAGACCGGGTGTTGGCAATGTGCGCTTATATGGGACCTTGGCACAATATAAGACGTCTGACGAGATCGTCAAAAGACGCCGTCAACTATCGAACCATATTTGTTATTGATAGGTGTTAATGGGACACATTAGTGGGCCTAATATGTGTGTTTTTCTAGAGAATAAGATATGTGTCCACAACCATCTTGTAATAGTCTTTTTTTTATTAGTGTCTTTAAGTCTTTCAATGAGAGGTAGGTGTTAGTTGTTAGTTCAAGTTTTAATGAGTTATCTTTTGGCCTTCTTTGTGTAGTCTATAAAAAAGGTCATGTAACCTTTCTTTAGGGGACAATGAAAAGGAATGAAGAATTTTGAAAATCAAATCATGTGAGGTGTGAAGCCTTGTTGTTATTCTCCGAGAGGGAGATGGGGTGAGATACCCTGGGGTGAGATGACCCTCTCTATCCACCGTCCACCACCTCCCATGGTCACCACTTGTCACCATCAACTCATGCCCCTCCTGTGCTCCCCTGGCCGTCCCTACACTAGGTGCAGGCAGCCCTACAGAACAGGCCAGCCATCCCCCCTCCAGCCATAGGCCGCCCTACAACCCCCCCTCTACCCCACCTACCTCTCTCCCTCCCTCTCTGTTCTCCCACCCAGCCACCCTCCCTACCACAGGCCGCAGCCCCACTCCTCCAACCCCACCCTCCATCCCTGGCCACACCATCCTCTCCTCCCCTCTTCCACCCCACCTGCAAACGAGAATAGGGCCTCCGGTCGCCGCTCCAATCCCGCCACTCTTCCCCTCGTTACTGTTGCGTTTTCTACACCCTCACACCTGAAAGGCTACAACAGACACAGCTAAGCCACCCCATTACCCCACACCGACGCCTGCACTTGGCGCACCCAGCGCTGGAACTGGGGGGGCGGGGGGGGGGGGGGGGGGGGGGGGGGGGGAGGACATGTTGAGATCTTGTTGCCTGGATTGGCAAGGCTCGTGGGGTCAGTTTTTACCACTGGTTGAGTTTGCATATCGTCTTCTGATCTGTTGTCCCCTCTTCGATCTAACCTCTCGATCTGTTTTGAAGTTCGTATCCTACTCAGCTTTCGCCTACCTCGCTTCATCATATCTTCATGAGAGGGCTATGCCTTACGATTATGAACCTGGCAGTTCTACTTCATCTGATCTTGGGCTTTGATTGAAGCATGTTTGTCGTATCTTTTGGCCCATGGGTGCTTGTCCCGTGCATTCTTAAGTGTCCCTCCATGTCATCCCACACACGTTATGTTGCCCAACATGTCTTTTGTTTCCACGTGGTGTCTTTTGTCCCTCCGTGTCATCCTGCCATGTCTCTTGTCCCACTGTGTTCTTGTCCCACCGCGTGTGTGTTGTCTTGTCCCACCGTGTCTTTGATCCCATGCATGCTTGTCATTTGTTCTTATGGTGTTTGTTATGTTTGATATGTTCTGACCATCCTCATTGTGTTACGTTTAGTTCATTTTCACTATGCTTCGTTCATCTTTGTTATGTTATATTCGTGTTTGTTTTGTTGGTTGTCTTATGAAAACCCCATAAAAATCTGAATATTACAAAACCCAAAAAATGTCATTTCGCTTGGCATGTAAGTCAGGTATGACTTTCTATCATTTCTCATTGTTGCATTACTATATGGTATCTACGTTATTATAACCTCTCAAGGACAGGCTGGTTCTCCGTGTGTTCTGTGATCTGATGTTCCTCTTTAACAAAAATGATGATGATCTAGGAGTATATGGTTAATCGTTGGATAGGCCATTAGGTTGAGTCGGGTGGGGGTCGATGGACTTTGTCTCGCACGCCATGGTTGCAAGAAAACTATTGACCCCATCTTGCTCGGTCTAGCAATATTATCCTTGAGTACTTTCTATTTTATCTTTCTTTATATTCATTTTGATGATTTCGTAATTTTATCACATAATACATCATGTCTTTTTTTAGCACTCACGTCTCGTGATTCTCTCAAGATTTCTCCTTAGCAATGGCTAATTGTACTTCAACTCTCTTGGATAAGAGGTCCTCATTCCACTCCGAATTTGATCATCATCTCTAATCTTTCCGCTTGATCTGGTTGACCAGCGTGATTCCTGTTTAGATTTTTATCTCAGTTTTATTTTTTCTTTTTCAGCTCTTTAGTAGTGTTCCTTTTCGATCCCCTCATTGTCCGGGGATTGTGTCCCCGATGAGGTTGGTCGTGTTTTCTTTTCCTTATTAGTTTAGTTTCTCCAGACATGTCTCATCCACGCCAATCATTCCTCGTGGTTAGTTCAGCATTTTTGGAAGAATTCTTGTCGCTTGTATGTTGTGACGGGTGTCTTTTGCCATGATGCCCATTTTTCAGTTCTCTCCATTTCATCTTCATTTCACATCGTTGTCGCTTTCACTCCATGTCAATTCCATTTTGCCTCTACACTACTTCCGCTCACTCCCTTGCAAAGTGGACATCAAGGAGAGGCATCTGTTGACACCCGTTTTAAACCTGCAAGTTGAGTTACTTCCCTTATTCATCATTTGATGTCTTGAATTACCCGTTATTTTGGACCATTCCTTGAGCATTTTCGACCTTATTCCTTGGTCATATTTCAAGTCCATTGAGCTTCGGAGGCTCTTTCCCTCGAACTCCACACTTTCGGATCCATTACATATGATTTAGATAGTTAGACGGTCAGCCAGACGGAAGCCTATCAGCCCCTCTGGTAGTGGTCAACTATTGACCACTACCATGAGGTGGCAACCAATAGTTGACTGACATCTCCATGCATTTAAAAAAGAAAAAGAAAAACCTGAGGTAGCGATCTTGGGAAGACTGCCACCTAGACCGCCACTTCCATTTTTGTGCCCATACTATGTCGACTCCGTTGGTTTATGTGTCGACTTCATTCTTATGGCCCAGTTAAGTTGTGGTTATATCCTGACCGTTTTATCCGATAGGAAGAAAATGACGATGTAAAATGTGCAAAAGTGCAGGTGTGGCAGAGAATGTAAAAAATAGTGATGATTTGCTAAAAGTTAGAGGGGAGAATTGGAGATAGAATGAACCAAAGCAAGCCCTGGAGTGTGGAATAGAAAGTTAATACTTCCCTCTTTAGGCCAGGGTCGAAGAGACAGGCAGATGGTGCAGCATGGCTTCGCCCCGAACCAAGAAATAGCCCCCCCGTCGCAATTGCGAATTGGGCAGTTTATATAGAGGTGCAGGAAATCGAGAATGTTCTCCCAAGATTTTAGGAGATAGAGTCCACCAAAATTCAAGTATGATAGATCAATCTCAAGATAATATGAAGGGTAAGAGCCCAGAGAAGATAGAACATGAATTGGTGGAGTAATCTAGCAGATATTAGCCTTGGAAGGAGGTCCCGGAGCCCTGTGCGTGTAGAAAATAGAGTCCTGTTCATATAAAAATTGTAAAAGTCCAGAAGGTTCAAATCTGAGATGAACACCCAAAATAGGGCTCTAGATTGATAAATCTCATAGATAATAGTGGGAATAAGAGTCCTTAAGAGTCAGGGTCGATTTGGAAGCTCCTTCTCAGAGAAAATGGATCGAACAAGGTCTCCAAAGAGTCCCACGATGAAGAAATCAGAGTTCAGAAAGTTTAGGACTCTCTGTCTAGCAAACGGTCTATCGCACGATCGCATAAGGAGCCTAACGGTCTAGGAAGGACCGCGAGGGACCACCAAATGGTCTAGGGGAGACTGCAAGGCTGCAAAGGGCCGAACGGGACGATTTCGAGCAAGTTTGGGGGAAAGTGGTCTAGTGAAGACCGCAAGGGGACCACAAATGGTCATGGGGGTGACCGCAAGGCTTCGTAGGGCCGAACGGGACTATTTTGGACAAGTTTTGAGCCTTTTGGTCTAGTGATGACAGCTAGACATCACCAAGTGGTATTCCGCGGATTGCTAGGCTTATGGATAGTTTTTTTTTGTAGACTTCATGCAACTTTGGAAATTAGAGTATATCTCGAAAATGGTGTAGAACTAGTGAAAGTGGTAGAAGATGAAATTGTAGGAAACAAAAAGATGAACAACTTTCATGAAGAGAGAAAGATGAAAAAATAATCAGAAGAGGGAGAAAATGGGGCAAGAATCAAAGAAAAATGTTGGGTTCACTAGTGAACAATGCAGTCTGCCAGAAAAATGTGAATAACTTGAAATCGACGTAGAACTAAGTAATGGCATAGAATAAGAAAGTGTAGAGATAGAAAAAATGAACAACTTTGGTGAAGGGCACTTAATAAATAGAGGAATGTAAGGGGATGAAAATGGATTGTGTTCTGGAATGCACTGCGAAAAGAGCCGAATGTTGGAAGGAAGTTGACCTAAATCGGCCGTAAGTTGACTTGGAAGGTCAGAAATTGATAAAATAAGATTCGAGGCTCTAAGAAAATATGATCTCCAAAGTTCAAAGGTTAGGTAATGATGAAATGGGCTTGAAATCCATCCAAGGAATGCTCCAAAATAATGGATAATCGAGACGTCAAAAATGATAAATAAGAGAAATTACTCAACTTGCGGGTTAAAAATGGGTGTCAACAGATGCCCCTCCTTGATGTCAGCTTTGTAAGGGAGCGAGCGAAAGTGACGCGGAGGTGAAATGGAAAGGAGATGGAGTGAATGTGACAACGGTGTGAAATAGAGATGAAGTAGAGATGAAGCGGAGATGACTAAAAAGTGGGCATCAAGGCAAAAGACATCTATCACAACCAACAAGCGACAGGAATTCTCCTAAAAATGCCAAACTAACCACCTGAAATGATTGACAAGGATAAGACATGTTTAGAGAACTAAACTAAGGGAGGAAAAGGAAACACGACCAGCCTCATCGAGGACATAATCCACGGACAATGAGGGGATCGAAAGGAACACAGCGTAAGAGCTAGAAAAGGAAAGAAAACTGAGATAAAATCCAGACAGGAATCACACGAGCCAACCAGACATATCAAATTTTCTATTAACTAAAGAATATAATTTGTATATAGAAAATGTACAGTACTCTTGAAATGTGTTTAATTATATAAATTAGGTTTTGCTTAGGCGGCTGGTTTCATCATCTAAGCAGTAAGACAATGAGCCATGGCCTTGATCGCCTCTTGTGATATCTTGACAACCATGCTTCCTCCTTTCTCCTCTTCTTTTTTTTCTATTCCTCCTTTTTGCAATGGATCCGCCAATTTGTGGTCTGATCCATCTCTCATGAGGTAGTTATGGATGTGTTTAAAGAAGACGTTATCATGAGGGTGTTGTGGTGGTTGTTTGTTCATCCTTTTGAGAAGAAGGTTTCGTGGTTTTGCATGTTACGATGTGATTGGTGATGATATCTTCCTTTATTGTATTTACGATACAGGAGATTGCAGTGAAGCCGCGGCCTCAGACTTTAGATGCTCGCTTCGCAAGCATGAAACAACGGAGGATGCGGGTGATGAATCAGCAGATACTACGTGGCGGCAGCGGTGTGAATCCGCAGAGGCGCCGAGGCCAGCAACAGCAACGGCAGCAGCAGCGAGGCAGGGGTGCAGGTGCTCCTGTTGGTGGTTTTCGGCGGTTGGGCAACTTTTGAACATCAAGTGATCGAGCTGCTTCTGAAATACCTCTCTCTTATTACAAGTTTTATTTTTTCGGAAGATTGTTCCATTGTCTCTCTTAACGTGCGCATCAACTTCGCCCCGCATGATGCTCCTGCAAGGGTCCGTCCGGCCACTCGCTGTCATGTTTACTTAATTTGCCTTCAGCGGAGGGCTGGCTGTGCTCAATAATCCTTGTTTTGTTTACTGACAAGGCTGGTTAGCAGCCCAACTGTGTTGTATTGGTGTATTCCCCGAGCTCTTAACAGACCGAATGCGTGCAACATTGCCATGCTTTCAAGTTGCTTAATGGATGTGTAGTACAAGCTATTGTGCTGCTTTTGTATTGAATGTGTCGCTTGAGTTGATTTGCATTTGGTAGCGCATCTCTGAAGTTGATTGGCATTTGGGGGTGCACCCTGATGAAAGGAGAAGCATGATTAAAATCAGTGGTAGAGCTTTTTTTGGAGTTTTGAGTCAAAAGGCTGCTGCGTCTGGGTGAGTACAAGTCTTCTGGACATGTCTTTGTCTTGATGAATCAAAGAATGCCTCAACTCACCTGGATAAATTGACTTATTTCACACAAGTCTTCTGGACATTGTCTTTGTCTTCTTTATTTTTGTATATTGTTTTCATAGAAGCTCCTCTAGAGGAGTTTCGTTGGGCTATTGAGACGTGAATTTTTTTTCATCTTCTCAAAAATAAAAAAGTTGATTTTTGAACAAATTGATGTGATGTTTTGTCATTCATATTGATTTTTGGGTGTGGGACGACATTTGAGGTCAAAAGTTTCACTCAAAAACCTTACCAAATGCTGTCTAAGTGAATCTTCTTCTTGCTTAGACAGGTGTGAAACAAGGAATCGTTTCTCCTCTAAGTGAGTTCTGCAAAGTTGGGACTCCTGGATGTCATTCCCTTGCGTTTCTTTAAGCAGCCTTACATTTTGAATGGTTTGAAGTTTTGACGTGAACATATTGGTTCAGCCGGAAGTGCTGCAGGGTAAACATTGCCGGTGGTAACTAGAATCAGAGCCGTCCTCCTCGGTGAGAAGGCTGAACGAATGGTACATCCGTCGGGTTGTGTAGCATGTTTATTGATGGAAGGTCCCTCGTCCGATCGTCTTTTTTGTTTAGGTCGGCGGTTTTCCTTTTTTTTTTTTACTTGGGTTTTCTGAAAAGATAAGAAGTTTGTCAACTGTCATTTATGCGGTTAGTCAAGGCAGTGATGTGATGATGGTTCCTTTGTTTTTTTAAAGAAGTAATTTTTTTTTCAAAAAAAAACTTACTACTTACTCGAGGTGGTTTGAGATGTTAATGACGTCTATGGATGCCAAGAGACTTGAAAATACAGGGCATGCTGGAGAGGAATAATATGATATGGGATATATGTCATCAAACCTAACGGGAACTTAAACTTCCCCGGCCAAACCAACTCTAGCATGAAGAAATAGCCTAATCAACTATGAAGCATAAGGTAGGGATTACCTTCTTTGGGTATGGCATGACCCAAGCAAATCCGTCATAAGGCATCCCATGTTGATAGGAATCCCATTAAAACATGGTAAAACATGAACTTGTGCACCTTTGTTACTTCATCCCTGCTCCCACCTTTAGGTTAAATAATAGTAGTGAAAATGTGATGCATAATCCACTGTAGTGGTGGGAAGAAGTTGGCATTCAGTTTGATCAAGTTACTAACCTCATGTATGTACTCACTGGAGGTCATGAGAATAAAAGTCTTCTCAGTGTGACCATGACCAAAAGCCATATCTTGGCCCCTAGCTGAAACTCCTAGGGCTCTCTCAAATAAATCTGGGTCGATAGTATTCTCAACTCCTTTTACAATCGTTAGTATACAATCGTTCATTCATCATCATCAAATTTTCATAAAACTGTTGAACAAGGCTTTGATAGTACAAAGTGTACCTTGTCATAAAAGCTATCCAGCCATTTTGGACCTCAAATGTAGTGCTCAAATCTAGCAATAATATGTTTAGCTCACCAAAATCCACTAGCCGGGGGTTGATAATCAGCCTTGGACGCACCAGCGGGGCACGTGGAGGTGTGGGTGCCGACTGGGGTGGAGGAACTCATTCCTCATTGTTGGAACGAATTAACACAGATCTAGAGAGGGGATGAATAGATCAACCACAAATTACACAAATTTATAGCAGATTAAAAGAAAACTAGTGCTGAATTAAATGAACAGCTAAGAATAGAACTGCCACAAGGAATGGATAATGGAAATACTAAACTTCTAATATCAAAGAGATACAATAACAAGATGATCAAATGCTTCAATATGGTACTTGGCGAAGGTTGGATCAGAGATCTCCTCACGCAAGAGTCAATGTTCCAGATAGGCGTGACCTATCTTTCTCACTGACCCTTTTGATATACCACTGAAGAGATGATCAAATTACAGATGAACGATGAAGAAATGAAACGCATGTAGTAGATGAACATTCAGATAATCAAACTCATGACAAGTTGTAAATGAGCCTATGCATTCATCTACTCGAAGAGAAGATAGAACATTCACTCAGACAGATCGATTTTAAGGTGGTTCGATCTCAAGTTTGAGATCTACGTCCACCCCTTACTCAATTGAGTAAGGCTTACTGCTGACTCATAGCTTGAATCCGCTGATCCACAGCTTCGGAGATTAGATCCCTACACTCCGCTGAGCTTCACAACTTGATAGACCGCTGAGCACCACAGCTTGGTGGACCGCTGAGCACCACAGCTTGCTCTGCTGATACACAGCTTATGAAGGAAATCAGAAATCAAACCGAAAAATAAAGACAATCAAAGAAGCAATGTAGCTCTCATGGAGCAAATTGACTCTGGATCTGATCCATTAGTCACTTACAAAGACAGATTCTCTCAGACTCTCTTCTCACTCAGACCAACTCTGCAACTTACGACACTCTGTTCTTCACTCTGAATCTTGCAGACCCTTTCTCTCAATCTTCTCTCTTACTCTTCTCTCTCGTGAACCCTGGAATCTTCTACTCTTCTCAATCTCCTTCTCTCCACTTCTATGGTCTATATCTTTAATTGAGAGACCTGGCTTCTTTATATAGGCTCGCGAGAGTCTGGCGTGTGGGAAAACACGTTCCCACCCAAGCAAATTAGAAAAGAAATGCTCCGCTGGAAGTCCACGTGTCAGGAGATAAAAATGCACTGTCCACGTGGGAAAATCATCAGACGAGATCCCTATCTTGGATCACGTGGCTGTAACTAATTTCGAACCATGTGACTACAGCTTACAATTAAGCCTGCGCTGTAAGTGTTCGATCCTGTTGATGGTAGAGACTTTAGGGCTCTTCACACTTAAGCTCCTGCCAACAGTACATAAAACATTTTAAACACTTTATCAGTGTAGTAATATTACGAACGGATATTTTTCGAAGCGAATATTATAATATCTGTATCCGCTCCGATTCGAATTCGGATATTATCCGTATCCGAAAAAACGAATACAGATTCGGATATTATCCGTTAATACGGATTCGAATTCGAAGCGGATCTGGATAATATCCGAATCTGTTGACGGGCCTAATTTATATGCTATATTTCATTGCTAATTGAATCTGTTATCATTTCAATTATGTAGTCTTTGACAACATCCAAATAACCATCTCAGTCTGCTACGCGACGGCGCTCAACATCTAATGCACCCACTCAGTCGTCTCACGTATATTCATACGTATTGAGTTATATAGTACAAAATTACTTGAAGTTCTTATCAAACATGACCTTCGCTTCTCAAGCATCCAGAGGAAGACGACATGCAGCAGATAATCTGCCACCTACTCCACATAAAAAGAAATCATTATAGACCACATTATTCAAGAGCAAAAAAGGCATGCAACCACCAGTAAATCCGATGGACATTGCTAACTCAGAGATGTTAGATCCCAATGCAAATGACAACACTCCCGAGCCATCTGTTGAGCCCCGTATTAGTGGGAGTCATAACTTCGATGATGACAGTACACTAACAAGGTCTTCGTCCCATAGTCGTGGCAGTTCTCGTGGTAGTCAACAGAGTCATCGTGAAGATAATAGTGCTGGTGGCCGCGAGTATAGCAGTGGTCAAGGCAGAGGTCATGGGGTCCGCTAACGTGGTCATCACGAAGGCATGGTATGGACAGAGGAACAACACTTCACACATGCCACACAAGATGAGTTATCACGGTACTCCACCGCCAAGGGGAAGGTGGGCAGCTGATTATTGGGATCCTTACTATGAAAGTTTTGTTGCAGACAGTACCAGCTATCAAGACATACTGTCTGATTTTGAGAGGACGAGCACACATGGCTCTCAGAGATCTGGAAGTGAGTATGGATGATCACAATAGCAGCAGCCCATATATCATGATGATTATGAGAGCAATATAGTTCATTATTCCCATCGTACCCATATCCTCATGGCCATGCTTCAATGCCACAATATATCGAAGGATATGCTCAACCCTCAACTATCCCACCACCGATCGTGTACTCACAGGGTTCCCAACAGTATGAATACTATATGCGCATGTAGTGGGAGCACTATGCATGTTTCATGCAATATGAACATACTACTAGTCCTATCTGCAGAGCACACGTAATGTTAGATTGTTTGGAGATGTGATGTGACCGAGTTTGAGCCCATATGATTAAGAGTACATATCATTTGTTTATATTTGTACACAACTATAAATTAATTATTTATTTCTTCATGTGTTGAGTTTTACATTTGTCCTTCAAGTTATTGATGCAAAAATATTCAACATTTACAAGTCATCATGGACGGACGACGCCACCCTGCGTGAGAGTATTGGTACACTATTGAGGGTGATCGACATGTGCACTGTGGATACTACGAACACCGCGTCATCGGTATACACAGATTTGTAAAGGACCTTGCAGGAGTGGGACGGGATTGCCGTGTATGCTCCTTAGTTTCAGAGGATGTCTGAGATTATTTTTAAACATAGTTACGGGAGGGATATGTTTCTCCCAGTAGGGCTGGGACATCGTCTTCCATGTTTAGGGTACTCCCACCACCAGTACCGGGCGGATCAGGATCTTTCTCCGCGTCCATAGTTCGAACACCACCAGCACTAGTCTCACCAGTAGCAGATGATAGACATCCATGTATAGATATAGTTAGAGTTTTTTTGAGAAGATTTGATGTACCCTCCACCGCTGCAGATGACCCATTATTTGTACAGATGGTTACATATTTTCAGACTCACCCACATGCACGTCCACCCCTTAAGATAGAGTTAGATTATATGGGTCATGAGTCTCATATATCTGATTATGATTGGGATTCAGGATTCACAGATGAGTCAGATGAGTGTGTTTCGATATTTTGTACTTTATGAACGGAGTTGAATGCCTGTAATAGCCATTAACTTTGGGAGGACAATCAATTATTACAATAATTTTGGCTCAATAAGGAAAAAATATTTCATTGAAGGAAAAATTCAATTACATCAGTGAGCCATTTTGGGTCTCAATTCTCTAAGCATTGTTACATAAACCTTCCACTATTTTGTGTCCTCTACAATTTGGTCCAGAGGCTTATGAAGCTTGCTCACTCCCCACAGTGCTTTGATAGTATGGACTTCCTTTTCATCCACACTGGTTGATAGATCCCTTTTCTTAATAGGGGGGAGATGTGAGGTATCCTCCATGAGGTGGTGAGGTAGGCCATGCTGAGGTTGGCATCGGTGTGAATTGTAAAGGACGAACTCTATGGCATTGATGAGTGATAATTCTACTCTAGGGGAAAGCCGGGTGCGAAGTTCTTGAGTTTTAAGGATTCCCGGTGCATATGTGAACATGTTCTGAGACATGGTTTTGATGTGTTCCCTCCACTCTACTCTCTTCTTAAGCTTGGGCACCCTGTTTGTCACCCTCTCACTCAACCCAAGCACACCCGTCATATAGTAGAGTGGGCTCTTATGAAATATTCTAGACACCCCTTGGACATCCTCACATCGGTCAAATTTTAGGTGGAGGTCCACCCAACTAGTAAGGAGAAGCATCGACCCATATAAGAGCCTTCCCATAGATGCCGAGGTGAGCCCACTATATAGGAAGGCTAGGACTGTCGGCCCGAATCTCTTTCCCTCCCAAATCTCACATATTGCACTCAACTATTCTTCCTCTAGGAAATCATCCGCTATAGGGAAGAGTAAGGCTCCTACCAGACATATTACAAAGGCCTTCATGATGTTTTCCATCTCTTCTTCCTTAGCTTGGCCCAATTGCATGTACACCCATGCTGCCAACTTCATCAAGTTGATCCCTTTGCTCACCCGAATCTGATCGACTATCTTCGTTCTTAGAATTAGGCTGGTTAATATTTCTGTTGGTTTTATTGGGTTGGGCATGGTTGCCATCCTCTCTTCTTCACCTTGTTGTAATCTCTTTAATCCCAATAACATCTTTACTTCTTCCAAAAGTATAGTGGCCTCAAAGGTAGGGAATAGAAAGGTGTGTGTATGTGGGTGCCATATTTCAAGCAGGGCTCCCGTGGTAGCCCAATCTAGATGGATGTCTTGGTAGTACTTGAAGTGTGTGATTAAGTCAAGAAGATGCCAGCGAGAGAGGAAGAATCTCATGTCCAAGGTGATTTTAGAGAGAAGGAGGGGAAGCCACTTATTGTGGGTATATCTTCTGGCGCCTGGGATAGTAGGGTAGTCCTGTGAGTTACAGAGAAATAATAGGCAGATATTGATTAGAACGAATAGAGAGTAGTAAGGAAAAGTTACAGCAGGAAAAGAAGAACACAGAAAGTGGTAAGGAAAAGAAGAAAAAGGGAAAATAGGAAGCGACAGTTTGGTAGAGAGAAGGAGAGAGAGTTAGAAGAAGTCATCCTTTTCTACGTCAAACTCACCTGATTCATTGTAATTCTCCTGTTGATATGCACGTTAATTTTTGATCCTTCGTAAGCTCATCTTTGACTTCTTCGTTGGGCATTGAAGGAGGTGATCCATCTTTTGCTTTTTGATTGTCGCAGAGCCTTTGTTGCATTGCAACAGAGCTTCCTGAACTCTTGTTCGATGCTAGGAAACTCTTTGGGTCATTGTTTATATAGGAAAACTCTTGTGGAGTTTGAGTTTAAGCTTGATTAGGCTCTTAAAGAGCCATTTTCGGGGTGGATTGAAACTTTGGAGGTGTCAGAGAATTGGCATCCAAGGCTATGGATGCACATTAAATGGGTGTCTATCTCATAGGACGCTATTTCCTAATTTTAATCCGAGTTTATTTTAGTTTTCAAAATTGTGGATAATGGGCGTCTATCCGAGCAGACACTATTACTTGATTCGAGTCCAAGTTTGTGTTTGTTCATGGCCGTGAAATTTCAGGAATGAACGTCCACTGTGGTGGACGCCTGGAAGCTACCTATGCCAGAGAAGAGGGCGGAACCCTCCATGTCAGAAGACCACCCCTCGGCCCACTCATGAAGAGGTCCGCACCAAGAGAGAAGACCGACTGACCCGTCCAGCCCCCGTTGACGGGGGGCAGTGGAGCAACGAAGCCCACACTGGCCGGCCAGCTGGCCATGCCTGCAAACCGACAAGAGGAGGCCGATTACCCCACAGGCCATCGTCAACGGTTGGTAAAAGAGTGGTGAAGCCCGAGCCTGCAAGTTGGCAAAAGGAAGATGACTTCTACGCCAGCTTTTGCCTCTTCCCGCCAAAAGGAAGACATTTCCCCGGCAACAGAGAAACGTCTCATCATACACCTACAACTCAAGGAAATCGAAGAGAGAACGATCATACACCATGAAAGCGGGGTGAAGATAAACAAAGGAGAAGTCCCATTCAAAAGTAGAGGGGGAATAGTGTAAGGAAGTCTCCCATCCCCTTAGGGACGGAACCTGTTCGGTTCAAGAAACAGAACCCCCCTGCCAGCATACAAGCGGTTAACCTTATCCAAGGCTTCCCGCCAACCATCTTGTAGTCCTCAGAGATGGGACCATTCTCTCCCGGCTCCGGCCACGGCCACCACGGTGCCGGCGGAGGCTCCCTCCGAAGGATCAGGGGTTGACGACGAGCCTGTAAAGATTCGTCGTCTAACGAAGTACCAGACTCTCCTGATGACATCCTGCGGAAGGATTCTCTCCTCAAAGCTCAACGATTTAGAGATGGTCATAGGGTCATCGCAAAAGCCACTGTTTATAAGAGGAAGTAAAGTCCCCAGAAGAATGTAGACTCCTACCTCCTCTTCAAATCCGCAGAAACTGCAGCAACGAATCTCGAAAGTTGCGCCCTCCCGGAGTAACCCTCGAAGGTGCCATTTCGTATCCCCAGAGAATTTCGTAGCCACCAGAAGAAAGGGAAGCGCATGGAAGAAATTTTGAGATTTGTGAAAAAGAGGAAAGTCTGCTATTCAGAAGCCAAAAGCTTACACAGGAGAGGCAACCGTCCCAGCAAAAAAAAAAGGCTACTAGGAGTGCCCTCCTAAGGGTTTGCCCCGACAACATCGTCACGTGACCCCGACTCCTTGGGCTCACATATGGCAACAGCTCCGTAAGGAGGTAAGTCTTCGGCCGAACCCGCCCCGCGTTCTTCCACCGCTGGGACATCAACAGGTGTTCGCTCATTAGTACTCGGCCCCGATGCCAACTCCTCGGCCCTAGCCTCCTCGTCGCCAAGCTCCTCCTCTCCATCAGTGGCCTCCAGGCCATAAGGTGTCGAGGGAGGAGGGAGAGATGGTACCGAGGAGCCCAGGACCTCAGCTGTGGCCACGATGGCGGCACTCTAGCACTCCCAAAAGCCACGGTCGCATGCTAGCCCAAAGAACTCCAAGACCACCGTGGTCAGCTCATCCCGGTAGGCCGAAGAGGAGCGAAAGTTCTCCACTGCTTCCTCACCAGCAGTGGACATCGACGAACGCAACTCGACAAGCTGCACTTTGACCTCCTCGGCTCGGGCTTCAACGGCTTGGACCTGTGCCCCCAGCCTGACCGCATGGGCTTCAGCCATCTCAGCACGAACACGGAAGAAGTCTCGGTCCCGTTCCATCCTGGCGAGGGCCAACCTCAGTTGATTCAACTGCTCGCGGAACCCGACGTTTTCGGCCTCAGACATCTTCAGGTGCCCGTCGAGCGCCTCGTAGTTGGCCGAAAGCTCCGCCTGAGTGGCCTGATTGGCCTCCAACTCCCGAGCAAGGCCACTAAAGTGGCACCTCCACAAACCGATGGCCCTGTTGACTGAGCACACGCTCTTCGTAGCTAAGTCAGTCAACTCCCTCTCGGCCCTGGGACCAAACTTCCTGATGCACTCGCACCACCGAACGCTCCTCCCCACGAGATCGACGACCGTTGCGATTCCCTCCTGCCCGAACGTAGCATCCTCGGGTGGCAAGAACTGAGCACTCGAGGGGACCTCCGGCGGCGGAGGACAATCAACTTCGTCAGCAACGGGGGCTTTGCCCTTACCACACCCCTCTCCCACGGGGGCAGGCGCCGGAAGAGAAATGATCGACTCTTCAGTCGGTAGCGGTGGCGAAGCCTCGGGTGGAGGTGACTCGGACGACGGCGACGGCGGAGCCCGACTTTGGGCCGGAGTAAAAACCCTGCTCCTCTTCTTCAAGCGACGCTGGCTGTCCAGTGCCGCCAACTCATCCACGGATAGTGGAGCATGACCACCGCCAGCCATGGTGGACTCCTCTCCAGCAGCGCTAACGGGTCCTTCGGAGGCACCCCCCCGAGTGCTGGACCCTCCACTGGCCGCAGAAGCAACCGTTGGGCTCTCCAGGGGGACTCCCGCAGGGACTGGATACCGCAGCCTCCCTGGGGCAAACGTGACCTCAGCCTGAGGGGCAGGGACTGTCACCTGGCCGGCTCTCAGCTCGATCCGGTCCACAGGACTAGGAGCACACCGCGGCAGCTGCACCACTTCGTAGCTCCACGTCGACACTTCAGGCGCCCCTGAAGTCAGAAAAAATCTGGTTAGCCCAGTTCGCCACCAGCACAGCCTGAGGAGGGTTCCAAGTCGGTACCCTGTGGTAATGGAGGACTCAATCCCAGCTCCCGGAGCAGCCCTGGAGTCAGCCTCCAACCGCCGCGGGAATTGCGATCACCTAATTTGATGATGTATACATACCGCTACGCCCAACCTTTGAGGTTAGCTACAACGGCAGAAACTTGGACGATGCTACGACCGGATCGAGCCTTGAAGTATGCATAAGTTGCGTCAGTCAAACAGCTCTGAAGGCTATAGAAATGTCAGAAAAGATAGACGCTGGGCTCCACAAACGCTCTCCGACACGCGAAGACGAATCCATAGAGAATGTGGTAAGAATTAGGGGACAACTCCCCTGGATGTCGACCATAATAATGGAGGATAGACTCGATGAAATGGTGGACAGGCAGACGAAAGTCCGCCTGGAAAGATGCCACATGGACCATAATTCTGCCCGGAGGCAGGCTCAGTTGACATCGTCAACAGCCGGGAAGATAATGTCGAACTCAGAGGGAATCTGAAAGGCTTCTCGCAGCCCCCGGACCACCCTGTACGATACTAACGGCGGGGAGCGGGGTCGACTAGCATTGGCACCTGAAGTGCTCGGGGCGCTACCACGGCCAAGAGCCACAACTTCGACAGAGGATGAGGGACTGATACGAAGAGCTTTCCTACGAGGAGGCATGACTGCGGAAGATTGAAGACGTAAAAGAAAAGAGGAGACTCCTCATCGGACGGAGGAAGAAGAAGCCTACGATGAGCACGGCAACCGACGGGACGTGGATGGAGTCTTTGGGGAGACCCCACAATGATCCTTATAACCGCCCACGACCGACTGACACTTCCAAGCCGTACGGCAGGTGAAAAGGCGCCTGTCGCTGTCGCGGAATGGTCACCAATGCCAGACGCCCGTTTGGAGCCCGCGCTTCTAGACAAAACAGGACCTATGTCATGATTACAGCAGTGGCGCCTGCCACCACCAGAGGCGCCTTGCGCGCCAAGCATTCCGCCAGAACCGTCGATGCCCACATTACGAGAAAATTGACTCCGGATCCCACACTTTGATAAAGTCCTCTCCTGTTCGACTCTCAGTCCCTTACAAAGTGTTCGGCCACTGAGAGTAGGGGGGAAAGTGAGGAAGGTAAATCCGGTTGGTCCCAAGACCGGCCCGATAACGATGGGCTCAAATCGAGACCGCTTCTACAGCGCGCCCGAGAGGCGCCCAACAGTTACGACCCATCAAGGTGTGGCCCAATCCGGTTTAGCATCAGATTCTACAGCGTGTAAAAGCTACGGCCCCAGTGCAGTGATCTTCGGAAGACCCTCCGATGACTAACCGTTACCCCCCACGACGTTAGCCTTAATCCCATAATGGGCGAGCACGCCCTACGAGCACCGTGAGACTCGTCCCGGGACCAGCTGACGTCGGGATGATCGCCATCCAACGAGAAACTCTCGCCCTTATAGCGAGAAAGCGTTACTCAGTTACTATTGCTTTTCCCTATCAAGGGATAAGTCCTCCTGCTCCAGGACAACCCCTATAAGGACATCTACAGAGAAGAGACACACAGTGGATCATTCTCCCAAATCGTTACGCAAGAGAATAGAGCTACTGGCCCTGCTATACCGAGAGGAAGGAGTGACGACAGTCTACACGCAAAGGAAGCCCCCCCTCGGTGACCTTACTACCCAGCGAGCACTTACCGAGTGAGCACTGGGAGCGGTGAGCACCCGTCAGGAGGATCTACACGGCTCCTCGGTCCCCTACTACGAACTCTCTCTCTCGTTTGCTCTTCTCTATTCTTCATTAATTCGTTGCTAATTTAAGCATCAGAAGGTTGTCCCTTGAGGTAACACCCGAGACTCTTTCTGACGTCTCTTGTTTCTTAATATTTGTAGGTCTTCACGAGTTCAAGACGACTTTTCCGTTCAATAAATAGAGAAGATGATATGTGACATAAAAATCACTTTTCTATCTCTACACATTGTGTTCTACATTGTTCCGGAGGGAGGGGGGGGGGGGCATCTTTACGTCAGCACTGACCCAGTGCCAACGAATACTTCAAGAGACAAACAGACCATGTCGGTTCCGCCACCTCGATGACTCCGACGAATGAACACCTTACCCGGACCTTACGTCTGAGGTAAGAAAATAGACCCTTCTTTGCGTTAACACTGGCCCAATGTCGACGAATATCTCAAGAGACAAATGAACCATGTCGATTCCGCCACCCTAGCGACACCGACGAATGACAAATATCTCCTCGTGGCTTGGATCTTCCGTCCAGGTCATTTGAACTAATAAACTCTTCTCCCCGTCCCTTCGGGTGATGAACACCCCTCATGACTTGGACCTTCCGTCTAGGTCATTTGAACCAATAAACTCTTCTCTCCATCCCATCGGGTGACAAATACCTCCTCATGGCTTGGATCTCTCATCCAGGTCATTTGAACCAATAAACTCTTCTCCCCATCTCTTCGGGTGACGAACAGCTCTCATGACTTGGACCTTCCGTCCAGGTCAATCTTCCTCATGGAACCATTCGGCGAGGCCACGAGGCTCGCGTGGTGGAGTGATCCCCACGTCTCCACCCTGGAGAGGCGAGCACTCTCCTATGCGCCTCTGTGAACCCGACCGAAGCATTCCTAGACTAAGCCACTAGTGTAAACTCGCATCCCACCGAGGAGTAAGAGAAAAGAAGAAAAAAAGGGGGGGGAAGAGTCGTGGGCTAGTATGCAAAAGTATGTGCGTGAATGATTTTCTATTTTAAAAAAAAGGGGAAGGCTACCAGTGCTTCGGGACATACCCCTGTTTTACATGACAACAAAATATGTCAACAAAAGGCAGGGGAGGACGCTCAATCTATACCTCGGAAGATCTTCTCAAGAGGGAGGATCTTGAAGTAGGGGAATTCTGCAATGTCGCGCAGTCAGCTCCTCTGTTCCTCGAGGCATGTCAGCTCAGACGTCGTCTCGACTCTGGCGACAGCAAGCTCCTCGGTCTCTCTAATCACGGTAGCCTCAGCTCCAATCAGCTCAGCCTCAGCTACAGTAAGATAGCTCCTCAGCTTTTCTACCTTGCCTATGAGGGTGCCTACGTGATGTTGGTTTTCATCCAAGGCCCTTCTGTGCTGCTCTTCAATGCTTCTCCGCACGTCCAGTGCACGTAGGTACTCGTCCTCCTGGGCACTGACGGTGATGAATTCATTAGGAGCCTGGGCCTCAAGGAACTCGCGGTGGTTGACGTATTTCAATAGCAACAGGACCCGCAGCGACCATTCCTCCAGAGGGCAACCCAGCATCTGTAGCACCCCGGTTAGCTGCGCCACCACGGTGTGTACCCCCCGATATGTAAGGGAAGGGTCGGCAAAGATCATCGACTACAAGACCAGCAGCATCTGTCAAACCGGTGCGTCCGAGCTGATGTGGCCAATGGAGGGCACGACTGGAGGGTCGAACTCGACCAAGTTGTCCATGGTCGCCCACAAATCCGTGTCCACCGTGCCCGAGGAGGATGGGAGACTAATGGCTAGGTCGCTTGAGCGCCCGACCCTGACAGACAACTTCAGGCTGGTCATCGCCAAAGGAGCCGAAAAAGATGCGACTGAACCTCCCGGCTCCATCATTGCGAGGGGCTGCTGCACCCTACTCTCGGTCGGAGGAAGGGCGTGAAGCGGAGCTGAATCAGACGTCACTGCTGAAGGATCGGCCACCTCTTCCGCTGATGCCCCCTCCTCCCTGTAAACCGTGATGCCAGTGAGCTTCTTCCCCAAAAGCCGGCCCTCCTCTGGTGTCATGAGCAGTCAGGGAGGCGAAAGGGGAACCATAAGTTTCAGTCCACTCCCCGACTATAGGAACGACACCAGGTGCTCCACCTCTAATACCGAGAGCAGCTGCGGCTCATCTACCCCCACGAGGCTCTCAGCTCCCTCCGCTTCGTGACGGCCTTACGAGTTCTAGCGGTGCGCGCCTCTGGGGGCCTTGCTTCCTCCTGAAACATAGAGAATGGGGTTAGCCTTCCATCGATCGAGGCAGGGTTCGGTTGACCGATTGGTCAAGTTCGGTCGACTGATTTTCCTAGTGTTGAAAGTTTCAATAAGTTATAGAGTTTAGTCGACCGACCGGACATTTCGGTCGACCCCCTCGAGACAACAATTGTTGACTTTTAATTTCTTCAACGTGGGAAGCCCTTCCCTTTGGAATTTTTAATCCCAAAGCCACCAAACATGTCATGAATTGTGGATCTGTGTCTTGGCATGTCCCTTGACCACCCAAGTTGTATAAAAATATATCTTTGGGCCAAGAAACCCTAATCACTTAAGGGAGATCAAGAGAGGCTACCAAGGGAGAAAGAGGGCTGCTGCAGCAACTCCATGAACAGTACTTCATCCAGGGGTTCTTCATCCATCCTCAAGGTTCTCAACATTGATCTGAAGCCAATCAACCTCAAATCAAGTGGAGAAGCAAGCCTAGTTCAAGATCTGAATCATCTACTTAGGGGGAGCTTAAATCAGAGTTTTTCTTTTGTGTTTCTCTTTCTAAATCCTTCGAGCTTCAACTATTTTGTAATCTCTAAACATCTGTGTATGTGTGTGGATCTACTCAGATCCGTGTGTGTGATGTGTGTGTGTTGTTTTCCTTCACATTCTTGTATTGTACCGTACTTGTGTACCTTCGTGGGAGTTCTGAACTCTTCACGAGTGTGTGTGTGTATTTTGATCTTGTAATCCCTTACAAGATAGTATATGAATCCTCACAGATCGTGAGGGTTGGACATAGGTTGCCATTGTTACATCCGAACCACCTAAAAATCACTATCTATTGTGTGGTTTGATCCTTTTCTCTTATCTCCATTCTCTGCAAGCACACATGTGGATTATTTATTTTGTATCTCTTGATCTAGATCTAGCATAATTTATCATTTTCACATTAGATCTCTGATATATTAAAAGGTGAGTTCAGATCGACAAGGTAAACCTTGTCAGGAAGATAACACTTCGCATGAGTAGAATCTTCAGATTTACACCTCCATCACGGTACCAAAGATCCGCTGTGTATGATAGGTTTTAACAAATCCATTTGTTAAACAACAGATCTATGTTTCTAAAGGGTGATTCTACTATATCTGTTTAAATCAGCAAAAGTTTTCTCAAATCTATAATCACGCAATTCACTCCCCCTCTTGGGTGTCATTTATCGCGAGACTTCAATTGGTATCAAAGCTAAGGCTCTAACTTTCACAGATCTAACAATCTAGAGAAAGATCTAGATCAATGGCTAAAAAGGGGATGTTGCTTGAGGGTCACTCTATCCACCGTCCTCCCTTCTTTGATGGCTCGAACTACTCGTACTGGAAGAATAGAATGCATGCCTTTCTTAGGGCCCAAGAGTACGAGATCTGGAGGGTTGTGAACAAGGGTCCTTATGACCTTCTTGATGATGAGAGTAAATGGACACACGAAGAGATTAAGAAATCCACAGTTAATTTTAATGTAATGAATATCATGTAATGTGTCATTCATCCTAATGAATTCTCTCGTGTTTCTATGTGCAACTCGGCAAAAGAAATGTGGGACAAGCTGTGGCTTATCTACAAAGAAACCTCCAGGTCAAGGAGATCAAAGCCAATATGTTGGTTAGAGACTATGAGCTGTTTAAAATGAAACCTGAAGAGACGATTTCAGAAATGTTCGCGAGATTAACAGAGATCACCAATGGTCTCAAAGGCCTTGAGAAGGAGTACACCAACTCCAAACTTGTGAGGAAGGTATTGAGATCCCTTCCATTTATGTGGCACACAAAAGTCACTATTATTGAGGATTCAAAAAATATGTCTATACTTTTTTTAGATGAACTCATAAGGTCACTCATGACCTATGAGATAAACATGAAGAGAATTGCAGAAGAAGAAACCAAGAAGAAGAAAATGGTGGCCTTGAAAGCCCACCAATATGTTGATGACTCTCAAGAAGAGGAGTCCACCGAAGAAAGTGATGAGGGAGAGAACTTGGCCATGCTGACCTGTAACGATCGTAGTTCCTCATGTCTCCTCTTTGGATGGCTATCGATACTTTATTACCTTCATTGACGATTATTCACATTGTACTTAACTTTATCTCCTGAAATCTTGGGATGGAGGTTTACGTGGCGTTCAGGTGTTTTGTAACATGGTCATAACTTAGTTTTGTAAATTGGTTAAGGTCATTCTTCAGTAGATTGAGGGGCTTGATAGTTTGGAGAAGGCAGGTATTATGGAGGCAAAAGATTAATGATAATTTGAAGAAGGCAGGTCTTATGGAGGCAAAAGATAGAAGGCTGAGAGAATCTCTTAGATGCCAACTCGACGAGATCCTTTCCAAAAAGGAGATCTATTGCCCCTTTCTATTGACGGCAGAGATCGAGAGACAGATGGATCAAAGAGGGAGATAGAAATACAACCTACTTTAGTGTATAGCATCTAGGAGGAGGAGAGTAAACACCATTACCTACATTTGGGTGGGTGAACTCTCCATCTCGTTAGATGAGCATATCAGGGGTTTGGCGAGGGACTATTATTCCAGACTATTTTCTGAGGAGGAGCACTTTAGGCAAGGATTGGAGAGGGGCTTCTACCTCGGATGTCCCAAGAGGAGAGGGATGTCATTGTGTAGAGGTTCACTGAGGAGGAGGTTAGATAAATAATTTTTTCTCTTGAAAGGGATAGAGCTCCAAGACCAGATGGTTTCCCTTTGGTCTTCTTTCAATAGTGCTGGGATGTTATCAAGGTTGATCTTCTGGCAATGGTTAAGGAATTCCATGAGGGGAGAGCACATTTGGGGGGAATTAACAAAACCCTTATCATTTTCATCCCCAAGAAGCAAGAGGCTCAGGTCTTCAGTGATTTTAGGCCTATCAGCTTGTTGAATGGGAGTTACAAAATCCTCACCAAGTTGCAGGCAGGGAGATTGGTCGGAGTTATGGACAAGGTGGTCAACTACTTCCAAGGAGCTTTCATCAGAGGACGTCATATTTAGGACAATTTTTTGGTGGCTCATGAGTGCTTGTATGCTATGAAGTCTCAAAGAAAAAAAAGGGTGGTCTTGAAGCTGGATTTTGAAAAGGCTTATGATAGGGTTACTTGGTCTTGTCTTTATGATGTGCTAGAGCTTATGGGGTTTAGGGACACCTAGATCGGCTAGATTAGGGCATGCAAATCGAATGCTTCTTTTGCGGTGCTTACTAATGGAAAGTCGACTTCCTTCTCTTATAGTGGCAGGGGAATCAGGCAGAGAGACCCTATGTCCCCCCTCCTCTTTGTGCTTGTAGCTAGTGTCCTTAGTAGAGTTTGGCAGAGAGTAGAGGCTACAGGTTTTATCAGGGGCTTCCACACTGGGAGAGAGGAGCTTTCGATCACCCACTTACAATAGCCGATGATACCATCCTTTTCCTAACAACAGACGAGAGGTAGATGTATGTAGTGAGGATTTTATTAGAGTTGTAGGAGGAGACTACTGGCCTGAAGGTTAACTTCAACAAGAGCATGGTTGTTAGAGTTAACATGGAGGACAGGGCACTTCATAGGACTGCTTGGATTTTGGGGTGTCAGATAGAGACTTTCTCTATTTCTTTTTTGGGTCTCCCCCTAACCTCAGGAGCCCTTCAGTGTGCGGATTGGTGTCCTATCATTCAGAAGTTTGAGGTTAAACTGGAGGGCTGGAAGGCGAGGCTTCTCTCCTATGGGGTAGATTAGTCCTTTGCAGATCTATGCTTGACAGTTTACCTATCTACTATCTCTCGGTGTTCCGCATCCCGAAGACTATGTTGAAGAAAATGGAAGCTATTTATGGCAGATTCTTTTGACACGGTAGTGGGGGGAGGTGCAAGGGTTAGCATGACATTAGGTGAGGGAGGGTGGCTTCTCCTAAGGATCAAGAGAGCATTGGGATCAAGAATGTGGGTGACTTCAATTTGGTCCTCTTGACTAAGTGGCTATGGAGACTAGGAGCAAGGGATGGTGGTCTTTGGGCACAACTCATCAGGTAAAGATACTTCAGCAGGAGAAGAGAACTAAGTGTGATAAGTACATATTTATTAATATTAAATCTCATAAAAAGTGTGTATAACATAAATAAACACGTAAAAATGCACACTCATCAGTTAGCCACCCAGAGGCTCAAACGGGTGGGGGCTTGGCCGTCCAGCCTGTTCGGGAGTTTTCTGAAGCCCATGTCTGGGCCGCCAACCCTTGGCCGCCCAGGCTCTTGGGCGGCCAAGGGAGTGACCGCCCAGGCCTGGGGTGGGCGGCCAAGGGTCTGGCTGCCCAACCCACTGGGCGGCCATCGAGATGGCTATCAGGCCCTGGAGTGTTTGGACTCTAGGCGGCCAGGGAGAGGGCCGCCCAGGCTTTGGGTGGGCGGCCACTGGGCTGGCCTCCCAGCCCTGTGGGCGGCCACAGGTCTGGCCGCCCAGTCCCCTGGGTGGCCAGCACCTTGGCCTTCCTGTCCCCTTCAGCTCGGCTAGTTCGTACTTTACATTCTGATGTTCTGGGACGTCCGGAAGAGGGGTGGCCTAGTGGAATGGGTGTCCACTTGGTTCCGTGTGTTCTGCTGGTTCTAGATTAGGTGTATGGGCCATCCCTTGTTTGCTGGTAGAGTGTGGATAGTCTTCTTTCTGCCGGGCTGCTCGTGTATCGATTGTCCCCCGAGAGTCCTGTGGCTGCGGATGGTGTTCCTGCATGCGGGCTGTCATCTCGGCTAGGTGCCTTGGGTAGGAGTTGTGGGTCGTGGTTCTTGGGTTGTCATCCTACGCTTTGGTAGGTCTTCTGTGGTCTGGTAGTCATGGTTTGACTATCTGTTTAATGGTCCTTGGTTATCATGCTAGTGAGTCGTCTCGTGGTGACTTGGTGTGGACCGGTGGTACTCCAGTGGTTACCGTAGTTACGGTGACTTCTTGGTGACCTTACACACTAGACGTAGATGACCTGGGCACGTGCGCATGCCGACCCACCTGGGAGTGGTGGAGGCTTGTCCCGTGTAGTGATTTTTTGGCTGGTTACTTGAGGCCCCCTTGCCTTTGTAGTGAGAGCCCGGCTGGGGGGGAGGGGAATCGGCTAGAGGACCGACCTAGAGCAGATGGTCTGTGTATGCACACGTAGTTGGGGGCAGTGGACGTGTGATGACGAGCACGACCCTGACTAGTCCTTATTCTATGGTACACTGGTGCTGTGTACAGTAGTTGGTGTCTCAGTTTCCGCCGAAGGGCATGTAGGGAGACATGTGAGGCTGTGGTATGAGTCGTCGGAGGATGCTTTCGGTCTTGTGGTCAGTGGGTTAGTACTCCCGTCACCTGAGAGGGTTCAACGTGGCTTTCTCCTCGGTGTGGTTTACCATGCTGGTGGTTTGGTCCATTCCGTTTGGTGTTAAGCATGGTTCTCTCCCTATGTCGTGAAGGTGGAGGTATCGACTGGACTGTCGTGGCCCTTCAGGCTAAGGGACTGGTGTCGCCCTGTGTGTGTGGGCACAGTTCTTCCACGAGTCTAGCTCGAGATTGAGAGAGTCTCCCGTGGGTGTCGGTTCGGCATGTGGTTGGCCATGTGGCCTCGTCTGTGGTTCCGTCGGCTAGGACAGACTATCCGACCTTGGGGTCGGGGCTATGTAGAGTGCCGGTGTATGTGTTATTCCTGGTTGACCGTCGTCTGGTTCTGGTCACCGTTGTTGGTCGTGCTGGCTTGGTTGTAGTGTTGCTGTTGCTGTTGCCCTTTACTGCTTTCCTTTACTGTTGTTGCTCCTGTTGCCGCACTTCTGCTACTGTTTTCGTTGTAGTGGGGTTCCGCGAGACCCCAACTGAGCCTATGAGATGAGGCTCACCCCCTACTTTTCAGGTGCAACATTCTCCGCAGAGTGGAGCGTGCTAGTCGAAGGTTCTTTAGTTGCCACCTTGCCAGGCTGGGTGTTCACTCGACATTGGGTACGTTCTATCCCTGTTGACTGTACTTGTGGACTGGACTTTGTAGTTATTTAATTGTTATAAAATGTTAATTTATTCCTATCAGAACGGTAGAATAATTCTATAGCGGGGAGTGTGGGTTCCCCGCACACTGCGCCGATGTAGCTTCCCATGTTCAATAATACATGCACTACTCCCCACACTGGAGGGTTGGACTAGGGGAGGGGAAATTAAGTGTTGCACCCAAACACTACCTCCGCACTGGGAGGGGCGCTAAGCCAGCCAAGAGGGGAGGGGAGATTAGCTAAGTCGGTGCCGGAAGGGCACTTCTCCAGTTCTATCCAGATCCAGAACTGCTAGACAGTGAGTTGCTGAATACGTCGCCACGTACTCCACCGAACTCGAAAGTCACCGGGATAGGTGCCAAATCGTCTCTGATGGACCCTGGTACGCTGGCAAATTTCTGTGGACTGACCCGTCGTCGCCACCGGCCGGGGTGGCTCCTGGAACAGGCTCTCTACGCTCTAGCTCAGGCTGATCCTAGGGTGTAGTAGCAACTGGTTGTAGCCGCCACGGCCACTCCCAAAGTCCAATCATGGCAGGACCAAGTCAATGATGACCGTGGACGAGTCTTCTTCGAGCAGCAACCATGGGGAGCACCAGAAGATGTCCGAGCAGCGAGGAGGAGCCCGTTGAGTGAGGGGGGGTCAGGTCAGGTCCGGAGTGACCTGTTCTACGCACCTGGGGGAAGAAAATTGGAAGATGCTCCTCCGGATGTGGAACTGGAGGCCACTTTTTGCAGATGGACGTCGAATGGTTGTAGGAGTCCTCAAACAAGTGGTGCCTTCAGAAGTTGTGCGATGCGACCG
Organism: Amorphophallus titanum; assembly: GCA_024336825.1. Classification (NCBI taxonomy): domain Eukaryota; kingdom Viridiplantae; phylum Streptophyta; class Magnoliopsida; order Alismatales; family Araceae; genus Amorphophallus; species Amorphophallus titanum. The sequence goes on along the minus strand of JANBPO010001747.1, from coordinate 113,958 downwards.
TGGGAACTCCAGGAAGTCGTCTTAGGTTGCCAGATGGTCCTGATCTGCATAGTCAGGAGAGAATAAGTCCTCCAGGCAGCAGGGATGTCGTATGCTTTTTTATATGCTGGCGAGACTACCACAGCTGCGAAGCATTCTTAACAAGCTTTCCGTAAATATATGGTGCACCTCCGGTTGAAGCCGAACGACTGCGAAACAACTTTTACAAGTTGATCATCTTCTGCTACCCACAAACTAAGTAGAGCAAAGAAGGATCTTAATAGATGTGGGGGTGGTTTGAAGTGGAGAGATGGCAAGGGGAGAAATGGGTTGTAGGTGGAGGTGGAAGGGGAAGGTGTTGGGTCGATGTTGGCTAGAGACGGGTGGGCAGGAGGTTGGAGTGGAGTGGAGGAGGAGAGGAGGGGCGATGGTTAATGCTACTAGGGTTGGGGGGAGGAAGGGGGGAATGCGCACCCAGCCAAGGGGGCTGGCCGAATCTGACTTGGGGCTAGTGTGGGGAGGTCAAGGGTTGGTCTAGGGAATGGGAGAGAGGCCTAGGGAGATGGAGGGTCACTCGGGGCAGGTGAAAGGGAATGAATGGGAGTGAATGAGTGACTTGGGAGGTAAAAGGATGGCTTAGAGAGAGTGGAGGGGTGCCTAGGAATACCAAAGGTTGCTTTCGTAGATGGGGAAGTAATGGGGCAATTGAATGGAGTATGGGGAGGGGAGAGGGACTTTAGTGGGAAGTGAATGAGGGAGGAGGGAGAGAGAAAAAGGGGCACACCCTACTTTAGAGAGAGAAAGAAGAGAGAGAGAAGTGAGAGAAGCGGAATCCACCCCAATAGAGAGAGAGAGAAGTTGCACAATTTTTGTGAAACTCAAAATTCAAATATCATTCAATTATCCCATTACTTCCCCCTTCTACCAAAGCAACTTTTGGTATCCCTAGGTCGTGTCACATCACAGCCAAATCGATAAAACTTCTAACTTTAGAAACGGTCATTGGCCGGTTCTAGTTCTTAACAACCTCTACCTTTGATGGATCAACAGCGATACCTTCCTTTAAAATAATATGGCCAAAGAAAGAGACCTCCTTATGTCACAACTCGCACTTGCTAAGCTCTGCATAGAGTTGGTGCTCTCTTAGAGTTTACAAAGCTATCCTCAAATGTTCTTCCTTTGTTTTGGAATAGATAAGAATATCATCAATAAATATGACCACAAATCGGTCAAGATACGGCCTAAAAATATTGTTTACGAGTTGCATGAATGTTGTAGGGGCATATTTAAACATTTAGGCATGATCAATTTTTTTATTAAACAAATAGAATACTAAACTGTAAATTTGTAGGGCATTACAAACTTGGTCTGTTTGGATTCCTTCCTTCGCCCGTCTATCCTTGGATTTCTGATGAACCTGTTAGGTCCCTGGGAGGTTCTAGAAGGTTATCTATTTTCTTGCACTCCTTCCTTGCTAGCATTTGGATCAATTACATTTAAGCAATTGTGAATGAATGTACTAGGATATCGTTAACATCTGAATTATATATATAATCTGGTTATATGAATGCGAGTTATCTTGATTTGGTTAGGTTGCCTACTGAGCGTCACACTCACCCCAACTTGTGACACACCTTTTCAGGAGACGCAGTGAAGGTGGTCGAGGAAGAAGCTGCGGCTGAGGAATAGTTTTAGTTCTCTCCACATCAGGGTAGAATACAAATATTTGTCAAAAATTGTCACGTCCCGAGCACGGAAGGAACCCAGTTTGCATGACGAGCTTATATCAATCATGTCAATCAGAGCATAATTGTATTCGACACATAGACAAAGTGTGCAAATTGTAAAACCAAATCATTTATTCATAATAACTATTTAGGAAAATCTATTACATAACCTCATATAGTTACTAAGGACACATCTTGACTCAATAAGGAAAAAAATTACAATGATTGACTCAATAATGTGGAAAAAGGACACGACTAGATCGACGCTTTAAGGGTCGGGTGGCACTAATCTCTTCACTCAAGTCCGTTCCCTTCCGAGTGAACCTCGTCATCGGAATTACCAAAAAAAATAAGGGAGAAACACTTGATGAGCGAATGCTCGGTAGGAATTATATCTCAAGTACTAGCTTGCTTAAAGTAGTTATATGTTGTATGAATGCAAGTATAGCTATGCATGTACGCATGAAAATGACAAGAGAGAGTATTGCAAGAGATAATAGAATGAACTAGCAAGATTTCATGTAAATATATCAAGAGGGTCAAGCATGTAAACATTTCAAGTCATGTTAAGTGAATTGGCTATCATGTTAACAAGCAAGTAAATACCCGTTCTGGGCCACGCAAGCCATGTCATGTCAAGTCAAGTATGAGTTGTGGAATGTCAATCTAGTAAGTCATGCACTTTGGTGCAATACCACGCCATAATCAATATAGCTCCCATAGGCACAAGTACTTTCGGGTGCTCCTCTCAGGACCAGATCGGGCTCTATAAGCGCAGACATTGAGTCATGTATATTTTTAGACATCCACTAAGGTTATAGCCAATATAGAGTTCCAAGAGATAACCATTGTAGAATGATAAGGTAGACTTTACGAATGAAAGAGTTCAAGGGCTGAACTTTGAGTAAGAAGGACACATCATAAAAATCCTCATAAACCGAGACATGCCGAAAAACTAGGTAAATGGCACCCTTCAAGCTGCGAAAATTTCAGAAATAGCACCTGCACATGTGGACAGTACAAGCTGGATTAAATTAGCACCCAGTTTCTGGTCGCTATATCAGGAAATAACGACACTGGATAGGTCGCCAATTCCTTTTGGCTCCCAAGTCTATGTCGCCAATTACTGACAGGATTGGGTTCTCACAAGAGGCCAAAAATAGTGCTCCGTGAGGGCTAAACATCACATTTCTTTAGAGTGACGTGATAAGACACAATGTCATGAGTTTTTAGGATACAACTTGTTCGACAGCCTTGAGGGAATCTAAGACTTCGCGTAGACTTACGGAGATCTCTATGATGAAATCACCTGTCCGAATGAAGGAATATCCCGCGGAGGGCTCAAACATCACTGAGAATTAGTGTGTAATCGATAGAAATAGTAACAAGGACTCCATATACGGATGTAAGATAAGAGTGCCGAATAACCCACCGTATGGGTTGAAACAGTCGGTAAATCTGAGTCACAGGAAAACAGCGCCAGCTCAGAAGTCACTTTTCAAAAATAGCGACCTTCTGAGAGGTCGTTTAATCACAATTATTCTAGGGAATTTTCCAGAAATCCAAAACCCTTTGCACCCTCTTGGCAAAGACTGTCAGCTCCAATAAAAGGGACTGGGAAGATAAGATGTACGAGGCACTTTGGGCGTATCGCACCATCTACAAAACTCCAACGAGCTGCTCACCTTACTCCTTAGTGTATGGCTTGAAAGTAATTGTCCCCATAGGATTGGAGATACCCTCCTTAAGAGTCGCAATCTAGCAGGGGTTGGTAGTGGAAGAACAAACAAATGTTGAGCGAAGACTTGAATAACTCTCCAACCTGAAGGGGAAGTGACTTCAAGCCCAGCAGAATATCCAGGTTTATCAGGCTCGGATAGCACGTGCCTTTGACAAGCTCATCAAGGAGTGTAAATTTAAGAAGGGTGACCTCGTCATAGTCAAGAGAAGAGAAGTCATGGCTACCAACCCTAAAGGCAAGCTAAATGAAAATTGGTTGGGACCCTATGTGGTCCAGAAAGTGTACGATGGTGGAGCGTACGTGATCGTCAACCACCGAGGGGAAGTTTAGTTTCCACCCCTTAATGGTAGACATCTAAGGTTGTATCATGGTCCAATTCCACCATTCAATGAATAATCTAATTCTCCACCCTGTCAGGGGTGAGATTGCATTTTTGAATGGAAAGAAACAACAGGATGTTCAGCAATTCTGAAGCTCTTTGGTTGTCGGTGCCCAAGCTGGCAGCTTCCAATTATCGGTATGTCAAGCCGACAGCTTTCATTATCAGCTCCCAAGCCGACATCTTCCCCGTCATCGGCCCCTAGGTTGACAGCTTTCCTGTCATTAGCCCCCAGGCTGACAGCTTCCCCATCATCGGCTTCCTGGCCGACACTTTCAATTATCACTATTTCAAGCTGACAGCTTCCTCACCATCGGCTCCTGAGGTTGAGAGCTTTTCAATTATCGGTGTTTCAAGGCCGACAGCTTTCCCGTGATCGACTCTCTGGCCGACAACTTCCCATTTATCGGTATTTTAAGCAGGCAGCTTCCCCTTCTAGGTAGAGAAAAAGAAAGAGACCCCTTCCTCACATCGACACCAGCCAAGTGCCAATGAAAATACATGAAGAGAGAAAGGAACCATGTTGGTCTACGACACCCTGGTGGCACTGAAAAACACACACACTTGACCCGGACCTTCCGTCCAGAGCCAGGAAGTGAGAAAAGACCATTTCCTTGCATTGACACTAACCCTGTGTCAACAAATTCACTAAGAGATGAAGAAACCATGTCAGTCACCGACGCTCTGTCGGCGCCGACGAAGAAGCACCTAACCCAGACCTTCCATCCAGAGCCAGGAAGAGAGAAAAGACCATTTTCTTGATTTGACACTAACCCTATGTCAACGAATCCATAAAGAGACAAAAAAACCATGTCGGTCTCCGACACTCTGTCGGCACTGATGAACACGTACCTGACCCAGACCTTCCATCCAGAGCCAGGAAGAGAGAAAAGATCATCTCCTTGCATTAACACTAATCCCGTGTCAACGAATCCACAAAGAGACGAAGAAACCATGTTGGTCTTCGACACTCTGTCGGCACTGAGGAACACGCACCTAACCCGGACCTTCCATCCAGAGCCAAGAAGAGAGAAAAGACCATTGCCTTGCGTTGACACTAACCCCGTGTTAACGAATCCACAAAGAGAAGAAGAAATCATGTTGGTCTTTGACACTCTGTCGGCACCGATGAACACACACCTGACTCAGACCTTCTGTCCAGGGCTAGGAAGAGAGAAAAGACCATTTCCTTGCGTTGACACTAACCCCGTGTCGATGAATCCACAAAGAGACGAAGAAACCATGTCAGTCTCCAACACTCTATCGGCACCGATGAACACGCACCTGATCTGGACCTTCCATCTGAATCAGTTTACTAAACAAACTCTTATCTCTGTCCCATTGGGGCGAGGAACAAACCTCTCCTGATTTGGACCTTTTGTCTAGATCAGTTCAATGAACAAACTCTTTTCTCTGTCCCATTGGGGCGAGGAACAAATCTCTCCTAATTTGGACCTTCTGTCCGGATCAATTTAATGAACAAACTCTTCTCTTCGTCCCATTGGGGCGAGGAACAAACCTCTTCTAATTTGGACCTGCCATCTGAATCATCTAATAAACAAACTCTTCTCTCTGTCCTGTCGGGGTTGAACTATGCCATTCAACTTAGATCTCCCATTAGGGCATGGTGGAGTGGTCCCCTCGTTCTTTCTCTAAAAGGGCAAGCACTCTCCTATGTACTCACGTGGGTCCGTGACAGGCTCGCCCTGACAGACTATTTGCTGAGGCTCACCCATTCCTGGCCATACTCTGAAGTGACTCAGGAATAAGGAAGAGGCAGAAAGAAAAGAAAGATGGCTAATAGTCATTACACAGGCAAAGAACCACGTGCAAGGTCATGACAATTCATTCTTTACAAATCATAGGCTACATGTGCTTTGGGGCATGCCCCTACATTATAATATTAAAAAAAGGGGGGAAGAAGAACAAAAGGGAGAGCTCGACGCTTAGCCTAATCCCCAAAAAATCTCCTCAAAAGGGAGGATCCAGACACAAGTGAAGTTTGTCATCTCACTTAGCTGGTCCTCTTACTCTTGAAGACACTCCAGTTCAGCCTGGACAGGGGCTGCCTCGACCTCGGCGATGGCCAACTACTCGGCTTCCTTGACTTCAGCTACATGTACCTCCTCAAGTTCTGATTCGGCCAAGGCAAGCCATCCTTGTCGCTTTCCCGTGCTTCCAAGGCTTGTCAACACCCGGGCTTGGCCGCGGCACTCTGGTGTCACTCTTTGTTGCTTTCCCATGCTTCCAAGGCTTGTAAATATTCGCCCTTCTACAAGTGGAGCACGACAAACTGGCTGGGGACTTGCATCTCTAGGAACTCACGATGATTTACATATTTCAGCAATAACGTTACCCGCCGTGACCATTCCTCCAGTAGACAGCCCATCATTTGCAGTGCCTCCGTCAACTTCTTCGCAATGGCCTTTAAGCCCCGGTATGTGAGTTGCAGATCGGTGAGCACCATGGACCGTAGCATGGTCAGGTTCTACCTCACTGGGAAATCTGAAGTGACAAAGCCTAAGGGGGGCACTACAAGAAGGTTGAACTCCACATTGCTGTCTGTCACTGCCCAAAGCTCGGTGTCAATCATGGCTGAAGAAGATGGGAGCATCGGAATCGGGCTGCTCGATGCCTCAACCACAACACTAAGTTCCTACGCCATCTCCGTCGGAGGTGGAGGTGGAACCTCTATGATGGTACCCGACGTCTCCTCGACAAGAGGCGACTCTGGCTCTTCTATCTCCGTGGGGCCTGGGATGAAAGGCACTTCAGGCACTGTTAAGGCCGGGGCCGCAGTTCCTACCTAAGGAGAAGTGAGCACGAGAGTTGAGCTTGAAGTTGCATTAGCCGGGGTCGCCTCCGTGACTGCTCGGGATCTGAGTGGAAATGAGGAGAAGTGCTGCAACACAATCCTCAGTGTTTGCATATCTGTAGGAGTGCCGAGGCATCGGGGCGGCAAGGGTGACGTTGGGGGTAGTTTGCCCGCCAGGAAACCCAAGACAGATGGGGGTACGGCTGCACCCATCCTCAACGTCGACGCCAACCTCAGCTCAGCCATCAGGCTAAAAGACATACGCAATTTGCTGATCGCTCGCCAACGAATTCGAGGAGTTTCTGCCCTCCCTGAAACTTCAAGCACTGTGTCCACCAACGTTGATGCCTCGGCCTCGGCTATAGGGGTCTCCAGGGCAAGCGCTTCCATTAAATCTCTAGGGACCTGTATAAGCCGGACTCGAAATCAGTAAAGGTGTCAAGAAGAGACTGGAGAGCTGAGGCGTATCACGCAAATTCATACTCACATCTGTCGTGACTAGGCTTAAGGAGGTCAGCAAGATCGAGGGCATTGGAGTGGGCATAAACTCTGTTGGCTCCACAGAAGGGCCCTCGGTTGAGTGCATCTCATCCGAGGAATAGCCATAATCCACTTGCTCGCCCGATATAGACTCGGTCGTAGCAAGCACAGCTTTGGCTGGGGAGATGGGATCTTTCCTAACCTTCGTAGCCCGGGGTGTCAAAACAGGGCTGAGTGTCTGATATTTCCCCGATCTCGGGCCCCTCCTCAAATACGTCTTTGGAGCTGGCGAAGACGCTAGAGCGATCTCCGGCTCCTCTGCCATCGTCCCAGCCACTGTCAAACAGAAGAGAGATCCACGTTGTCAAGGCACTGGTTGCCCAAAGAGGACGAAAGTCAAGCTAATATAGTGCGCAGCCTCCCTTGTGGAAGAATGCATAGTAGTGGTTTCCTCACCCGGTGTAGATATGGGAGTATCCGCCACACCTACTCCGAGGATGACGATAAGGGCAAGTACCTCTGCGCTCCCTAAGACAATGAGAAGTGACAAATTACAAGGCTGCACCCTCAACAGGCGGCCTGAACATGAAGATCCATAAGAGTGAAGAACTTGTACCCTCGGGCAGACTCGACACAGCCATAGAGGCGGCAAACTCTGCAAATGAAGGGACTCTGGGGACTGAAGGGGCAGTGGCTGTGGGAGCTTTAGCCTCGGTCCGTAGCTTCTTAGTTTTACTTTTCTCACTCGACTTTCTGACCAACTTATAAAAACATGAAAAATTTAGATTCGTGAAGAGGATTGAATTTATAACAACTTTATCTTCTAGGTCGACCCCAAAAGAAAATTTAATTAAGCCCTAAATTAGAAGATTTTGGGCTAAACTCGGAGCTTTAGATAGATCGACCTTAATCCGCCTAATTCGAGCCCAAATCGAGCTCTTATGGGCTCAAACCTAACCCAATCGATAGGCCCACGATAGAGACCCAATTGCCCTCTGTTCCCCACATGAAACCCTAACTGTGGCGTTCAAATTTCAAGTGTTTGAGCGACGTTGAATTGGTCATCTGCGAATGTCGCGCGACATCTTCTCCACGTAGAAACCTGATCAATGGCATGCATCTAGGTTGCCCTATCCCTATATATCGATACCTAATACCACCTAGAACCCCCATTTGGCTGTGACAGGAGTGGTGTACGTAATCGAGGGCGTGGCGTGTCGAGGAAAGGGAGGTTTCTATCTAGGGTTTCAACGAGGACATCTTTCTTCTTCACATTTTAAGGTAGGTTCTACTCAGGCTAAACCCTAATCTAATGCATCCATCTTGTGCATTTTTTCGTGCTCTTCCTAGTGATAGTAAAATGCCTAATTTTTATGGAGTATATCATGCGCAATGTCTTCTTTTCTTAATGCCTGTTAGGGTTTACCAGAGTGTGGGACATGGCCCTAGATAGCGGCTCCCCAAAGATCGCTACCTGAGGTCGCAGTCGCGTGATAGATTGCGTTCTCCCAGGCAGAGGGAAAAATTTAAACTTGGTCAAAATGGTATTATAGCGGTCATTGACCGACCGCTACCCTCTAGTAGCGGCCCTCTCCTGACCACTATAATCTCTCGGGTTATTGTCAGATCACAGTGTTTCCTTTGTTTTTCCCCTCTGTGTAGACAGCATGTGTAGGGCATAAACACATCTAATGATTAGGCCTATAAACGAACATCTGAAACTCTAAATTTCATGCTGATCATGCCTATTTCTTATTGGTATCCCTCCTGTTCAGATTATGTCATACTACTGTTATCATATGCCCGCTTGTTGAACCTTGTAAACAAGTGGAATAAATATAGTTTAATCCATCCATAGATTGTCAATTTTTGCAATATTCTCATCTGTTTGGATACTGGTTAATTACAGTATTAAAATTATTTGACAGTCATGCCACTCTGATGGTATTGACTGACCGCTACACTCCCATTTTCTACTTTTCACACCTTCAATCTTGTGGTAATCGGGACTCTCCATCGGATATTCCTTCCATCGGACTAGGACCACTATCACAAGGCCTCCATAAGAGCCCGCGAGTCTTGGATTCCCACTAGGATGTCGGGCAAGTTGTACCCTAAAAGTTTGAACCCACCGATTCGATCGATTTGCATTTTGGGCAGTCCGAGTCCATGGCTGTTCTGCCCTGTCTCGACCAGAAAGTGATCCCCATTTAACCGCTACCTGGTGGAAGCGGCCAGATCTCGACTGCATTCTGATTCTGACCTGGATGATTCACCCCTATTCCAGTCGACCCAGCTTTGTTTAAGTCGACTTAGGGCACCTCAATTGGCCTGGGTTATGAAGATTGAGCTCTGGTTCAGTCCAGCCATGCCCCAGGCCGACTGAGGACACCAATTAGCTGACTGAACATGTGCCTTGTGCCTGACTGGACCTAGTAACGGTCTTGATTGGACCGCCACCTTAAAGTAGCGGCCCCCGATGGACCGCTATCTATTTTCTGCCTTGCTGCGTCGACATGTTGAACTAGGGAGTCGACGCATGCGTATCACTACCCTTATGATAGTAGTCCTGTTTAAACTGCTATATCCTGCTAGCGGTCTTGTCGTGATCGCCACATGTTCCCAGATTTAATTTTTCATGAATTCTTGTGTGATGTAGTAGCCTCGTTCAAGAATAGCCTTTGGGCCATTACTCCGTCCTATTATGTCTTTTTAGAGAATTCTTGACCTCCAAGACATATTTTATGACTTCCATTCAAAACGTGACCCAATGAATGCAAATGATATGAGAAGATCAACATAGTATAAAAGATAGCAAGATGGGACCATAAAAAGGCACAATCAGACCTCAGGATGTAAATTAAATCGTCAATGAATAACGTGCCCGCGAGTCTGCCCCTGAGTCTACCAGAAGCAGAAGGAGGTCACCTGGAGACTGCCATCTGCAAAAGGAGGTCACCTAGAGACCGCCTTCTAGTAGAGGTCTCCTGGGGACCGCCACTTGAAGGTGGAGGCCTCCTAGGGACCGCCTTATGGTCCCAGAACCTGAAAATTGTAGAATTAGATGGAACACCTGAGGAAATGCGATCTAAACGGTGACGTACACACACCAAATTTACAGGAGAGTGAGAACAATGTGATGGGCACTAGGTGTCCCACCTTGATCGCTAAAAAATGAGGGTGTAGATATATTAATCTACCTCACCCCGAACAAAGTAATATGTGTATAAGCATGATCAATATGAAGGGAGAAGGGGCGATGAACATATAGGAATGTACCGTGATCACCACCAAGGCTAACAATGCTAAAAGGATTGAGAAAATGGAGCAACAGCGCCGCATACCTTGGAAAAGGAGGATGAAGATGCGGCTGAAGAGGGGCCACTAAAACTTGATCACGCATAAGCAATAGGCTGTGAGAAACGATGTGGATCACACCTCCTCGCCTTCCAGCTAGCTAGAAGACAAGGGCCTCACATTGTTTTCTTGCTCTCCTGTGAATCAAAGATAAAACAAAGGCCAAAAACCCGTTAGAACATGTAAGTGTAGTATCAGCTCGCATGCATAAATCAACGTGAGAAATTGAGGGAGAACACACCGGGGGAGGATTTTTAACCCCTGTAAAAGGGAGGAAATTGTAGGTGTGTGTATTGTGAATGGATATGAATGAAAAGAACGAATTAAGATGCAGAGAATGACAGTGAAAAATGTGGTGCAATATGCATGCATGCAGTAGAAATATGCAGAACAGTGCAGAAACTAAGTGTAGAAACTGTGACAAATAGAGAAAAGAGTGGGCGAGGAACTATGAGAAAGAGCAAAGAAAATGGAGCCCTGAGCCATGAAGAACGTAGTTAATACTACCCTTAACAGGTTGGGGTCGAAGAGTTGAGTCAACGATGTGGCATGGCTTCGCCCCAAGTCTGACAAATGACCCCCTTCGCACATGCGTGACAGGGCCATTATTTATAGAACCCAAAAACCCTAGGCTCGATTTTAGAAGATAAGCACTAGAAAATAGGGATTTGGCTTGATAAGCCTTGATTTAATAGTGGGAATAATCCCCTAGGATGGATAGAAATTGACGTGGCACTCTATCTTCATTAAAAATGGATCAAACAAGGAGTCCAAAGAATTCTCGGGCAAAGGAAACGAAGCCCAGGACCATAAAGATTCGATAATCACCAAGCAGTCAATCGCGTGATTGCAACCTTCAGAAGGAGGTCATGGGATGACCTCTACCTGGTAGGGTCATAAAAAGGGTCAGGGGGCTGAGCCGAAGTCCCCCTGAAGCTTCCGGAAGAATTCCTGAGAAGGAGGTCTTGGGGAGACCGCCACCTGAAGGTAGCGGTCTTCCTGAGACCGCCACCTGGGCATTTTATTAAAAAAAACTACTGTTCATTAAGAACGCGGTCACCTTTGAAGACCGCAACCTCAAGGTCGCAGTCACCAAGGAGACCGCAATCAGGTAGTTTCACAGGGTAGATCTGGATGCCCATCTGACCATCCGAACCATTCAATAAGGCTCTGAAAGCATGGGAAATGAGGTAAATGGCCTCCAAAGGTCAATGGGATAGAAGAATGATCAAAGAATAGGCTCGAAAATGCCCAAGGAAGGCTCCAAAATAATGGATAATTTGGGACATCATTAAGGACGGATAAGAGAAGTAACTCGGCTTGAAGGTTTAAAATGGGTGTCAACAACTGGGTCAGACAAACTCATAAGTCAGTTGAGATCCTAGTGAGAGGAAGCCCATAGTGAGACGAGGAGGCGACTGGGGGCAAAAATTGCCATCAACCCAGCTGAGCTGAAAACCTGAAAGGACGTCTCAGGTAAAATCGGGTGACCCCTCGGTATGAAAACCCGTAAGGGCATACCGAAAAAAGTTAAAGGGGGCCAACTCTGGCAAAAACCCACAAGGGCGGCAGAGGTGGTAAAGAGAAAAATAAAAAAAAATCCTTTCCTTCTCTGCTCCTCACTGACGAGGGTCGTCGACCCTGACACTGTCAACGGTGACCTCAGTATCACCCCATAACAATGGTGACCACTACACTCTCGAGAGTCAAGCCACCCCAGTCTCAGTACCAGTTCTCAGTTCCAGCACTGTGGCTTCAACGCCTCTACAGGCCAGCCACCTAGTCCCAGTACCAGCTCTCAGTCCTAGCATCGTGGCTTCAACGCCTCTACAGGCTAGCCACCCAGTCCCAGTACCAGTTCCCAGTTCCAGCACCGTGGCTTCAACGCCTTTAAAGGCCAGCCACCTAGTCCCAGTACCGATTCTCAGTTCCAGCACCGTGGCTTCAATGCCTCTGCAGGCCAGCCACGCCAGTCCCAGTACCAACTCCCAGTCCCAGCATCGTGGCTTCAACGCCTTTACAAGCCAACCACGCCAGTTCCAGTACCAGCTCCCAGTCCCAACATCGTGACTTCAACGCCTTTATAGGCTAGCCACGCCAGTTCCAGTACTAGCTCCTAGTCCCAGCATCTTGACTTCAACGACTTTATAGGCTAGCCACGCCAGTTCTAGTACCAGCTCCCAGTCCCAGCACTGTGGCTTCAACGCCTTTACAGGCTAGCCACCCAATTCCAATACCAGCTCTCAGTCCTAACACCGTGGCTTCAACGCCTTTACAGGCCAGCCATGTCAGTCCCAGTACCAGCTCCTAGTCCCAGCATCGTGGCTTCAACACCTCTACAGGCCAGCCACGCCAGTTCCAGTGCCATCTCCCAGTCCCAGCATCGTGGCTTCAACGCCTCTATAGACCAGCCACCCAGTTCTAGTACTAGCTCTCAGTCCCAGCACCGTGGCTTCAACGCCTCTACAGGCTAGCCATGCCAGTTCCAGTACCAGCTCTCAGTCCCAGTATTGTGGCTTCAACGCCTCTATAGGCCAGCCACCCAATCCCATTACTAGTCACCAGTTCCAACATCGTGGCCACAACGCCTCCACAGGCCAGCCACTCAATTCCGGTGTCAGTCGCTAGTTCCAGCATCTTGGCTACAAATCCTTCATAGGTCAGCCAACCAATCCCAGTCCCCAGTCTTACCTTTTGGCTACGATGCCTTCTAAGACCATCCGGTCAACCCAGCGCTAGTCTCTCAAGCCATTGCAGACTACACTGCAAGTCAACAACATAAAGAAACCAGCATTCAGGTGTCAACCTATAACCGACGCATTCCAAAATCAATTTCTAACACTAACCCTGTAGGCCGCCATATCTTGATGAACCTACGCTAACTTCATGCAACACGGGCCTTCCTCTTCCAAGAACTGGCCCCCAGCGTCTGGTCTCTTCCACTACTCCCCAGTACCCAGCACTCAACTCCCTATATTCAAAATCCAAACCCAGTCCTCCGTTTCAACGCCCAAAAATCAGGTGAACCCAACCTATTGTCCCATGTACCAGTACATGGTAGGGAAGAATCAAGTAGACTAACAGTAAGTGGTCGCTAGTCCTTGCATCTAACATTGTTCCATGGAACAAGAAGTGGAATAACTCAGCAAATAGCATCATCAAAATCTGAAATTTGTTAATGATACTCTATAAAAAGGGAGCCCAAGACATGCCCTTGGGGTAAAAAGAGATGTACAGTCCGGATAACAAAAAAAGAGGGGAAGAAGTGATACAATCACAGCCCAGGCTCGCTCCCCTCAAACGTCACCAGGCGAGACTCCGTAGCAGCCAGCTTCACCTCCAAGGTCGACGCAAGCTGCATGCTCACCTCGGCCCCTGTCTCGGCTATCACGCCCCGAGCGCGGAAGGAACTTTCTACCCCGAGTACAATACTTTCTATACTTCAAAGGGAGAAACTTCTTTGGATCTTTGGAGTCTTTCACAGCTCAGCGGCTTGCCAATCGATGGAGAGCCATACGAAGAAGTTTGCTGGCCCGACTGGCTGAAAGATCAGACTGACGGCGAAGGCCGATATTTGATAGGCTTTGCTTACCGCTACCTGATGAAGGCGTATCGTACACTTTGTCACTTATCGTACGATACGAGGGAGGTATGTAAGCCTAGAGAGAAGAGGCACGTGCGGATGGGCACTTGGCTCCAGCATTTCCTCAGTGGGGAGCAGAAATATGAAGACTTTCCCACTGTAGCACCGAATGCCTTGAGGCGGAAGAAAAGGGTCTGATGACAGGCCGCTTTCTCATCCACTTCAAAGGGAGGGCAACAAGGAGGCCCAAACCCTGTCGGTGTTGATGCAGTCATGCACTGTGCTGCATATCTGACTTACTAGCTTTGTTCCTTTGCTCTCTCGCAAGGCGATGAGAGTGTGATCAGGGCGGAGGCCATCTACCCCGCCTATCTGATGGCTTAGGGCACGAAGTTGTCCCTTTGCCTAGTGGCTTTATGCCTTATTTACAAGATGTTGGGGGACTTGCACAGGTCGTGTATCCCCAGGAATTTATGGACGGTTGGTCCACTACACTTTTTCAATGTTTGGGTCTGCACCCTGTTCTTGGAAGCTGCTCCTCGGGCGCTACAATCATCTCACCTTGTCCTGAGGATGATAGAATTTGCAAGTGCTGAATCATCTTCAGTAGCGGAATAGCTCTTCGCCATTAGGGGCAAGCTGACCAAGGTTCCCATAGACTCGCCTGGATTTCTGCACTTTTGGAGCCTAGCAGCTCATTCTAGTCTACTTGTGAACAAGATGCGGTATTGTAGTCTGTTGAAGATGGAGGAATATGTACATCTGATCTCTGGTGCCAAGTGTACGAGGCCGATCCTGGTGTCGGAGCTAGTTGACTGGGCGCTAGCTATTAGACCAAGCGTCCTTGTCTTTCGGAAGAGCGGCATCCTATGGCTAGAGCTATACTATCCATTCCGGTTCAATCGAAATGTTGGTTATGATCAGCACATTCCCTTCTCCTCCACACAATTTGGATTGCCAAACAGGCACCGAGCTGGCCAGGTGGCTAATGATGAGGCTCGTGCGTGGTGGGATTACTTTCATCGCCTGGAGGAGTTATCATTCAGGGTGCCACCCCCTGCTCATTTCCCTCACGTCACTCCTGAGTACATCAAGTGGTGGAATGTGCGGATGAGGTTTTATAGAAACTTCCGTCGAGAATGCTGGTCTATTGTAGAGCGCAGATTCTTGGACTCCTAGCCAGAGCCGATCCTTGACATTGAACCTTGTTACTTGAAGAAGTTAAAGTCCTGGACCAACATGGAGGTGATGGCTTATCTGGAAGCTCGGAAGACTGCGAAGCGTCGTTCATCCAAGGCTGACCTGAAGATGCCCAAGATCAGGAAGGATGACTATGTGAAGATGCTTTGGGGATTGTGCCAGGTGTGTAGCGAGCAGGTAGCTCTTCAGCAGCTCCCTTTGCCGGTGGAGGAGCCCATTCCGTCTGTGGCTGACTGGCATCTAGAGACTGACAGTTTGCATCCTTATCAGACTTTCATCAGAGGGGAAGACAGGCGGGACGCACTGTATAGTAACACCCCTGGTTATTTGCATTGCTTCGATCTTACAGGCTCTCAGTTGGTGGCCCGAGTGAAGCTATTCTAGACCATCCTCTTCTGATCTCTTTCAAATATGCTGACAGATGGGGGCTAGACCATTGGAGCTTGTATTATTATCTATCTTCTCGCGACCATGCAGACTTGGCATCGCTGGTCGAACAAAGTGAGAAGATAGGAGACGTATGCTGGCTTGTTCGTGAGGCAGCCTCAAGAGACAAAGTGCCTTTGCTATTCTACTGGCCTATTTCTCCCTTGTACACAGGGCCAGGAGGTACCTTTTGTTTCTTCATTCTAGCTGGATGGAGGAATGTGAGAAGAGTTTTCAAACCTTGAAAGAATGTTTGACCATTGCTCCTATGCTTGCCCTACCTTCAGAAGGAGGAGGATTTGAGGTTTATACCGATGCATCTAGAATTGGTTTAGGCTGTGTGCTGATGCAATAGGGTAAAGTGATTACTTATTCCTCTAGATAGCTAAGGAAGCATGAAGAGAATTATCTTGTCCATGACTTAGAACTTGTTGTAGTTGTCTTTGCCTTAAAAATTTGAAGGCATTATCTATATGGAGAAATTTTTGTTATGTATTTTGATCACAAGAGCTTGAAGTATTTGTTCTCTTAGAAAGAACTTGACATGAGCCAAAGAAGGTGGCTTGAGTATTTGAAGGATTTTGATTTTTCCATCGGGTACCATCCATGGAAGGGAAATGCGGTGGTGGATGCCTTGAGTTGGAAGTTGATGGCCGTGTTGTCAAGTCTAATGCTCCAGGAATGGCGAATGTTAAAGCAACTAGAAAGTTTGGACCTTAATATCGAAGAGAAGGGAGAGCGGATTGTGATTGTCCATGTTAGACTTCACTCGAAATTACTTTCAAAAATCAAGGAGCTTCAACATAATGATCCTTTGCTTGTTGAGATTAAGGAGAGCTTGAATAGTCAACTGAATTTCTATATGACTGAGGATGGTAAATTGCTATTTCGTGGGAGGACATGTGTCCCGAATTTTGTTGAGGTGAAGAATGAGATTCTAGAAGAAGCCCATTGATCCAAGTACACCATTCATCTGGGAGCTACGAAGATGTACAGAGACCTTAGGAGGACCTTCTGGTGGCCTAACCTGAAGAAGGAAGTGGCTGAGTTTGTAAGCAGGTGTTTAGTATGTCAGCAAGTCAAGGCCAAACATTTTAGACCTATCAGGAAACTGAGACCCCTCGAAATACCACAATGGGAGTGGGGGAGTATAAGCATGGATTTCATTATGGGTTTGGCAAGGACTCGTGGTCGTTATTATGCTATTTGGGTAATAATGGATAGGCTGAGTAAGTCTACGCATTTCTTGCCCATTAAGTCAAAATGGACTATGGATGTGCTAGATGCTCTATATATGAAGGAAGTTATGAGGCTGCACGGTAGTCCTCTGTCAATTGTGTATGACAGAGACCCAAGATTTACTTCCCATTTTGGGACAGGATTGGAAGCATCTTTGGGAACCGGTTTGAATTTCAGTATAGCTTTTCATCCTCAAACTAGTGGGCGGAGTAAGAGGACCAATTAGATCATTAACGACATGTTGAGAGCATGTATTATTGATTTTCGAGGAAATTGGCATGAGCATTTGCCCGTGATTGAGTTCACTTACAATAATAGTTATCAATCAAGGATTCAGATGGCACCTTTCGAGGCATTATATGGAAGGAGTTGCATATCACCTTTGTGCTAGGATAAAGTGGGTGAGAAGCCTTGGTTGGGATCAGATCTTATTTCTGAGACCTCCAAGAACATTTAGATCACTAGGGACCATCTACAGATAGCTCAGTCTAGATGTAAGAGTTATGCTAATAATATAAGAAGTGACTTCAAATTTCAAGTTGGTGAGCATATATTCTTGAAGGTTTCGCCTGTAAGAGGAATCTGAAGATTTGGGATCAAGGGTAAATTGAGTTGAAGGTTTGTTGGCCCTTTCGAGATCTTAGAAAGAGTGGGAGAGGTAGGTTACAGGCTGGCTTTACCACCTCAATTATCTAGCATTCATGACGTCTTCCATGTATCAATGTTCAGGAAGTTTGTGTATGACCAATCGCACATGATCCAATATGTGGATTTGAAGCTACAAGAAGACTTATCCTATGAAGAGAAGCCCATCAAGATTCTAGATCAGAAGCAACAACAACTCAGAAATCGGTCCATACCGATGGTTAAGGTCTAATGGAGTAGATGTGTAGTTGAGGAAGACACATGAGAATCAGAAGAGACTATCAAGAGGAAGTACTCGAAATTGTTTTCAGGTCAGTGTCAGTAATTGCATTATTTGGAAGGTAACATTGATCACCTGTTCGATGACTTCTGGTGGTAGCTCCTGATAGGCCGGAATGCTGGGACTGGTGTTCGAAGACGTAGGCACAGTTCAGTGCCTTAGCCGTAGTGGCTGTAGAGGTTTGCCATCAATTGGCAGATAGGTACTGGCGTCTGAGGATGTGTACGCGGCTTGATGCCTTAGCCGCAGTGGCGAGAGAGGTTCCTCCCGTTGAGCCGATATACTGGGACCTGCGTCTGAAGATGCACGCGCGGTTTGATGCCTTAGCTGCGATGGCTGGAGCTTTTGCTGAGGAAGGGCATGGGGAGCATGCTTAGCGTCTTGCTTCCCAGACCGGCCTTTGTGGTTTAGCTGAGGGCTAGGTCGAGCAACACCCGACAGAGTCTTGGGGCGCTGGCACCCCTGGTAGCTGTCTGTGGTTCACGCACCAGATGGCCCTTGCGGGGGCAAACCTGACTTGTGGACTACTGAGGGGGCAGAGTCCGGTCGAGCCGTGGCCTCGCTCAACTTCTGCTTTCCCTTCCTATCCTCAAGCGTCAGTGACGGAGGTAGAGTAGAGAAAGTGCGAGAGGAACTTGAAGAGCCCATTGTATCCTCACCTACCAGGACATCCTCTCGACCGAGAAGGACTCGGAGGAGCCTAGCAGTGTCTTCTATGGAGAAGGGAAGAGACTCTAACTCTCGCCAGGGCCGCCATTATGCGATCGAAATGGCAGGGGCCGGCTGATGGTGCTAGGGAGTCAGGAGAGGCCGGGGGAGTAGGAGGATGGATGACGTTGACTGACAAAGTGCTCGACATCATCTCTGAACTAGTGTCTTGCTCCTGGTGCCTCCATAATCGCTCGAGTGCTTCACGATTATCAGTTCAAAACTGGAGCCATTCTGGGGGATGCTGATAAGGCAAACTGTGTCCATTTTCCTGGGGAGGATCTGGCTATCCTGGCACATCTCTAGCGATGCTCAGGGTTTCTTCGACAGCTTGTCACAGCCAAACGAGTGCCATGGAATTCCCCACAACATCGATCTGCTCCCACTGAATCTGTTCCTGGATGAGGTACTGGACTTCCTCACAGGACTCGATCGCATGGCAGACTCGTGCATGGAATGGGCAATATTGGGGGTGTCTGAAGTCCCAATGAGTGTAATCGGCCGGCAGGTCGCGGGGCAAGATTTGCCCCCTCTCGACGAGAACGTCGAAGAGTCGTCGGGTTCTCTCCCTGGGGAAGGAGAGAGGTTTGTGATCGTGCCAGGGCCTCCACCCTGGATACCAGATTGAACGTCCCCTTCGACTAGCGCTGGGCCCCTCTGATTCATCGTCAGAAAGAGAAAATTTCACCATCATGTGGATCACATTAGCCGGGTGGTGTACCACTCGTGCTGCCTTAGCTGGTCTGGACCATGCGTGTGGTTGCGGAGGATTGACAAGACCACTCTTCATCTGAATAAGGCCATCTCGAATCAGCTTTTATGCCTGGGTCTGGAAGACATAGCAGTCCTCAATTTGGTGGCCCAACATGCGGTGGTATGGGCAGAACTGGGATCGTCAATTTTCTGGGCCTCGTCTGGCTTGCAGACTTCGGATAGTTCGACGATCTTCTGGGCCATATAGAGGTCAAAGAGCATCTTCATGTATTCCTTCTTGAAGGAGAAGGGTGTCTTCATGCGCTCTGAGAAGGAGGGAGCGGCCGGCTTGCCAGCTGGCTTTTTGTCAGAACCACTCATTCTGGCCTCCTTTTTAGCTTTAGCAGTGGGTGTGAATTCAATGATGTTCACCTCCTTGCTGAGCTGGCGTTCCCGCGCCTACTTACCCTTTACTGAGATGTAAGTCGGGTTATCGACGAAGAACATCTCTATTTCAGCGACGACCAAATTGAGGTGGTCGAAGCCTTTGACATTGGTGCCGAGAAGCTTTTCGCTGATTTCGGCTGCCAAACTTCAGTGACATATAGTGATGGCATCCTCCTGGACCGGTGGGTTGACACACTTCATGATGCGGGAATATATTTAACAAAAGAAATTAAACCCTTTTAACCCCCTACCCCTTCGTTCTCTCCCTCACTCCCGCACCCTCACTCTCTCACCCTCCCATCTCTCCCCCTTTCTCTCCCACCCCTCTTCGGTGGTTGACAGATGGCAGAGGTGGGCAGAGCCGGGCGGCGGCGTGGCGGATGAGCCGCAGACACGTGCGAGACGAGCCAGAGATGAAGGTGCATGGTGACTCAGGGGAGCGGGGTCAGTTCGTGCGACAGAGGTGGTTTTTCAGCTATTTTTCGATGGGTTTTCTTCTCGAAGAGGTAGGGCGACGGACCCACATCACTTTCCCGTATATTTCCCCCACATGCATCGAGTTTGGAGCGAGAGAGCGAGGTTTATTATTTTTTGGGGAATTTTCATGTTCACGGGTGTGCGATCGGATCGAAATGCTGAATTCGAGTTTCGTGCTTCCCAATGCTGTCGGGGGTGATTCCCTATGCATCTCGAAAGTTTTGGAGCCCAATGTGGGCCTGTAAGCCGAGGGAATGAGCCTCCGGGGGGGTTCTCAGAGGGGACCCTGTCATTGGGAAAGTTCCCCAATTGGGCGGCCAACGTTTTGGCCACCCAGGGAGCAGGGCGGCCAAGGAGATGGCCGCCCAGGCTCATGCCCACTAGGACGGCCAAGGGTCTGGCCGCCCAAGGGTCTCGGTGGCCAGAGGTGTGGCTGCCAAGGCCAGGCTACGCGGGCACAGGGTTGGTTGCCCAGTCTGCTGGGCAGCCAGCCTATTGGTCACCCAGACTACTGGGCCGCTAGGGCTTTGGCTGCCCAGGCCAAGGGAGTGGCGACCATAGATGTGGCCGCCCAGGTCTTTGGGTGGCCAGGAGTCGGGCCGCCCAGACCCTGTCAGCTGTGGTTTGACTTTTTCGTGTTTCGTGTGTGACAGTTTTAGTCTGTGTCAGGTTCGCCGGTTGTCCACAGAATCGTCACCTAGTCAGAGGTCTTATGGTGTTGTGTTCTGTCCATAGCCGCCTCGTGTTGTGTTCCACGCGTACGGTGAGTTCCGTACGGACCGAGGGTGTTTTGGTGGCTTTCCGCTTTTTAGAGTGTTCTCACCTTTTGGTGACTTTCCCACTAGTTGTAGCTTTCCTGCGCACGCATGTGCAGACCCACTTGGGAGTGGTGGAGAGTGTGACCCGAGTGAGATGATTTTTAGGCTAGTTACCATAGGGCCCCTTGTCTTTGTAGCCTGCATCTGGGTTGGGGGGAAAACCAACTAGAGGACCTGACTTAGAGTGCATAGTCTGTGTGTGCACATGTGGTGGGGGGCGTCAGACCCGTGCTGATGAGCATGACCCCAGCTAGTCCTTGTTCTGTGGTTACTGGTACGGTGTCTCAGTCTTCGCCTGGGGCATTGTAGAGAGACACCTGAGGCTGTGGAGTAAGTCGTCAGTGGACACATCCGGCCTTACTTCTAGTGGGCAGGTGCTCCTATCACATGACGTGAGCTCGTCGTGACTCGAGTTTTCATTTTCCATCTGCGAGACGTGATTTTACGTGCGTAGTTTCTGGGTGGTTTCCTATGACCAAGGTCTAGGGTTTCTGGTGAGCATCACTGAGGGTCTTCCCTAGATGGTGTAGGGTTCATGACGATGAGGTCGTGACCGTGGTTCCAGACCGTGTGGTCTCGGTGTGGGTCTTCATGTGTGAGCACAGGCCTCCACGACAGAGGTGTCGTAGCATTTTCCTAGTAGCATGGCTAGGGTAGTTCGTAGTCTGGTGGTCCCCTGACTGTAGGATCGGGGTGTTGATTTCTTTTCTGGTAGGAGTAGTTGTAGAGCCGTGATTTCATCGACTGCCGTGTTTTGGGGGTATGTGTACAGTCGCGCTTTCTGTCGTTGTTGTTGTAGCTACTCCTATTGTTGTTGTTGCTCTTGCTGTTGCTGCTTTCCGCTACTGCTGTTGTTTCCGGTTGGGGTTTCGCGGGACCCCGACTGAACTTGTGATTGGAGGCTCACCCCCGATTTTAAGAGACATTTCTATTTTTAAATTCACCATTTCCACAAATAGCATCCTTAGATCAAGGCGCTGATTCAATTTTTATTTCCAAAAATACAAACAGCGTCCACTAAGAAGGACGCAGATCAATTCCGTAACTGAAGCTTGTAACGGGTGCCCCACGATCTCCCTCTTCTTCTTCCTCATTTAACTCTCTTATTCAAACCTTCCCATTCATTCTGTAACTTCCCACAAACCCTTACAAACCCTCCCAGTTCTCTCACGACCCTTTCTCTTCTCTCCCAGCTCTCGAGAACCACTACTCTGATGATGTCTGCTTCTGGGTCCACACCGGGCAAGCGCCGCCGTGTGATGGCACCGGCAACGGTGGACTTGGGGGACGAGGGTGACGCGTCACCTCCGGCGGCAATGGAGGAGCAATCGGACGCACAGGGATCGACTGTGATGGGTGAAGCCCCTTCGGTGGGAGGTCAAGCGACTGAGGATGAGGACACAGGGGAGGAGATGGAGAGCGACGGTGCGAGTGAGGAGGAGGAGGAAGGAGAAGAAGGAGAGGGTGACGCAGTCACGGTGACAGAGGAAGGAAGAGGGTCAGCGGAGGGCACGACAACGACGGCGGCAATGGACATGGCGGTGGCGGAGACGACGGCAGCGGGGGGCACGGTGGAGGAGGTTCCCCCGTCGGTGGTGGAAGGCACAACGGTGGCGGAGACGGCGACAGCGGCCCCTCGCTGGCGACAGTTAGCTCCCCGCCAGCCACTGCGGGGAGCAGTGGACCAAGAGGCCCCCAGAAAGGTAGGCCTCCCCCCTATTTCTTTTTAGTTTCACATTTAGAACAGTTAGGGCCAGGAGGACGGGGATGAAGAAACTGCGTCCACCAGGGTGGATGCAGAACACAATAGATGTCCAGTATGGTGGGCGCCAAATATTTTTATTTATTTAAAATGTAGTAGAAACAAAAGAAATGATGGCATCCTCATCGAGCGCAAAAAACCAAAACACCCTAGCCTAGACGCAAAAAACAAAATTATTATTTTAATAAGTTTTAAGGAAAGAATTGGGGGTCATGGTAGGAGATTGGCTGGTTATGGTAGGAGATTATCAATATCATATCAAAACCATTATTCTATAGATCAAGGTCAGTTATATCTATAACATAAACTCCCACACATCTCCAAAAGTGCCCTCACTTTTTCGGTGGTCTTGAAGGAATATCCACCAGGATCCAACTCCTAGGTGGGCACAGAGCTATGTTAATGGTTCCCAACACATTATTGCCACCACCGACAAATCATTAGTATATGACATCAAGGTGCCAACAGCCAATATGCACAAAATACATCATTATTTGACTGGCATAGCAGCCTCATGCACAAAACACTGTGCTTGTGTCATTTACAATATAATCTCCAACCTGCCTGTAACACAATGCTTGGACTGCCTCAGAATGAAGACCCAGTGATTCTGGGGGCCATAAACAAACCAAGATAAAAATTATCAGGTGACGTGAAATTGTCTGGAGGATAAGTCCCACCTCTGTGCCATCACTACCGAGAGTCCACCACATTGTCAGACTAGAATGGCAATGAGTTGCATAGTATGACTTCATTCATGAGGGATTATGGGGGCCATAAACAAACCAAGAGCAAAATTATCAGGTGATGTGAGATTATCTGGAGGACAAGTCCCACCTCTGTGCCATCACTACTGATAATCCACCACAGTGTCAGATTAGAATGCCAATAAGTTGCATACTATGACTTCATTCATAGTTTGGATTATCTCGCATAGAAGCTACATGCATGGGGGAACATGGCTTTAATACCATCTGTAAGACAATCCTTGACCTGCCTCCAAATTGAGCAACCAAACTCTTAAGGGGGCTCAAATACCTATAAACCCATTAGGATTCAAGTAAACAAGTTGGCATAAAACCATTGGAGAATGGATTCCACTACACTGTTTCCACCACCCATGCTGCACCAGCCTATGGTAAACTATTAAACACAGAATTTTTGGAGGACTTCATCCTCATGTGGTAAAGAGTCACCGGGTTTGGTGAGGGGTGGATGTTGGTTTGCGGGTTGCAGGCTGAACCACCTTAAAAATCCCTGTGTTATGGACTGTGGTCTGTGTGATTGCTCAATGTTCTCTATCCCCATTCACAAGTTCGTGTGCCAGCTTTAACATATTCAAATCCGATCATTTTTCCATCGCATACTTTAACATTCGATTCTGCACACTGTGTCTCCCTCACTGCACTTGCATATCCTCAGTTGCTTGCTGCACCCTTGCACACAGGTACTAGGGAGTCCACCCAGGCCCGGGGCAAGTTATTCTGTTCACACACACTCTAGGGGTCTGATGAGCAGCTAATCTATCTATCAGCCAAACTCATAGAGAGGCTGCATCGACCTCACTACTCTGCTGCATCGACCTCAGCCTCCTCCCATACAGAAACTTGTTGGCTCCTTGTGCATGAGTGTCTTGCTGTATTGCCTTGAACTATTTCTGTTGAAACCAATCCATATTGGATGGATTGTCATCTGCATATCACATTGTAGATTGTGTTTCAATTGGGCTTAGATTTTAATTGGGCAAAGTTCGTACCGGATCTATTCAACCCCCCTTCTAGATCCGTTAGCACCCAAGGGACGTAACATTAGTGATCGATGCAAGAGCATTTGTCACTTTTGAGGATAGCACTGTGTGTGTTAGGAATGGTTTGCTAATATCCATGCAAATCAGCTAGATGACTGACTCTTGAAAAGTTAGCAAGTTCCGCTGAGACTTGAGAAGATCAGTTGGGTGACTAGCTCTTGGAAAGCTAGTAGGTTTTGCCAAGAACTGAGAAGATTAGTTAGGTGATTATCTCCTGGAAAGTCAGTAGGTGGAATACCACCTAAAAAAACTAGGTCACTTGGATGACCAAGATTGCTTGGGTGAGACCTAATCGAAATCAGCTGGGTGACTAACTCTTGAAAAGTCAGCAGGTTCTATTGAGTCCTGTAAGATCAGTCGGGGAAGCAGGCCCTAGGAAAATAGCTTGTAAGACATTTGGATGAAGGGTTAGTAAGCACCCTTGCAGGCTGGCAAGAGGACTAGACATACGTCCACCAAGGAGGGTAGATCGAAGAAGTATAATTCTCTGTGTCTTGTGATTTGCCTACTTGCCTACACATTTAATTTCGGCTAATTTTCATGCTCAAAATTTTAATACATGATTATTTTTCAAAGGCACACCTATTCAACCCTCTCTAGGGTATTCCTAGCTATTGACATGTGATCGAGGTAAGGTCACTATGCGGTTGAATTCAGTTCAGTCATGTAGAGATGACCAAGGTAAGAATGTTGTGCGATTAAGTTCAAGTCACTCATGTAGAAGTGACTGAGATAAGACTATTATGCAGTTGAGTTTGGGTCACTTATGTAGAGGTGACTGAGGTAGGGCCACTGTGCAGCTAAGTTCAAGTCACTCATATTGTGGCGTCCCATTCCCTAGATCCTATATCCGTACGGGTTTGCTCATAGTGATCGATTCCATATTCATACATTAAGCATCTAGCAAATCCGCAAGTGCAAGAGGCTGAACCATCCAACGTCTAAACAAGCACCCATATCGTTTCCATAAAACATAATATTTACATCATCTCACATTATGCTTTCAGTACAATCTAACTTCCTAGATTGAAATGTCATTTTTAACTCGTACATCAAGACTCCTAAAAGGGTTCATTAGATAAAACATAAAGAGAACTAAACCTTAAGTTCTAGACTCAATTGGCTTCCAAGATTATCCCAGGATCTCTCTCCCATTACCACTAGTCCTTCGCCTATGCCTAGTCTAATCTATTGATCTCCTATGAGGTTAGAATGAAGGCATGAGTCCTCTGACTCAATAAGCATCAAAATTATTAATGTTTAGGTACAGATATATATATGTATATCATGGTGTTGCAAAAAAATCATGATTTATTATGATTTATTTTGATGATAACAAAATATGGATAATATAATTTGTTGTGTCGATCGACCGACCGCTAGCCAAAGAAAATGGTCGGTCGACCGACCATTTGTAGGCTTCCTACAGAACATGGGCCGGACATCCATTTGAGGTCTGAAATGGCTCGAAATGGACCTGATAGTTGGGCAATCGAAGATAAAAGCTTCAAAGTCTCACTGGGCTTGAAAATGGACAAGAAAATGGGCTTGAGATAGGCTCAAAGAAGGCTAAAAAATAATGGTTAATTTAGGGCATCACGAAGATGATGTGGGATGACGATGCGAACCTGAGACTCTAGCTCACGGACATCCCTAGCGAGGGAAGCGTGCGGACTGCGTGGTTGAGAAACTAGCTATGAGTCGAGGGTATTGGCTCTTCCGTGCTCGGGTCGAGTCATGGGATGGGTTCCACTCACTCACTCTCGCAGCGGTGATAAAATTTGACAAACTAGTTATCCTTTCACTCTAGCAGCGGCATATAAAAATATATACAAGTAAAGCAAAATGCCGAGTGAGGGGAAATGGACACGATACCTCCACGCTACCGGGCGTGGGGAAGACGACCCCAGCCGAGACTCGTACTCCCGGTACAGTAATTAATTAAATTACAGTAATGAATATTATTGCCCACTCCACGCAGGGAGGTAAAGGGCTACACATGGGACCCGAGAGTAGCGGGTTCGGGTTGACGGGCAGCGATTTGGGCAGCTCTGGTGGTAGCACGTGCTAGCAATTGTGGGGTCCACATCCTGGTCGGTGGGCCGTGTGGGCTGAGAGTGGTACTGCTACGACGGGGACTCCTGGAGGGACGATCCCTTAGAGGGAGATGCGTTGGTTAGCCTTGTGGAAGGTGAGGGGCCGGCCTGGGGGTCATTGCGGCTTGCTATCCACGAGCATGTTCTGCTGTCACAGCACTGTGTGACCCGACAAGAACAGCTGTTGCGATCAGATCTGAGCTCAGAACGATGCGAGACTAGTGCCGTTGGAAATCTCTCTCAAACATCTACAACCCCAGTCTATGGTAGGAATTCTAATCTCTCTGTAGTTGCCGTGGTTGAATTTAGAACATGTTGGCTCACAAGTCTAGAGGTGATAGGGCAGAAAGTGGATCTACTTGAAAACGTGGGTTGACCAGAGGGAGAACGATGGATTTTGGTGCTGGAATTTTTATGGTTGAGAGGGGGGATGTGAGGAACACGAAAATAATTTTTTTGTATTTTTCTGAGGTGCTTTGACAGGAGAAATGAGTATTATGGCTGGGGTGGTCAGATCTGAACTGCAGAGGACAGAACAGACTCCCACCTGAGAACTAATTTTCCAGAGGGGGTAAATGACCTATAAAAATCATGGAAAATTTTGTGGAATGGTGGTTTGATGGAAAGAACTTCCAGTCCAAATTTCAGATGGATCTGAAAGTTATAAGGGGGTGAAAAGGGCGAAAGGGTGGGTTGCTAGAACACAGATCTGCACAGAGACAGAATCTGTAGGTTGGGGGGATAAATAGTAAAGGAAGGTAAAAAAAGGAGAAAAAATATGAATTTTTTTTGTGGAGGCTGGGGGGGACGTGGGGAACTTAGCCTCCAATTTTCATCACGATCTGAACTCCTAATGTGGAGTTAAAAATCATGTTGTAAGCTTCTGTCCAGTGGTGGACAGAACTCCGACGAGGTAGCGACGACGGTGCGATGGCGGCACAAACGGAGGCGGCGGCTAGAAGTCGCATCCAGTAGAGGTGGTAGATCTTGGAGTCACACCAAGATGAGGGCTTCACACCCTAGAAGGGGGCAGCAATTACTGCTGCAAGGGGGAGAGGAGAGAGGGGCTCCCTAGGGCTTCTTGCACAAATACCAATAATCTTCTGATTAATTCTATGAAAAATAGAAATACATGACTTATATAATATAAGAAAAAAGACCTAAACTAACCTCAGATCTAGGGTTAGGGAGGGGCAAATGGGGAATGAGGATTATTCTCCCATGTGGTCAAAATGACCATCAATAAAAAATGCTAAAGAGAAGGGGGCACCCCCAGACTTAGGAAAATGATTACCTAACCTAGGTACTGGACTCAAATAAAAGGAAAATTACATAATTATGACTCAAAAAAATATGAAAATTACATGACTCAACTAATAAAAATGTAACAGACACATTGGAGCCATGCTGGCGAGCTGTGGAAAAATGTGAAGGGTGAGAGATGCCCCCATCATGATCGTATCCAGGAAAAGAAGGCCGCGGAGTTTGCCGCGTTGAAACAAAGGACTTTGTCGGTGGCCGAATACGAGGCCTAATTTTCAAGGTTGTCCGGGTATGCACCACATCTAGTGGGAACCGAGAAGATGAAAGCTCGAAGGTTTCTTAATGGACTTCAGCCCTAGTGCATCACTCAACTAGCGCCGATGGATATACAAATCTACTCGGAGATGGTACGGCGAGCCCAATTACTAGAAGATGCCACAAAACTGTCTGACTGGATCCGTGGAAAGGACAAGAAGGAATAGGTTACCTGTTTTGGACATTCAAGGTCTTATTTTCTAAAAAGAGACCCAATAATAGAGGAGAATGCTCCAAGGACAAGAAGACAAAAAGGATCGACAAGCCTTTCTCTATCACTACTACAACATCCTTGCTGGATTGCACCCATTGTGATAAGGCTGGACATAAGGCCAAAGAATGTTGGAGGAAGCTGGGAGCATGTCTCCGATGTGGAAGTCTGGATCATCGGATTCCTGATTGTCCATTATTGAATGAACAAACCAATAAAGTGGAGAAGCGTCCAGTTAAGAATCAAGGCTGTCTCCAAGCACTACAAGAGGCAGAGCCAAGTGAAGGAGGTATCATAGAAGGTACACTAATCGTTCATTGTAAGACAACTAATGTCTTATTCAATATTGGAGCAACTCATTCTTTTATTTTCAAGAAATTTACTGCTGCATTGTCTGTGGAACATACTTGGCTAACAAATTTAGTGATCTCCACTCCTCTTGGAGATGAGATCAAAATCACGCACCAATACCTAAATAGCGAAGTATTAATCAAGGGGCAAAACATACCTGCCGATCTAATAAGTGTAGACCTAAACGGGTACAATGTTATACTAGGAGTTGATTGGCTTTCGACACATAAGGCCATCATTGACTATCGGAATGGGCTAGTATCTTTCATAGACTTTCCAAATCTTGTATACACTAGTCCTCGAAGGCGGAACAAGTCACCTCTTATTTCAGCCCTTCGGGCTCATAAACTCATAAGGAAAGGTTGCATGGCCTTTCTAGCATTGGTGACCATACAAGAAGTTAAGGAGACCAAGCTAGAAGACATTAGCATGGTTTAGGATTTTCCTGATGTATCCCCTGAAGAATTGCCTGGTCTACCCCCGAAAAGGGAAGTGGCATTCACCATTGACCTTATCCCGGTGCTGGTCTGATTTCAAAGACACCGTATAGAATGTCCCCCATTGAGCTAAAAGAACTCCAAGAACAATTGATGGAACTTTTGAAGAAGGGATTCATCAGACCAAGTACTTTCTCATGGGGAGCACCCGTGTTATTTGTCAAGAAGAAGGACAGATCAATGAGACACTGCATCGATTATCGGTAGTTGAATCAACTAACCATCAAGAACAAATACCCGTTGCCGAGAATCGACGAGTTATTTGATCAAATCTTCAGAACCAAGTATTTCTCAAATATTGATCTTGGATATCACCAATTGAGGATCAAGGATGATGACATTCATAAGACCGCATTTTGGAGTAGGTATGGACATTACGAATTTACTATTATGCCTTTTGGACTAACAAATGCCCATATAGCGTTTATGCAATTAATGAATAGTATATTCAGGCCTCATCTAGATCTGTTTGTTGTGGTCTTTATTGATGATATATTGATCTATTCAAAGACCATGGAAGATCATGAGGAGCACTTAAGAATCACATTGCAAATATTGAGGAGTAATCAACTTTATGCCAAATTCAACAAATGTGATTTTTGGCTCAAGGAGGTGTCTTTCCTAGGGCATGTGATCTCGAAGGTTGTCTTTAATGAAGCAATAAATTCTACTAACTTGGAAGATGATGACATGAAATCAAAACATGATGGAGAATTTTTGGAAGAAAAACTAAATTAAGAAGCAATGGCACCTGAACCTGCTGCACTGAATGAACCAGTTCAGGGTGAGTCTGCCGAGCAAGGTGAGTCCTCTACAAATCTTGGATTTCTAAAAGATCACCCAGCACATAACATCATAGGAAATTTACAAGACCCCCCTAAAACTAGGTCTTATCATCAAGCAGTAAATAATGAAGACCTAATAGCTTTAGTGTCCCAAATTGAGCCCAAAACAGTAGAAGAAGCATTGAATGATGAATCATGGGTAAATGTAATGAATAAAGAATTGGGTCAATTTGAAAGAAATAAAGTTCGGAATCTTGTTCCAAGACTTGAAAATGTGTTAGTCATAGGAACCAAGTGGGTCTTTAGGAACAAAATAAATGAAGACAGAGTCATCTCCAAGAATAAGGCTAGATTGGTGGCTAAAGGCTACTGTCAAGAGTTTGGGGTGGACTTTGATGAATCCTATGTCTTAGTGGCCAAGATGGAAGCAATTAGGATATTGCTAGCTTTTGCTTGCTCTAAGAAAATAAAACTTCACCAAATGGATGTTAAAAGTGCATTCTTAAATGGCTTCATAAAAGAGGAAGTTTATGTTGAGCAACCCCCTGGATTTCAATTGTCTGCACTACCTAACCATGTTTTCAGGTTGAACAAAGCCCTATATGGACTAAAATAGGCTCCTCGCGCCTGGTATGATAGGCTGAAAAAATTTCTAGTCAGCAAGGGCTACAACAGAGGTAAGGTGGATCAGACCTTATTCACAAAAATTTGGAAAAAGGAACTCATCATAGTTCAGGTATATGTGAATGACATTGTATTTGGTTCTACCTGTACTGAACTATGTAATGAATTTGCTGGTCTGATGTCAAGTGAATTTGAAATGAGTCTGGTAGGAGAGCTGAAATTTTTTCTTGGATTACAGGTTCAGCAGCTGAAGGATGGATGCTTCATCAGCCAGACAAAGTACACCTTGGAGATTCTCAAGATATTTGGCATGGGCAAGGTGAAACACATAGCCACTCCAAATGGGCACAAACACTTCATTAGATGCTTATTTGTCAGGTAAAGAAGTGGATGCAAAATTATACCGAGGTATGATTGGCTCTCTTTTATATTTAACTGTCTCAAGACCTGACATACAATTAGGTGTGTGTATGTGCGCTAGATTTCAGTCTAGACCCACTGAATTGCACCTAGGTGCTATTAAAAGAATTTTCAGATATATCTCAGGCACACACAACTTGGGTCTTTGGTATCCTGCTGCACACACTTTAGATCTAATCTCTTACACGAATGCAGACTATGCTGCCTACAAGTTAGATAGGAAGAGAATTAGTGGTTTTTACCAATTTTTAGGTGGGTGCTTAGTCTCTTGGGCCTCCAAGAAGCATCACTCCGTGGCCCTCTCCACTACTGAAGCTGAGTATGTAGCAGTAGGGAGCTGTGGTACATAGGTTATTTGGATCAAGCACTAGCCCAAGAACTACAATGTAGACCTTGGCTGCACACCCATGTTCTATGACAACACAAGTGCTATAAACTAGTCTAAAAATCATGTTCTGCACTCACGCACCAAACATAGAGATTAGACATCATTTCATAAGGGATGAAGTTTCAAAAGGAAACTTTGAATTAATCCATGTAGGCATAGCACAACAAGTTACAGACATATTTACTAAGCCCTTGGATAATGATACGTTTTCTACATTAAGAAGAGAATTAGGCATTTTCAAACCTCCTTGATTTATGAATTCCATTAACTTCTATTGGGGCTGCTACATGCCTCGATGCAATAAGATGATGCCTCAACCTTGATGTGACACAACCTAGGACCTACTAGCAAGCGCGATGCGCAACTCAAACGGGCCGTATTTGGCGGCCGACTCACCCGACGCTCACCCCGAACCCGTGGGTGACTCGGCGCCAGGCCCCCCACCCTCTCTCTCATTGGGCCACCTAGCTTCTAGAGCCCATAGGGGCTGGTCCATGGTGGACTTGGACCAAGAAGAAAATTCAAGCTTGACTTCTTAAGGAGGGCGCCCCCCATTTACCCTTTTCCTATATTTTGTTATTCTTTTGACCACATGGGAGAAGGAATTAAATATTGCATCCCCTAAGTGCCCCTCCCTAACCCTAGATCTGAGGGTACTAATGGCCATTTAGCTAGGGTTCACCTTTCATATAAAATGTCTTGTAAACATATTTTTCATAGAATTAATGAGAAGAAAAATCAGAATTTGCGTGCAAGGGCCAAGGGCGCCCCTCTCTCCTCTCTCCTTCTTCCTCCTTGCAGCTGCGAAGGCTGTAAATCAGGGTGTGATGCCCTCTTCCTGGGAGTGATTCCCAGCTTTATCACCTCTGCTGAGTGTGACTCTCAATCGCCGTCGCCGCCACCATCCGTGCCGCCGTCGAGCCGCCACAACCCGGTTTCCATCCTGCTGTCCAGAATCCCGAAATTGCTGGACAGAAGCTCTGTAAAAAGGTTGGTTCTCCTCATCCAGCCATTTGATCGACCTCAAATTTTGAGGGTCTCTTCCCCACGTCCTCTCCCATCCCCAAATCAAATTTCACGCCGATCTGCCACCGTTTGCCCCTCCGTCCACCTTCGTCTTTCCACCCCTCACAGTCTGCCTGTGTGCAGATCTGCGAGATAGAAACCTGAAGATCCATTTTTTCCACCCCCTTAGCCATCTTATAAAATTACCAAAAAATTCGTGCATGTCTCCCACATCCCCCTCCTTCACTCAAATTAATTTCATCATCTAGATCCATCGTTTTCCCCTCGGTCAAAAGTCATTCTCAGGAAAATCCCGATCTATCCTGACTATTCTGTAATCTGAGCCAGAAAAGTTACAGTGCCATAGAGTTTGTCATTTCAACTCAGACCATTGTTTGGATGTGAAATTCATATATGTTGAAGCCCTTCTAGTGCCCTTCACAATGGCACTAGTTTCGTCCCGATCCGACACCGGATCTGGGTATGGTGATTATTTTCGTCGGGTCGCGCAGATCTGTCCCGTGACAGGCCAGCAGAAGCAACCCCCAGTTAAATACTCTAAAAACACGCCGACTGCAATTCAGTCACCGCCGACTTCAGGGATCGAAGAGGAACCTTCCACCAACGTCCCAGCCAACCGCCTCAGCTAGAAAATGACTGAAAGTCACCGCCCCTCAAGCCACACACGCTTTCTGTGCAGCAAGTTTGAACAGTGCCGAGTCAGACCAGCAGCCCGCATCTGGCCCGAAAGCCCTTCCGACTTGCTGCCTGTCAACCCGAGATCGGTACTCCCGGCTCGTTGTTGTACCCCTTTACCTCCCTGCATGGAATGGGCCATAAAATTTATTACTGTAATTATTTACATTTTCTGTACCGGGAGTTGCGGATCTTGGCTGGGGTTGTCTTCCCCACGTCTGGAGCATGGAGGTACGTTCTCGCTCCTCTCTTTGTCACATTACTTACCTCGTATATATTTGTATGCCACTACTAGCATGTGATAGGATCATAGCTCGTTATCATTATTTGATCATCGCTGCGAGAGAGTGAGTGTGACCCATCCCGTGACTTGATCCGAGCACGTGAAAAGAGCCGACCACTCTTGACTCTACGTCGGTTTCTCAACCGCGTAGATCCACACGTTTCCCTCGCTTAGGGACGTCCACGAGCTCGTGTCTCTTGTTGAGGACATATCCTCCTCTTTTGGAACTCTATAGGTGTCGAGTTGGTCGCGTCATTACTGGTCGCGTTGTCACCTAGAGTCCCAGGTTCGCATCCAATTTGTACCGAGTCCCATCCCATCCCGCATCAAATGTTGGGACTCCTCTAGTCTGTTAGGCAGTAGCCTGAGGAGATTATTGGGACTCCTCTGATTTGACCAGCAGTAGACTTGTGCTGATTGGTTTTGATGATTGGCAAATGGTTTAATGACTGGGCGAACCCTAAATTGTCTAATAAACCCAAAAGCACGGAATTAACAAATATGCTAAAATATACGCATATTTATCTAACGAAAATGGATGTCAAAAAATTCAACGTGTACAACAGACTGGCACGCCCAGTGAGACCTTTCCTACCTTTCATCTATTAGCCAAAGACTTTGTACCTCTACGAAGGCCTTAATTTCCCTTCTTTGCCCTTTCAGGAGCGAGCAAGGAGGGGATTTGAATTCCGAAGCCAAGTTTTCTTCACTAAATCTTCGACCAACTCAATGGCGGTGGTTACATACGGACCTCTCGTCATCGCATCCCATGCCAGATGCGGCTATTTGACGACCACGATAGTGTTCGGAGATTTCCCAACTGTGGTTGGATCCCCTTTCTTTTTGGGGGTAGTCCCTGCCACCCAAGAGACACCTGTGGCACCAACTGTGCTTGTAACTCTTGGGGGCGTTAAGCCCCACTCCTTACAAGGTCGAGTCTTCTTGGTCAATAACGTTTCATCTAGCGTCGTTCCCGTAAAAGGGGGGCAATGCCGAAGCAACCAAAGCAGGAAGCCCGCGGCAGCAATCTCTAGGTCCGACAAGATTGTTCTTGTCGGCAGCCTTCGTGTCCGGCTCAATGGCGGCGAGCCGATATTACCACGAGACAATCATGTCCCAATAATACCAGCGTCCAACCGCTTCGCGCTTCTTCGCCAAGTGCAGGAGGACAAGCCCGTCAGATTCTCGCCAACGTCCTCTAATGGCGAGAATGCTAATTCAACAAACCCTCCAAAGGTCATCGTTGTTCGAGGCAAAGACCCAGGTCCTATTCCTGAAGTTCAAATTCGACTGATACCTTCTTCGACCCGTCAGATGAGGAGGATGAGCTGATAAAGCCAACCTTACAAAAACCTGCCAACCCATCTCAGATTCAAGGTAGGGCCGCCACCTTCTCCTTTGATCTGTCAGATAAAGAAGCCGAACCGGTAAAGCCGGCCCCACAAGAAAAGTTGGCTGATCCAGCTCAAGTAGGTCCCTCCGGCAAAGACAATGACGAGCCGCCTCCCCCAGAAGAACATTCCATGGCTCCATTATTCCAAGAAGAGACAAACAATCAAGTGAAGGTTGAGCCAAATAAAAAGCCCAATCATCAACTTAGGCCTCTATCTGAAATCATCCCTCCGCTGGATCAAGCCCGTGCGCAGGCCGATCGTAAGATCATCCAGCACATGAAGCAGATGCCAATCTATGTCAGCATATGAGAGGCCATTGCTTGGAGCAAAGAGCCCAGAGAATCCCTAGTAATAGTACTCCAAGAGCTAGAGGTTTATGAAGCTCACGTAGCTAAACTCAAGGCTCAAGCATATGAAATCCTTGCAGTAACTGTCACTTTCATAGATAAAAACATGTTGCTACCTTCCCCTTGCCACAATCGTCCTCTACACATGCAAGGGAAGAAAAATGGCCACGAATTGTACTCGATTCTGGTAGATCCTGGGGCGTCTATCAACAATGCCGCTTAAGACCTTCAAGTCTTTATTTATCGTGCCCTACCTGCAAAGGGTCAATGACATCAAAATCTCATGTTTCAACCAAGATTCAGAAGACGCATTGGGCAAGGTAGAAGTAGAAGTAACCATGGACAATTTTGTCACTAAAGCCACATTCTACATTATCAATGCAAATACGTCATACAAAGCCCTGCTTGGGAGGCCCAGGTTGCATGAAAATTGGGTCATCCCTTCGACTCTTCACCAATGCATCAAGTACGCAAAGGATGGAGAGCAACACACAGTCTTTGCCGATCGGGCTCCATTCCGTCCAAATGGATGCAATTTAACAGATGCTCAATTGTATTTTAGGGAACCTACCATTAACCCTCCCGCGGAAGTTAAAGACAAAGGGAAACAAAAGGTGGCTGCAGAAGAAGAAGATGAAGACGAGCTCTTCGCAGTAAACAAAGATCTCGCCAAGTTACACCGACTGAATATACAAGTTAACGCCGCCAATGCTAAGCCAACTCGGCTAGAGAGGCGAGAGGTTAAATTTGAAGCCAACCTCATCAATCGGGCAATCGACAAGAGTATCTCCTTGCCTTCGGCATGCATGCAGCTCCCCTTTTTGAGGGAAGAACACAAAGTTGAACAATTAAAAACGTTCGTCGTCGCATATCAAAGGAAAGGGAAAAAGAAGAGCAGTAAGGTCGCCAAGCCCATCATTTTTTTACAAAGGAGACTCAGTACCCGAAGGCCCTCCTGAGGATGACTTTGGTTG
The DNA here is from genome assembly GCA_024336825.1 of Amorphophallus titanum. Lineage (NCBI taxonomy): Eukaryota > Viridiplantae > Streptophyta > Magnoliopsida > Alismatales > Araceae > Amorphophallus > Amorphophallus titanum. The sequence continues at coordinate 77,746 of JANBPO010001747.1, read as the reverse complement.
GAATGAGGTGCCCAAGAACGCCCCCAAATTCATCCAGGAAATGGACAACATGTCCGAACACATTAAAGAAATGTGCCGAAAGCAAAACATCCTGCATATTCAAGAAGCTTCTCGGCAGGACTATTTTCGACAGTTGTGGTATCCCTCACAAGTTAGAGGACAGTCTCCCTTCTCCAAGAGAGATAGAAGAGGACCGGGCTATGACCCTGAGGCTGACTTCAAGATTTACTACGTTGTCAACACTATAGGGTTGTCACCCTCTGCCAGCGACTCTAGCCCCAACCAGAAGGCTGACGCCTACGCAACTAAGAATCAAGGGGAACTGGCACCTGAAAATCATAATGGCCAGCTTCAGTTGCCTGATATCAGCAACGTGGATACCCGCACTATCGGTCCTAACGATGAAGAGGAGTTTATCATACTACGGCCCATCCCGCGAAAACTTGAAGATGTAGGGCAAGCGACTCTACGCCAATTGGCTAGTCTTGACCTTGAGGACCCCACACCAATCATCGCAAATGTCCCCCCAAGTAGGCAGCAAAAAGAACTAACCACCATGTTAGAAGGTTTGAAGCAAGAAAATCAAGCATTGAAATCCCTTGTGCAAGAATTATTCCGAGAACAGGATGTCCTGCTTAGGCATCTCGCCTCTTCATCAAGTTACCAAACCAACTTCCGAGCTCGAGCAAGTGCCAATCCTCCAACAATTTCGACCGAAGCACCAGGCGGTCAAGTCCGACCCATTAAGGTCCATCAAACCATCAAGAAGAGGGCAAATAATGTGGGGTTCTTCCCTATGGATGTTCATCCTCAAGGAAGAACTGGCATGAGCAGGCCTCATGAAGATGCCAGGGAAAGGTCACCTGTTGTAACGTTGGCACAGCGAATGAAAACACCATACTCCTTCATTAAGGCACATACCAAGCCATTGTTTAAATTTTCCACCTCATAACACTACCAGAGATTCAGAGGCCGGCCAAGGAAAGCAAAGTTCAAGCAACCAGCTTCTGCCGGTATCATCGAATGTCGGGGCATGCTACAGAGGATTGCCATGTCCTCAAAGATAAGGTTAAAAGCCTAATATAGGTGGGAGTAATTCAAATTAAAAATCATCGGATGTCTCCCCCACGACCTCACCAATGGGATCGATCCAAACCGTCGGCTAAACAAATTTTCACCTTAGCCGCTCCTGCACTACCTAAGTTTGCGACAAAGAACCATTCCTGAGGCAGTTTCCTATCTCCGGAATAGATGTGACGGGCCTCCCCCGTACTCGGGAAGGAGTTTCAAAGTCTACTACTCTGTAAATACTATAGGATCGTCATCCTCCCCCAGTAGCTCAGACTTTGGCGAGGAGCCCAACAATCCTACAAATGAACAACAAAGAGAAGTGGCGCCCAAAGACTAGGATGAGCAACTTCAGTCGTCCATCGTCAACAACTTGGACTATTACGATGTCCACGTCGCCAAGTTGGACGGCGGCGAGGATTTCATCAATCTACAGCCAGCTCCGTGAGAGTTTGAAGATAGCGGACAAGCGACTGTAGATGAGTTGGTTGAACTTAACCTCGGGGATGCTGAGGATCCCACCCCCAATTTTTATCAGTGCCCTCCTCAATGAGGAAGAAAGGCAGACATACAAACAACTCCTATTGGAATACAAGACTGCTTTGCCTAGACCTAGAAAGAAATGCCCGGGCTAGAGCCCTCCATGGTCGAGCACCAATTGGCAATACTCCTCATGGCCAAACCTGTCAAGCAAGCCCAAAGGCGTATGCGCCATGAGCTCGAGGTCAAGGTAAATGCTGAAGTTGACAAGCTCCTAGAGGTGGATTTTATAGAGCCCTGTATTTGTCTAATCTGGCTTGCCAATATAGTCCCCATTAAAAAGAAGAATGGCCAAGTGCGTATTTGCATTGACTATAGAGACCTAAATAAAGTCTGTCCGAAGGACGACTTTCCCATCCCAATCACTGAAACTATGGTCGATATGACCACATGACATAAAACTTTATCTTTTATGGACGGATCTTCGGATTACAATCAAATCTGGATGGCCATCAAGGACAATGACCACACGGCCTTTCGATCCCCCAAAGGGGTCTTCAACTACAAAAGGATGTCTTTCGGCTTGAAGAATGCTGGCGTCACATACCAAAGGGCCATGACCAAAATCTTTGATGAAATGTTGCACGACCTGGTCGAGTGTATTGTCGATGACCTCGTCGTCAAAACTCGAAGGCGGGAAGATCACTTGGCTGATTTGCGTCGGGTTTTTGAAAGACTTCATCAATTTCAACTCAAGATGAACCCGATGAAATCAAGGATGTCAGTATCGGCCGAATTCTGATTGGCTGGAGGCAAAAAGGTAGTTACCAGGATTGGTGACCGTTCCCAGAAACGGTAACTTACTTTTTTATAGACCAAAAGGATTGATATAGTAAGCCAATGATGACCATGATGGTTGACTGAGCAAAGAGACCTGTCCAGACCTCAAAAGACGTGTTTTTAGTCATTTGCGGTTCCTATTTTTGCCCTCTGGATTCTTTTCAGAAAAACCTACTGGTTTGCTAAAAATGCCTTTGGGAGCCACTCACTGAGGTATTTCATCAAACAGTATGCATGTGCATCGACCTTGGTCTCTACATGTGCACAGACCTGATATGTGCATCGACCTTAGTGAACTAAGGTTCAAATGTGCATCGACCTTAATGTGCAAGATAGAACATGTGCACAGACCTTTCTTATGTTGAAGGCAAACATGCACAGACCTAGATGTGTTGAAGGCAAACATGCACAGACCTTTTATGACTTAGATGCAAATGTGCACCGACCTTCTATAGCTTAGGTGCAAATGTGCACCGACCTGCATGTGTTGTCTAACATAATGTGCACCAACCTTGTATGCTTTTATGCAGACATGCACCGACCTTATCGCAGTGATGGCAAAATATGCATCGACCTTCTGGTAGTGATGGCAAAACATGCATCGACCTTCTCTTGTGCTGGGACAATGTACATCGACCTTAGTTACTATGCCTACTCAATGTGTGTCGACCTTTGTTTTACGTTGGCATGATGTGCATCGACCTTAGTTATTGTGCCATAATGTGCATCGACCTTACTTTAGTTGATGACTTAAAGTAGCATCGACCTTTGTTCTGCATCGACCTTGGGCATGTTCATCGACCTTACTTCTTCATGTGCGTCGACCTTTGTAGCCTCAAATGTTCATGTGTGTCAACCTTAGTCCTTCAGCTTTGGCATGTGCATCGACCTTACTTCTCCAAAGCCTGAATGTGCATCGACCTTAGTGTGTGAACAGTAGCCGCTGCACCAACCTAATCAACATGAGGCTTTTCAGGTTGATTTCTATGCTGCCAACTATCTTGATTTTTGTGCACTGACCCCTGGTTAGATCTGCCTTGATTTTTATGCAACCTCTTGCCTTAATTTCTGTGTAGCTAGTTGCCTTAATTTCTGTGGAGTCAATGCCTTGATTTTGAGCTTCTTTCAGCACATTACATGACATCATTGCATGATGTCATAACTCATCAGACTTTGACATGAAATACAAGAGTGTTGAGTTCATTAAATGCAGGTCAGACTTATCAATGACTCCATAGGTAGGCATCATCAAAACCATAGAATTAAGCATGTTACACACATGCCCAACATCCTCCTCTTTGGAACTCTATTGGTGTCAAGTTGGTCGCACCATTGCTAGTCACGTTATCAAATTGGGCGCGTCGTCACCTAGAGTCCCAGGTTCACATCCAATCGATACCGAGTCACATCCCATCCCGCATCAATTTTGCCTGATGATAGAGATGTAATTCTTACTGGGTATTTTTTGCTCACTCAGTCTCTTCTTAACATTATTTAGATAATAATGAAGATATTCCATTAGATGGGAAGGGGCAAGAGTGAAAAGAGGTCTTAGAGTTCGAAGATCGTCTCTTTTATTTCTTGAGTCTAGTTCTATAATTTCAAGTATTTTCTATTTTTTCCTCTTGTAATAGTTGTGTAAAGTGAGTCCATAAAGTTGTAATAATGACATTGGAATCTTAATAAAAGTATATTTTTGGTCTATTCTTTGTCTCATGTCTATTGTGGTTTGCTCTGCTTGTCATGACTGTCTCGCTGCCACGTTCCGAGTAAGTTTCCACTGCTATCGGTTCGGGGCGTGACACACTTGATGCCATGGTCTTTGATGCACTCATAAGCAGTTTTAATTGTAAACTTGCCATCAACAGAAGGGGTCCAAATGAACAAATCCATGGTTGTGGATAAACTATCTACCCCGCCCCAAACTAAACAAATATATGCATGTATAAGCATGGAAGCCAGCGGCGCTTGTTGGCGTTTCGGCGAGCGGGTGGGGTCCACAAGAAATCATCTGGACATTGACCGGCCTGCTGCTGACCCTGCAATGCGCCTACCTGATCTGGAAATGGCATCGCGAGGCGAAGCGGGGCGATACCGAGCCGGATGATGCGCCCGGCAGCTAAACCACTCGGCGTGCTGGCGCTTGCCGTCATCGGCGCCGCTGCTGCGCTTGGAGGTCACTTCGAAGGGCTGCGAACGACCGCGTATAGCGACGTTGGCGGCATCCCGACCATCTGCTACGGGCATACGCAGGGCGTCAAGCCGGGCGATACCGCAACGCAGGCGCAGTGCGAGGCATGGCTGCGCGAAGAAATGGCCGACGCTCTGGCGACGGTCAACCGCTGTATCCCGGATCTTCCATTCGGCCCGCTGGTGGCGTTCACGGATGCCACGTACAACGCGGGGCCGAAGATCGTCTGTGGTTCCACGCTGCAACGCAAGGCGCTGGCCGGGGATATCCCTGGTGCATGCGCCGAGCTATCACGCTGGGTCTACGCGGGCGGCAAAGTGCAGCCCGGACTAGTCAAACGCAGGGCGCTTGAACGCAAGATATGCGAGGGCACATGAGCATTCCCACGACAACCGGACAGCGCCGCTTGGTCGGCTGGATTGTGGGCATTGGTGCCGTGTTGCTGGTGACTGGATATATCACCGCACCGCAGTGGCTTGGGCTGGTTGCTGGGTTGTTCGGGAACTGACATGCGCCTCCTCGCCATCCTCGCCGCTGTGTTTCTGGCGGGATGTGCGGTAGCGCCTCACAAGACGACACATCGGCTGGAGTTCGACGACGGCATTTGCAGCGCTACGGCGGTAGGCCGCCATGTGCTGCTGAGCGCCACGCACTGTTTCAAGAACGCCCACACGCTCAAGGTTGACGGCGTACCCGTTGCGGTAACGCAGATCGTCAGCGATGGCTCCGACCATGTGCTGGTGACGGTATCGCGCAGCTTCGCATATATCGCTGCACTGGGCATGGCACCAAGCAGCGGCGAGCACGTCCGCTATTGGGGCAACCCTGCTGGCCTGCACGACATGTACCGCGAGGGCTACGTGTCGGGCGTCGTGATCGTGCATGGGAAAGCCGTGGTGATGCTGAGCGTGAACGGCTTTGGCGGGGATAGCGGGGCAGGCGTATTTGACGCATCCGGTCGCCTGATCGGCGTCATCTCCATCATTTACCAGAACACGTCTGGCGGTTACATCAAGTTCATGGGCATGTTTCCGCTGACCTTCACGGCCAAGCAATGGTCCGGAGTGCGCTGAATATGTTTGTGCAAGCCGTCATGGTGGTTTTCATCGCGGCGTGCCTGTACGTGGCCGTGTTCACGGGGAAGAGGCCGAAGTGATCCGCCTCTACGCCGTCCTAGCCGCGCTACTGCTGTCCGCCGCTGGCGTCTGGTATTACGGTCACACGCGGTACGAGGCTGGCATCGCGCATCAAGTGGCGATCACGACCCAGCAGGACGCCAAGGCAGCCAAAGCCGCGCAGGAACGCGAAGACGCCATGCGCGCCGCCTACAACGACCTGGCGCAACGCTACGAACAGGACAAGGCACATGCACAAGCTGAGCATGATCGGGCTGTTGCTGAGCTTGGCACTTTGCGGCTGCGCGACAAGTGGACCTGTCCGAGTGTGCCCGCAGCTGCCGTCGCTTCCCGCGAACGTGATGCAGCCGCCACCCAAGCCCTTGCTGATCGGGCCGCAGCTGCAATCCGAATTGTTCGACTCGGCTTCGCCGCAGACCAACGCGAAGCCGACCTTGGCGCACAAGTGACGGCGCTGCAAAACATCCTGCGATCTGAACGGCAATGACCCCCGCTGACCAAGCCGACGAAGCCGCATCTGACCTGATGCGCTGCTACCTGAAGCTTGGCGAGATAGGCATAACCGTTCGCACGGTAGACCACGACGTGCGCGTGATCTGCCCAGACGGCGACAGGGCATTCATGGCAAAGATGCTGCGGGTACTCGGATCTTGGGTCGTTACAGTGTGGGTAGAGCTTCATGGAGCTGAAGAGATTGCTCACTACCGCTCCGGTGTTAGTGTTGCCCTCAGGATCGGGGGGTTTCGTGGTGTGTACGGATGCTTCCAGGGTAGGCTTGGGTGCCGTACTGATGCAACATGGTAGAGTGGTGGCGTATGCGTTGCGTCAGTTGAAGCCGCACGAGGAGAACTACCCTACTCATGACCTTGAGTTGGCGGCGGTGATTTTCGCTCTGAAGATCTGGAGGTATTATTTGTATGGCGAGAAGTTCGAGGTTTTTACTGACCATCAGAGTTTGAGGTATATGTTTACCCAGAAGGATCTTAACCTCAGGCAGAGGAGGTGGATGGAGTACATGTAGGATTATGATTTCACTCTGCCTTATCAGCCTGGCAGGATGAATGTCGTGGCTGATGTCTTGAGTAGGAAGGTGGTGGTCAGTCGGTTGTCGTTGCGGAAGTGGAGGTTATGGGAGCAGGTGCCGGCCATGTCTTTTAGGCTTAAGATCCCTCGGGATCAGGGTTCGGCAGTTCTCGCGAGCTTGACGGTCATACCAGCTATTCGTCGTCAGGTGACTGAGGCCCAGCATGCGGACCCTGAGCTACCTCGAATTCTGTCGATGGCCGAGATGGAGCTTGGTGAGAATGAAGCTGTGAGGCTCAGAGGTAGGTTGTACGTCCCAGTCGAGGAGCAGATAAGACGTGTGGTATTGCGGGAGGCTCATGGGAGCCGATATACCGTACATCCCGGATCAGCAAAGATGTATCAGAACCTGAAGAGACAGTTTTGGTGGCCTGGGATGAAGAGAGATGCGACTGAGTTTGTGGCCAGGTGTTTGACCTGTCAGCAGGTGAAGGCTGAGCACCAGCGACCGAGTGGTACACTTCAAGCCCTGGAGATTCCTGCGTGGAAGTGGGACTACGTGACCACCGATTTCGTGGTTGGATTACCAAGGACATCCAGTGGGCATGATAGTATTTGGTTACTGGTGGATAAACTGCCGAAGACGGCTCGGTTATTGCCGATCAAAGTCAGTTGGAGTGTGCAGAGGTTGGCCCGTTTGTATGTGGAGCGAATCGTCCCATTGCATGAAGTTCCTATCTCTATTGTGTCCGACCGTGATCCTCGCTTTACTTCGGGATTTTGGAGGAGTTTCCGGAGAGCTTTAGGCACAGAATTGGCTTTGAGCTCGGCATATCATCCTCAGTCAAATGGTCAATCTGCGAGGACCATCCAGACTTTGGAGGACATGTTGAGATCGTGTTTCCTGGAGTGACAGGAGAGTTGGATCCACCATTTACCGTTAGTGGAGTTCGCCTACAACAACAGCTATTATTCGAACATTGGCATGGCTCCTTATGAGGCGTTGTACGGGCGACCGTGTCGGACTCCACTTGATTGGTTTGAGGTGGGCGAGCGTGTCCTGACGAGACCAGATTTGGTGCAGCAGTGTGTTGAGGTGGTGCATTTCGTTCGACAGAAGATGTTTACAGCTCACAGTTGGCAGAAGAGTTATGCCGATCGGAGGAGACAACCTCTCAGCTTTACTGTGGTAGATCGGGTATTCCCTAGAGTTTCTCCCATGAAGGGTGTGATGCGCTTCGACAGGCGTGGGAAGTTGAGTCCCCGTTATATTGGCCCTTTTCCCATTGTCGAGCATATTGGGGAAGTCGCTTATTGGTTGCAGTTACCTCTAGAGCTATCTGTGGTACATGATGTGTTTCACGTGTTAATGCTTCGGAAGTATATGCCCGATGATTCCCATATTTTGGAGGACACCGTTTAGCCTGAGGTGACCCCAGATTTGTCTCTTCCGGAGTATCCTATCCGCATTGAGGATCAGCGTGAGCAGCACTTGCGGAACAAGGTTATCCCGCTGGTTAAGGTGGTCTGGTAGCGTCATTCTGGTGGCGAGATGTCGTGGGAGCGTGAGGCTGAGATGCGGCAACAATATCCGTACTTGTTTTCTTGAGTCTTTCCTCCTAAAATGCGAAGCACAAAGCGGACTACTTCACAGGGCTGTCGACACTGCAAGTGACAAGCCACTGAGCCCACGTGAAGGAACAGACTTCCAGGACAACTACAAATGACAAAACAGTCGAGGCACGTTAGCATAGGATCCACCCACGAATCCTACTAACGTCCACCTCATCCATCATTTCATCATGTTCTAGCCCATTCCATCGCGTCTCTACCTCGGTCAACTCGGCACGATCGCGCACCCCGCGTCGAAAAAAATAGAGGAAAAAGAGAAATGAGGGAGAAAGTAGAACGAGAGAAACGACAAGGACAAGAGAGAAGAAAATCACAATCACACGCACAACATTACCACATGAACAATCAACAAATAACTAAATTACATAAACTCAAGTAACAGAAATAATTAAAACATAATTCAACTAGTCGAAAAATAGAAACACACCTTACAAAAGATAGGACGTCACTACTCAGCACGAGGAAGTTGAGACGCTGGTGAGTCCTGCTGAGGTTGTGGCGGCACAGGTTGGAATTGGAGCTGCTGTGGGTGGGCAAGTGGAGAGAACTGCATCGGTCTTAGCCTGAACGGGCAGTCTCGAACAACATGGCCTGGGTGATCACAACGAAAACAAACCACCGGCAAAGAGCATGGCCTGCCAGGGTGGCTACCACCACACCTCCCATACGATCATGGCTGACGGACAGCAGGTTCCTGACGTTGCTGAGAAGACGGAACTGGTGATAGAACAGCACCGATAGAAGACTGTTGGACATGCCGCTTCTCACGTCCCTTATTCTTGAATCTCCGGAACCTCTTGCCTTTGGACTTGGAAGAAGAAGCACCATCGGCAGTGGAAACAACACAAGGAACTCCAGGGATGCTCGGTAGATAGACCTTCTGCAACTGCCCAATCGATTGAGGGATAAGGTGACGCTACACACCTGGCTGAATGGACTCAACCTGGGCATGCACTTGAGATATCACCTGCCCTACTCCGGACGGCAAACGAGGCAGCACGACTTCACTCTGCGTTCCACGCTGAACAATCGGCAAGCCTTCCACAATAGGGGCGGGAACCACTAAAACTTGACTCAGCGGAGGTGCATAAACCATCACAACAACCATCGGAGGAGGAGAACCATTTCCCTCCCTGGAAACACGCACCTTCCGACGACGTGCCATCAAAACCTAAGAAACATATGCCGATGAAAATCACATCAACAATCACGAAAAACACCCTAAGCTAGCAGTAGACGACTCAAGTTGACTTACTCTGGACCACGCTATGTAATTTAGGCTACAGTTTTCTAGTATGTTGGAGGTGTTCTGCTTAACTTGTTGACATATCATTCAATGGCTCACAAACTCGGCCGCTTCTCTTTTCATGTTTGGCCAGCAAAAAACTCTCTTTAAGTCCTAGTACATCTTAGTAGTTCCTAGATGAATGGTATACCTAGATTGATGCGCTTCTTCCATGATCTTCTTCTTGATTTTAACACAATCAGGCACACAAGCTCTTCCTCGAAATAGTAGCCTTCTATCATTGGCCAGCTGGAAATCAGGTCTTCAATCTAAGTTCTCTTTAACTTCAACAAGTAAAGGATCATTACCTTGATGTTCTTTAATATCTGAAAGCACATTAGACTATAATATGATATTGGCAATCATGATGTGCTCTTCCTTTTCTTTCACATTCAAATTTAATGTTGCAAATTACTCCAACAAATGCCATTCACTAAGCATCAAATTTAATAATAGAGCCATCAGCTTCCTGCTAAGGGCATCTACCACATCATTGTATTTTCCAAGATGATATTGAATAGAAAAGTCAAAGTCCTTCAAATATTCCAATTATCTCCTTTGTCTCAAGTTGAGCTTTTCGAGATAACAAATATTTTAGACTCTTATGGTTAGAATAGATAATGAACGGCTCACTATAAAAATAGTGCCTCCATATTTGAAGAGCAAAGATTACTGCAGCCAACTCCAGATCATGCATAGGATAATTCACTAAAAATTTGTAAACACCCAATTCACCCCCCTCTTGGGTGTCATTGATCGTGGGACTTCAAAAAGTGGTCTAGCGATAGACTGTCTTATCTCTCTAGCGGTCCTTAGACGACTGTTTCTCCTGTACAGGTATGCATCCCGAGGATTGCTATTATTTCTACATTTTTGCTGATTCCTATTGTTCTTGGGTGCTATATGGTCTCCTCCATTGTTGTTGTGCATATTTATATCATTGATTGCATATTGTTTGTTAGTTTTTAGGCTAGAAATTGCATGCACTCCGGTGCACATAGGATCATTCATTTTTCATACCCTAGTTGCATTTCTACCTTGGTGTGTGATCCTCTCGCCTCCATATTCCTTGGGGTCGACTAGGTGATCACATCCGGGACCTCCGTAAGTTCCCGTGAATCGTGGATTCTCGCACGAACGTCAGGCTAGTTGTACCTTTATCACCTTATGTCTAGGTTGCATACGTGAGGGAGAGGTTACACCTAGAGTCAACCAAGTCCCCACCATCCATTCCTATTAAGGACCTACTTTGATTGGAGAGAACATTTTATTTAAATCACTAAGGTTCTAAAGGGGAAACAAATGAAAATCCGTGCATCATTGTAACTTGGTTGATCTTGGTTGCCTCTCATCCCCCTCTTCTTATTTGCATATCCCCCTGGTTGGGTCATCTTGTTTGATTTGCTTATTGGTTGTTGTTTGTGTTGTCTTTATTGATAGGTGCCACATCACATGTGGAGTTGCTTCAAGTCCATAGGTTCTTCTCCTAGGGGCAATTCCTCCTTCATTTCCTACTCCAATCCCTTGTTTGACTCCACCATGTCGTCGTACGACTTCCCCCATTCCCATGAGGACTCTCTTCCTCAGGGACTTCTAGAGGACCCGTCCAAGGACATACCTCTTCAGTCTAGAGAAGGGTCCGTCCCTCCTCCATCCTCTACTACTATAGAGGGGGGTCAGCCCTCTCTTTCCAATCCTCTCGTTGGTAACCCCACAAGTCACATTCTCTAGATGATGGCCCAGTTGGATCCGGCCCAACTTCAGGCCCCTTTTCAGACCTTACAGTGGTCAGGCGCCCCGTCTCCCACTATTTCACAAGGTCTATCTGTGACTTCCATCTCTCAACCTAGGGTTGATGGGCCAGGGGATCCACTTGCTCCTATTGATCTTACCACAGTCCAACCCAAAATCCTTCGCTTCTCCAATCTTGAGGCAGGCCAATCCACTGGTTCGGCCCCTCAAGCTCTTGATAGAGGGAAGACCGTTCGTTCCCCATCTCCCCAGATTGATGCTTATAGGCCTATTCTCTCAGCGCCACAAGTCCTTGTGGGCCCGATCGACTTCACTCGCCCCCAGCATGGGGCGACCCATCCTACTTATTCCAATGTGGGTCATCCTTTGACCCAGCATTCCTCTTATGGGCCTCCCCTTTCTTCCATCTACCCTTCGGCTCCTCGCATGGAGCTCGTTCCTTTTACTCCACTTACTTCATCTCGGGAGTAGGAGCTTCTTGATAAGTGGGCTGCCATATAGCAACAACTTGACTTTCTCCAAAAGCAGGTCGGCCACAATCCTTGGCTGATGGTCCCGTCCCTAGCTTCCATAACATCCGATTCCCTCCTCAGTCTGAGCTCCCCACGTACTGCAAGTATGATGGGAATGATAATCCATACATCCATGTGAGGGATTTTATGTACGAGTCGGCACAGTTTCAATTTGATGATTGCCTCATGGGGTATTTATTCCGCCGCTCATTAGATGGGGTAGCATTGGAATGGTTCTATGCTTTGCCACTAGAAGATGCTGAGAGCTTCAAAGTTGTTAAGGAGAAGTTCATCCAAAGATTCCACGACCAGGTTAGCCCGGAATATTCTTTTACTGATTTGGTTGCTTAGAAAATGAAGCTCGATGAAGATTTTGCTACATATGCTGACAGATGGAGGCAGATGGCTACCTGTGTGCCCGGCCATATTCCGGAGGAAGAGACGGTTAAGTTTATCGAGGATTGTTACTTTTTCAAAGATATTGCTCAGAGTCTAATTAAGAAGGGTGAACTCCAGATGGGGGAATACATAGTAGATCCACCATGCCCACATAAAATGGGCGCATACAGGAGGGGAGTTCATGTGGTCTCCAACCACTATCACACCCCCTAAGAGGCATCAGAAGCTAAGCAAGGCGGACCTCAAATCCGAAAGGAGCTGACCAGGCAACCAACGTCAACCATTAAAGAAAAGATGAATAGTCACCTTTGCCCCATGGCAGAGGCATATACCTCCATCTCTCCAACCATGGAGGCAGCGAGCGTGGCTGATGAAGAATGTTGCGAAGTAGATGTGACCTCCTTCTCCACCCTGGCGAGTGAAGGTCCTTCAAAGGCAGTCTATGACGACTACCTAGATGATCATGAAGAAATCCTATAGTTCTCTAGGCCAGGGGACATCCTAAAGCCCAGAACAGTAATACCAGAAAGGCAAGAATCTGATGTCCCTTGCAAATGGTGAAAATCTATTGTCACGGAGGCCACCATGACCTCTAATAATGCTCCGCATGAACAAGAAGTTAGGGAGCCCCTTGCAGCCCTCAAGGGTGATTTATCTACAGGCCAACGTCCAAGCTACCTAAAAGTTGCATTGACAGCTTCACCACTGATTTCCTAACAAACTCAAAAGCCTAATGTCCCAGCACTAGGCGAAATGAGCCAAGGAAGCATCTATGATGTCCTTGAAGCCGAAGATGATGATGAAGGCTTCATTGACTTATAGCCGGCCTTGCCAGAGATAGAAGATGGCGGCCAGGCTACCATTGACAAGATGGGTGAAGTAAACCTTGGTACAGAAGAGGAGCCTAGGCCAACCTTCCTCAGTGCCCACTTTCTCCCAGAAGAGAGAGAGTGATATATACAGTTGATTCAGGAGTTCTAGGACTACTTCACTTGGAACTACAGAGAGATGCCAGGCCTTAGCCCTTATGTTACTCAACACATACTAGCTATTGACCCAAAAGTTGAGCCGGTGAAATAGCCACCTTGGCGGATGAGGCTGGAGCTAATAAGCTAGATTTGTAAAGAAGTCAACAAGCTCATTGACATAGAATTTGTAGCAGAAAATCAATATACCACATCGCTGGCCAGCATTGTACCCGTCAAGAAGAAGAACGGCCAGATCCAGATATGCGTGGACTTTCGAGACCTAAACAAAGCATGCTCAAAAGATGATTTTCCAGTGCTTATCATTGAAGTCATGATCTATGCTATAACTGGCCACGAGACGCTGTCATTTCTGGACAGCCCGTCCGGATACAACCAGATATGGATCACTGAGCATGAAAGAGTTCACATGACTTTCTGATCACCTAAGGGAATATTTCGCTACAAGTGAATGCCCTTTGGTCTTAAAAATGCTAGCGCCACTTACCAAAGGGCGATGATGAAAATATTCGATGAGCTACTCTACGACAAAGTCGAATGTTACATTGATGACTTGGTTGTCAAGATCAAAAAAAGAGAAGACCACCTGAGTGATCTCAGGATCATATTCGAAAGCCTGCGGCAGTTCGAGCTAAAGATGAACCCAATGAAATGCACCTTTGGCGTCTCAAGTGGAAAATTCCTCGGTGTTGTTGTCAGATATCCAAGAATTGAAATATACCCCTCCAAGATAAAAGCTATATAGGAGCTACCCCCTCCGAAGAATTTGACAGAGTTGGGTCATTGCAAGGCCGATTAGCTTCCATCCGCAGATTTATTTCCAATCTATCTGGACAATGCTAGCCGTACCACAAGTTGATGATGAAAGATACACCATTCTGCTGGAGCCAAGAGTGCCAAAAGGCCTTCGACTAGTTGAAGGAATATCTGAAAACCCCACCACTCACTAGGGGCAATGCTGGCCCAGAATAATGGCGAAGGGAAAGAGCAGGCACTTTACTACTGTAGTTGAAGATTAGTTGGGACAGAAGGAAATTACACCCCAATCAAGAAGGTTTACCTCGCGTTGATCTAAATACTCCTTGGCAAATAAATGTGGACCTAGTGACCTGGGCTTTGAGGCAGTCACAAAGGGGGAGTTTCAAAAAAATTCCTTAAGTCAAGTCATCTCAGCAGTCTCCATCAAGCCATTCCCTTCAACAACACAAAAAGGGGGAGGAGAAGGAGTCTTTAAAAAAAATAAAAAAAGGGGAGAAAGCAAAAGGCAAAAAAAGGGGGGAGAAATAAAAAAAAGGTAGGTCGATCATTTCGTTCGATCAACTGTCCCATTTCGGTCGACCGAAACTGGCAAATCAGGCCGGCTGAACCGCGTCTGAACCTCCTCTTAAGTGGGCTTCCACCCCCATTCTCTCATCTTTTCACCCCCATTCCTCATCCTAACCTCCTATCAAACCCTAGAACACACAACCTCACCCATTTCCACTCCAATAACCTCCTCTTTCTCTCATCCGCACAAGATCGGGATTTTTACCGTCTTCTGGTGTCGCCTTCGTGCAGCGGTGTGTGGGGCCTTGCAGCTCTCTCCTAGGGTTCCAGATCATGGAGAAGAGTCCTCCATAACTTTTTCGTGTGTCCTACGATGTTTATCCACTCCCAAGGGAAGAGATCAGTCATCTTGAGGGTTTCTACAATGATTTTCTTGTCCAAATGGCGCCTAGAAGAAGCTCTCGGCGTTCTACCCAAGGGGAGTCTAGTGCTAGACAAAGGGAGGGTCCAGTTCCTCAACCACAGCGGGCTCCTGTAGCTCCCCGTGCACCATCGATACGCCCATGGCCTATTCTCGACCCTCGTCTAGTCGATTTTGATGAGATGCATGAGTTCTTCCCTGATCTAGGAGCTATTTTTGAAGTTCATAACAGTTGGGTTGATTTCATGACAAGGTATACCCGATTTTATCCTAACCTTATTCAAGAATTTTATGGAAATCTGAATGAGAGAAATGGTAGGCTATATACAGTTGTAAAGGGTGTTGAGATTACAGTCAACTTAGAATTATTTGCAAGGGCCCTAAGAGTTTCAACCAGGGGAGCAGATATGATGTTTGGTCATGGCCTCGTTGAGGACACATTTATACTTATGACCTGCAGTGAATATGTACATGGAGTTAGCAATTTGTTAATACTGAACTCCAACTACTTCCCGCCACTGTAACGTATTTTGTACGACATGTTTACCACCCTCATCTATCCCAAGGGTGAAAATCGCAATGAAGTCACTGAATGTCACGTCCCGATGTGAAAAGTCGGAACGTGCCAATTATAGCATTCATGTCAATCAAAGCATTCATGCCACAAGATAACATACACCAAGAATTCCAACAAAATGATTTAAAGTAAAACCAACTTTTATTCAATAACCAAAAGTTAAAGACTTAATACAACCGACTCTTGTGGACTTACTAATTCTTACAATGACTAAAAGAAAGGAAAAAAAATTACATAGAGCCTGAATTAACATGACTCGACAACTAACTAGGATATTGATTCGTAACACAACTAGAAGGCTCGCTCCATGTTTACTCGTTCCCGTCCCCATCGATGTGCACATCCTCATCCGTGCTACTTGAAAAAGATTGGAAAGAAAAGGGGGGGTGAGTGAAAGCTCAGTAGGATTTACACTCTATCATCAGGAAAAGTTTAAGTAATTAACCAATTAAACATGTGCAATAATATAAGAATTGATCACAATGGAATAAATAACTGAACATGATGATTCAAGAGCGAATTGCAGAGATAACAAGCAGGGTCAAGTAACCATTCCCGTGACTGGCTGATAAGTATGCAAGTATAACAAGTCCTGATCAAGAGTTTTTCAAGCAAGAATGAACAGTAATGAATGTCATAGACCACGCATTTACAAGCACTCGGTGCAATGCCACACCTAGTCATTACAAACTCCCCAGGGCACAAGTACTTTCGGGCGCTCCTCCCAAGACCAGACTAGGCCCTTAATGATGCCTTGGCACTGATTTAGTGGATCAACGATCCCAAGTAATTGTCTAGACATTCAAGTAATTCGGTGGGCAATTAATCAATCCAAATTTGATCCAGGAATTCTCCAATCTTTCTCTTTCCTCATCATCATCTTCCACTCCTCCAGCTCATTGTTTCACAGTTCACAAAAGTAAAAAAAAATGCCAATTTTCGAACCCACCAATCCACCGCCTTCATCACTATTGAGGAAACCTCCTATCTTCTTCTTGAGTGCACCCCGATCCAAGGGCCACTCGTTCAAAGTCTGCTAGTGGACCTTTTCTACCCCTTCGACAAGGGGTCCTCCTCTGTACCACCTCCTGTACCCGCTTTCTCCCTATCTTCCTCCTTTCCTTTAGAGTCTAGTGATCAGACTAGCTGTTCCTCTTCTTCTAGTATCAGGAGTCTAGGGGTAGCCACTAGAAAGACCAGGGGTAAGCAGATTCCCGGTAGATTCTTAAGAGAGCTAGCCAGGAGGTGCCAGGTTTGTTTGGCCATTCCCCAATTCTTAGAGGATCCAATCACCTTGCCGGAATTAGAATATGAGGACATAGGTGTCTTCAATGAGGGTTTTGGCATCTATGAGATTATAAATGAGGAAGACCCTATTGAGGAGGGGGATGAGGAATATAAAGAATATGAGGATGAGACTGACGCATTTGCTAGTGACATTAGGAGATTTGATGAGCCGTCAGCCTCAGTAGAGGCGCCTGCCAAAGAAATCAATCTAGGTACCGAGGAAGACCCTAGGATTGTCTTCATTAGTAGAAACTTGCCGCCCTCCGAAGAAGAGGCGTTGATTCTAGTTCTTCAAGAGTACAAGGACACATTTACATGGAGTTATGAAGATATGCTGGGATTGGATCCTGCGCTTGTAGAACATCGGCCAACACTTAAGCCAGGGTCTATCCCGATCAAGCAACGGTTGAGACGTTTCCACCCTCATATGGCGTTAAAAATGAAAGAAGAGGTTGATAAGCTCCATAAGGCTAGGTTCATCAGAGTCATCCTCTATCCCAATTGGGTGGCTAATATTGTCCCGATTTTGAAGAAGGACGAAAAAGTCAAGATTTGCATAGATTTTTGGGACCTCAATCGCGCGTGTCCTAAAGATGATTTCCCCTCCCTCATATTGATGTTCTAATTGATAATACGGTAGGGTACGGGACCCTCTCTTTCATGGATGGCTTTTCAGGGTATAATCAGATCCGCCTGGCTAAGGAAGATCAGGAAAAGACTTCATTCACTACACGTTGGGGAACCTATTGCTATGTGCTCATGTCTTTCGGGCTCAAGAACGCCAGAGCCACCTACCAAAGGGCCATGATGGCTATTTTTTATGATATGATACACATCTATATCGAGGTGTATGTTGATGATCTGGTAGTGAAATCAAGGACAAGGATTGAGCATCCTGGGGTTCTGGCCAAGGTCTTATAGAGATCACGTGAATACCAGTTAAAAATGAACCCCAAGAAGTGTGTGTTTGGGGTATCATCAGGAAAATTGCTAGGATTCATCGTCAGTAAGAGAGGTATTAAGATCAATCCCAACAAGGCACAAGCAATAAGGGAGATGTCTCCCCCCAAAAATTTGAAGGAAGTTCGAGGATTGATCGGGAGGTTACAGTTTATATGCCGATTTATCTCCCAACACTCACAAAGGTGTAGGCCGTTCTACGAGCTTACTAAGCCGGGAGTTAAGTTCAATTGGGATGACAAGTGCTAGACAGCTTTTGACGGGTTGAAGGATTATCTCTCAAATCCTCTTGTCCTGAGGCCGCCGATTCTAGGCAAGCCACTCATTCTCTATGTTTCAGTCCTGGATGACTCAGTGGGTGTTGTCCTTGCACAAGTTGATGAAGAAGGTAAAGAGAGGGCAGTCTACTATTTGTCTAAACTTCTCAACCCCTATGAGCAGAAATATACAGCTATGGAGAAGACCTACGTAGTTCTAGTCTGGGTAGTTTAGAAACTTAAACACTATTTCTTAGCTCACGAGGTTCATCTCATTGCGCACATGAATCCTATCAAGTTCCTTCTTGAAAAATCTGGGCAGTCAAAGGATATGCCATCGCTAGGCATCTCACCCATCTTCCTATTCCCTACACTGACTCCATTCAGGATGAATTCCCAGATGAGCATCTCTCTATCCTTACCCACCATCCCTTTTGGTCTCTACACTTAGATGGTGCACTCAATTCTCAAGGCCGAGGGATAGGTGCCGTTCTCCTCACTCCAGAAGGGGTGACGATTCTTTTTGCTTATCAGCTCCGCTTTCCTGCTACCAACAACATCATTGAGTATGAAGCTCTCCTAGCTAGATTGAAGCATGCCTACTTGGGCGTGCGCTACTTGAACATTGTGGGAGACTCTCAGCTCATTTTGTGGCAAGTTCTGTCCACTTACCACACTCGTGACCCGAAGCTCAAGTCATATCAAGATTTGATCACTCTCTTGGCTAGGCAATTCCTTAAGCTGATCTATATTCACACTCCTCGGTCTCAAAATATCCTTATCGATGCGTTAGCGTCACTCGCTTCCTCCTTATCCTTTTCTCTCAGTCGGAGCACTGAGACCATCATCGTCCAGAGACTGGACGCCCCCTCTCTTCAGGATCCTTGGTACGACAACCTTAGGAAAATTGTAGAGGCAAGGGATGAGAAGAAGGATTTGAAGGAAGTATCTTTAACAGAATTAGAAGAGATCCTGGAAGAATAAGAATCGCCCTGGTATCATGAGATCGAGCTGTACTGCAGGGATGGATCGTTCCCAGAAGGGGCAAGCGCTGAGCAACGTAAGGCTATTAGAAGAGTTGCCTCGAAGTACACAATCATTTCTGGAGAATTGTATAGGCGCACTCTCAATGGAATGCTCATGAGATGTCTAGACAATGATGAAGCTTGGAAGGTGGCTGAAGCAGCCCATTCAAGTGAGTGTGGGGGTCATGTCAATGGCCAGGCTTTAGCGAAGAAGATCCTTAGGCAAGGTTACTATTGACCCACTCTAGAGGAAGAATGCTCCCTCTATATCCGGAGGTGTCTTAAATGCCAACTCCACGCTGACAAAATCTATGCTCCTGCTTCATATCTTCATCCTCTCTCTGCTCCTTGGCCATTTTCCATGTGGACTTTCAACATTGTTGGCCCGCTCGGTGATCCCAACTCTCAGACCAAGCAGAAATCCTTTATCCTTACCGCCACTGAGTACTTCACTGAGTGAGCTGAAGCTGAAACGTACGTGGAGATCAAAGCTACAACGGTATGCCGCTTCATCATGAAGAATATCATCTTGCAATTTGGGGTGCCAAGTAGCATTGTCACTGACAACGGACCCCAGTTCATCTCTCAAGAGCTCCAAGACCTGTGTAAGAAGTTTAATATTTCATTGCATCATTCATCTCCATATTATCCTCAAGGTAACAGCCAAGCCAACGCCACTAACAAAACCCTTCTTAAAATCATAAAGAAAATATGCGAGTCTCACAAATTTTATGATTGGCCTGAATGATTAGTAGAAGCTCTATGGGCTTACCGCACCTCCGTCTGTACTCCTAAGGGGCAAACCCCCTATGGTCTCACCTACGGGATGGAGGTGGTGCACCCATATGAGATCTTGATCCCTTCCCTAAGGGTACAGCTCAATAAGGAACTTAATCTCGATGAGCGCCGAGAGGTATTACTCGTCTAGTTGGAACTCTTAGACGAGAAGAGGCTTAATGTAGCTGATCACGTGTCGATTTATCAAAAGAGAGTTTCACATTATTTTCAAAAGAAGATAATTGAGCACAAATTCCAAATAGGTGATATGGTTTTGAAATGTAAATTCACTAGGTCTTCAGGTCCTAGATCTAAATTACAACCTAACTGGGAAGGGACGTTCGTCGTTAGGGAGGCTTATCCAGGGAACGCATATCGTCTTGTCAACGTGGAAGGTGAGGAGCTGTCTCATGCTTGGAATGGGTTGTATCTTAAGCATTTTTTCTCGTAGAGTCAAGACCGGTGCCAACCCACAATGAGGTGTCTCTTCCCTTGACCATCAAGGAGGATCTCGAGTGCAGCTCTCCTCTGCCCCCCTTCTTGCCCGTTCTAGGCCGTGTCGACCCCGGATCGAGGCGCAAGAGGTACTGTTGGAACCGGCTCATCGTGAGGATCGCGCTAGTGCCTTCCATTCCACGGTTTGAGGGGCGTGGGACCGGTACGAGTCGGAGAAGGTCGCGGAGCTTCGTCGTCCGCATGCGTATTTTTCAAGGTCGTCGTCGCGATCGAGGTAGAGGGATGGACTCCTTGCTTCGCTAGGATCATTTTGGTACCACATGCATGTACATGCGTAGGTGTTTTCATTATTTTTCGTGTAATTGCATTTTTGAGATTTTTAGGTTAAAAATACTTGTAAAATTCATTAAGGCCATTGTATTTGCATTTTGATGCATGCTGTAGTTGTAGAAAAGTTGTTATTCAGCTTCTTCTACCCCTTTTCTTTTGTTCCGCGCCGATCTGGCTTGACCGGAGGGGAGTTCAGTTCTGAACTCGTCCCTCTCATTTCCTAGCGGATATAACGCGCCTGCTAGAGGCCGTTATATGCTTAACGGACCCTTGGGGGTGCGTTATGCAATGCATGGCAGACCACTCTTGGACTGTTATGTTATCGTGATTTTTGTAGGTCTGTAGGTTGTGGGGCATGACGGGCTAGGGCCAGTCCGTCATGGCCAGTGTAACGCCCTTCTAGTAGTGCATTATATGATGTGGTAAACTATAGATTTTTCTGAGTTCCATACGTTCGGGTGACTTTAACGGACCAGTCCTGGTGCGTTATAGCCTCATGGCGCACCAGTCGTGGCGAGCCATGACCTGTGTGATTTTGATGGTTTGCTGGTGAGTATAACGCACAGGTGAAGGTGCGTTATACTATGCATGATGCCCCAGAGGTGGTGCGTTATGGCCTGCATGTCTGAGTTTTAGTGCTTGCACGGATGAGCATAACGGCCTGGGGGAGGTGCGTTATAGTCGCATAACGCCCCAATCCTGGTCCGTTACACTCTGCTGTTTTGGTAATTTAAGGAAAGCATGTTTAATTCCCGTCTATTGCATTCTATACTATGTCTATGTTATAATCGTGTTATTTTATGATTAATGGCTTGCTCCTAAAATTCCAATGGAGTACTTGGACTTTCCATGTGATGGAATCACTAGACGTAGCCCTAGACTTCACGGATGATCGACCCACCTGGGAGAGGTGGACGGGCAGTCCTGTCAAACGGTTTAAGCTAGTACCGTGGGCCCTCGGCTCGACAGTAGCGCTCTACGGGGAGAAAAATCTAGCTAGAGGTCTGGCCCTAGGAAGGGGTCGGTGTGTGCACACGTGGTCAGATGCGAGAGCTGACACTGACGAGTGTTATTTTGACTAGTTCTCGGTTGGTACGGTTCAGTTACGCCTCTCGCTGGTCACGTTCAGAACTCGCGAGTTGCCTGAGTGCAGTGTAAGTCATCAGGGGACGCATCTGGTCTCTCTCTTCTGGTGGAGTTCCCTGTTCTTTCCCCTGTCACTGGAATGATTGAGTTTATTCTGTTGGTAGATTTAGTTTTTACCGCTAGTTCCTGTTGCTAGCCGTTGTTCTCATTGCTTATTTAGTTATATATTTATGTTGGCGTATCGTTAGCCAATTTATTTTACTTGCCTAGATAGATGTTCCTATTCTAGTCTAGTAGCATGTTGAGATAGTGCATCTGCTTGGTTAAATTGTTTAAATACATGCTCTAATTGCATTTTAATTGCATGCTTGCTTGTTTAGTTCGTTGTAGGGATCCGCATGACCCCTACTGAGTCTGGCTGTGACTCACCCTTCCTTCTTGTAGGTGAGCCGTCTCAGCCATCCGCCAGTAGTTCTCGTGGTTTCAGAGACCATGCGTAGAGTGCCAGCCATCGGTCTGTCCTTTTTGTGCTTTTGCCCGGGGTATGTCCCGTGTAGTTGTAGTCTTGTCTTTTCTTTCTATTGTGGGACTTGTACATGCTCGGTACTGTTGTAAATCTAGACTAGTGTATATAATTACCACTCTGATATTTTAAGGTAACAAAATATCGAAAATCAACTCTGGAGATAACTGGAGAATGTCCCCAGATATCTGAGTGAACAAGTTGGAAGGGAGCAGTGCTCCTTTTATTTTGACTCAAAGGAAAAGACACTCTATGGTATTTGCCTAATTCATAGGCATCACAATAGAACTTATTGATTGTAGATAGAACAGACACAACATCTCTAAGCTTCGAGATAGAAGGGTGACCCAATCTGCAATGCCATTGATAAGAGGTGTCACTAGCCGACAATGCATGATGAGGCTGGAAAGGTCTATCTGCAATAAGATAGTAGAGACCACCAGATTCATGCCCCTCACCAATCGTCTTCCTTGTTTGGAGGTCCTGAAATACACAATAAGAAGGATAGAAGGTCATTGAGCAATTCAAAGAATGAGTCAACATGCTGATAGAAAGAAGATTAACAGAAAATTTTGGAACATAGAGAACATCATTTAAAGTGAGATGAGACAATGAAACAATGCCTTTTCCTACAACATGCAATTTAGAGCCATCTGCTACAGCAACTGGTGCATGAGAAATAGTAGAGTCAAGTGAGGAGAATAGGGAGCGATCACCTGTCATATGACAAGAGGCTCCTGAGTCCACAATTCATGAGGAATTAGAAACTGTAAAGGCACTACCTGAGTGGGAGACAGCATGCAAAGAGGATGAAGATGTTGCAGAGCCTTTTATAATTCGTTGAATTTTCTCGTACTCCTCTCGAGATAAAGTTACTCCCCCTTTCTGTCGTGAGGATGTAGGAGTAGAATCTGTCTGCAGCTATTGTATACTTTGGGCAGTCTCTATAGTGGTATCTGAAGCCACACCAAGGTTAGCCACAGGATTTAGCTTGCTTCCTCCCCTTCCGTACTTCTTCCAACAAAGATCTGAATGATTATTTGACCACCCACAGTGCGAGCATGGTTGACGACCACGTCCGTGTCCCCGACCACGGCCACCAACAACAGGGGCAGATGCACTCCCCAAGTCATTGTTTGCAACTGTTGATCCAGTTGTAGAAATACCAATATTAGAGAGAGATGTTGTACTGGCTCGTAAAACACGTGAAAAGGCATCGGCCAATTTTGGAACAGCTGTATCAGCCAACAGATTATCTCGAACATGTCGGAGACCATCATTGAGACCAAAGAGAAATTTTGCAACAATGAATTCATCATGTTGTTTTTATATTTTCACTGCATCTGTGTTAGAAGGGTGATGTAGTTGAAGTTCATTCCACAATCCCTGCACTTCTGAGAAATATTGTGCTACGTGCTGCCCATCTTATTTGATTGCAAATAGTCTGGAATAAAGATTATAGATGTGTGAAACGGTGATTTCACCAGAGTAGGTTCGCTTCAAAGACTCCCACATTTCTTTTGTAGTATCTAAGAAAAGAACATCATTGAAGATGTGTGGCTCACAACTATTTTCAATCACTGAAATAACAGTTCCATCATCCGCTTGCCAAGCTTCATATGTCTTCAAATCTGATTTATATGGAGCATCTTCCTCAATATGACGTAACTTTTTCATAGACATTAATAAGAATTGAAGGGCTCTCGACCACTGATGATAGTTCATACCATTCAGCTTTACAGAAATTGTCAAAATATGATTGGAGATAGGAGCCTATCTGGTTGACGAAGATGAGGAGTCCCCCATATCGGACAAGAAGCGGATGATGGAATATAGAAAATTAGAATGCCGCCAGAGAGCTGAGAGTTGTCTCTGCATAAGGATATAGAAACTAGATGAGGTCTACACACTGACCATAGTTGACGACAAGATGCTCTCCCCTAACAGGATGATGACCACAACAGGTTGTGGCTGTTGGCACCTCTGTCTAGAACGCTGGTGCGGCGGTGCACAGATCTCGAGCTGTTGGCACCCCGTTCTGGGAGAAGGCGGCTCACATATCTCCACTGTTGGCACCCCGTTCTGAGAGAAGAGAGGCCACTGCGGTAGCGACCCACAACCGAACCATTGGACAGCTCACAATCATGAGGGTGAACAACCAAGCACATCTTATAATCCCCAATCTCATAATTTTCGCCACAAATTTTCTAAGGGACCACATCCTCATTCTCATGGTCTTGCCCAACCTAGGGAAAATTCTCAATCTTGTGGTCCCTTACATCAATCTCGAACCACTATTCCCCCGAAACCATCTCCTCCACCTAGAGAAACGATCCCCCAAGATTTACATCTCACCCATCAACAAACCCAAGCCCTTAAGGCTATTGTTGAGGGTCTTGCTTTATCATCACATCCTCCTTCTATTCCCTCATGGGTGGCCCATCACCCACGACCTCTTATCCATCATCCTCCTTGGGTGGCCCTTCACCCACCTCATCCTCCTCCTCTGGTGGCCCAGCACTTGCCTCCTTCTATTACTCCTCCTCCACGGCCCCAAGGCCCTCGCGTTTCATGTACCCCGGCCTGACAGGGTCCTTTTATGGGTCAACCCCTCCAAGCTTCACGGGTTTCATATCAAGCCGCCCCTCCAAGCTCTCCATGCCAACCCTCTACTCCGCAAGTCACACACCCCTCCAACAAACTCTCCTTGATAAAATCACTTCGTTAGAGGAACAACTAAAGAGAGCCTCAAGCCCGCGGCCGCCTCCTTCTCCTCCTCAAGTCAATCCTCTTCATGCATTCATGAATGAAATTACCAAGATGGAGAAAGATTGGAAGGAGAGGAGAGATGGTAAGGATGTTATCAACTTATGTGAGCAAGGTGTTTTACCAAGTTTCAATGGTCAAGTGGACGTCATACACCCTCCACCCATCCATCCCGCTCATTCATACGGCCCTCCGCCTCCACATTCATATTCGCCAAACCCTCCACAACATATTACCTCTCCACCACGGCGTCCATTTGTATCCAATGATGAAGAATTGGAAGTTTTTGATCGACAATTGGAGATGGCACATAATGATGAAGTATTTCAAGATACACCCACTCCGAGCTTTCTTCACTTTCCTCTCCCTCCATTACCCGAAGAACCCCCTGCTCAAGACGATGCCACCGTCCCTAATCCTGTTTTCAAAACCAATTGGTGTTACGATGATGGGTCGATACTCCAATCACCCACACCGGCGCGTCATGATCCTTCCCTAGCTCTTAAAGCCTCCCGTCCCATTAAAATCTGACGCTTTGTCCGTACCAAACCCTCACCTTTTACACATCTAATCACCATACCACTAACCTCCACCAAGCCGTTCGAGCCCTCCATTGATTCACCTCCAACCGTTATGCCTTCAACCTCACCACTGGCCTCTGCCAAACCTCCTGTTAACCCTTCCCCAATTAACCTGCCACTTTAGCCCTCCATTATCCCCATGGCCCAAAGGCCAATCCTTCCTATTCCACCACCTAATCCTTTACCCAAACCCGTGGCTAACTTCGAGCAAGGCCCATTCACTGTTGCACTCGAGCCAACCCCGTCTGCTCCCGAGCGCGGGGAGAAGCTCGACGTGCTTGAGCCTTCACTTCCACTTTCCTTTCTGTTAACACCCTTCATTAAACCTTCATTATCCATTGAGCCTACCGCCTCTGTCACGTCTTCCATCACCTCTTGGAGTGGGTCTACTTCCATAAGTATACATGCCAAAGAAGATACTCAAGAGCCAGGCAAGAAGGATTCGGCTATGACTATGATATTCAAAGTTCAAGACTTTATCTACCCTACGTCGGTCTGTGTTCCTGTGTCAGGCATGTTTGAAAAGTCTCCACAAGTGCTCACTGAAGAAAAATGTCGAGAATTAATGTCATGCCGGCCCAAGGCCAGAATCGTCAACTTTACTTTATTCATTGGGCATGACACATTCAAGGCTCTCATTATCCCTTGCTCTATTATAGTGCAAGTTCCCAATCAAGAGAAGGGGTTCTCCTCAAATATTATAATGACACAAGCTTCTGCCAAGGAGATGATGAAGCCTATGCTTAAGGGAGGGGCAGGGCACCCTTTGCTGGAAGTTCTCAACATCAGGTCTACTTGCCTCGAGACTTACATCCACCCCACACTCAAATCTGAGTGTGGCTTCTGTTGACACACAGCTTGACCGCTGATCCACTGCTTCGGGGACGAATCCCTACAACCGTTGACTAACAGCTTGAACCACTGAGCCTCACAGCTTGCTAACAGCTGAGCACCATAGCTTGCTGTCCGAGGAACAAATCCTCGCTGCTGAGTATCACAGCTTGCTCCACTGACAAACTGCTTGAAAAACGACGATGAAAGCAAAATACAAAGGACTGAAAAATGATAATCAGATGTAGCATGAAAACAATGTAGCTCAAAATGAGCAAACAATTCTAGATCTGATCTAGAAATCGTAACTTCTGTAACGATCACTTCTTCTCCTCTTCTCCTCTTCTCCTCTTCTCTGATGCTTTATGCTGGAACTTCTACACCTTTCTGCAACACACTTTCTCACTCTCCAGCACTTTTCTCTCTGACGCTCTCACTACTCTCAATTTTCTCTTCACCTTCGATTTTATCTCTTCTTCTAATTTCTTCCTCTCAGTGTATCTTCTTCTTTCTTCTCGTCCCTGCTGAACTCAACTGATCTTCTCTATATGCTTTTGTCTTCTCAGAGATACCACTTTATATATACCAGCGAACTGGGTCATGTGGTCCCTGCAGGTTTCACTCCGGCGCGTGGAGGGAGGATTCCCGCCAGTGGCTTTCTCAGAAAAGTGGCTTGAGTAGATCCATGTGTCAGAACTTGAAGATGAGGCGAGACCACGTGACTGATTGTTCTTGGAGAGCTGGCTACCTTAGATCACATGTCTGTTTAACTTGATTCTTGGATCACGTGATCACTTAAGTCTCTGCTACACTCTGTCCTTTAACTGTTTGATTAAATCCCAATCAATAAGAAATAAATCATTTCGTCAAATACCTTTTTCATCATTATTGCTTAGGAGAATGCATACTTAGCCAATTTCACAAAGATATCAGATGCTCAAATAGAAGGAAAGTATGTTAATGCAGATGCCTTAAAGTATAGACTCAATGCACAGACCTGATGACCTGGCTTCTACATGTGCACAGACCTAGACTCTTCATGTGCACCAACTTGACATGTGCACAGACTCTGCATGTGCACAGACTCTACATGTGCACAGACCTTAGACTCTGCATGTGCACAGACCTTATAAAGCATGTTAAAGAATGTGCATCGACCTTGTAGAACATGCTACAATACATGCATCGACCTGATGTGTATAATACTTGCATGAGCGTAGACCTTCTAGAATGAATATAAGGATGTCCATCAACCTTGCTTTACACAAGGTAGAATGTGCATCGACCTTGCTTTACACAAGGTGCAATGTGCATGGACCTTGTTTTACACAAACTCACTCGTGTACCGACCTGATACACTACTAATGTATATATGCACTGACTTGTGTGACTACATGCGAGTACATGAACTGACCTTATGTTAAACATCATACAAGGATGCATCGACCTGACAGGATTAAGACATGTACATGCACCGACCTAACAGACTTAAGACTAAAATTTGCACTGACTAGATGTGATGAAAACGTGAATGTGCATCGACATTATGTTCAACAAAATGCATAGTTGCACCTACATGAGAAGCTTCAGGCTACAATGTGCATCGACCTTCTATGACTAAGTGCCTATATGTGCATCGACCTAAATTTTTAATGCTTAGAAAAATAAACGGCTTGTTCAACATGAATGGTTCTTATGCAGTTCTGTCTGAACATGATTCATAGTGTGTCATCATTAAAATCAGGGTTCCAACAATCTCCCCATTTTTGATGATGATAACTATGAGTCATGTACGTGTTTACACAAAATGAAAGTAATACAATTATTCACAGATTCAATCATTCATCCATAGAAATAATCATTCAGTTAAAATTTCATTCATTACAGACAAGGATTTTGATGCGGGACGGACCCGCGAGACTCGAGACCGACTGGGACTCTAAGCAAGCTCGGGTACATCCCACGCGAGGGAAGATTTTCTATAAATAGCCATTTCTTTTCCTTTTTCTTTTCATTTCTTCTTTCTTCTTCTTCCTCCCCTCTCTCCCGTTCAGTCGCGCCCCTCTTTCTCTTCCTCCTTCAGCTTGACGACCGTGGTGGCGCTCCCCTCTTGCTATAGACGACAGTGAGACGACGGTGTGGCGGTGACGGCAAGGTGGACGCGGCGACGTATGGTTCATGGAAGCTCGTGGGAGCTCGAGAGTTTCAAAGTGATTTTCATAGATCGGCGGAGATCCATTGCGTTTTGAGCGACCTTTAGATAGGGTGACAGATCCTTAGCTCGTTGTTTACCTTCCCCGTGATTTCTAGGCCAATGGGAGGTCGAGAGAGGGTTATTTTACGCCGAGAAGGGAAAACCATGCTTGGGGGATTGAGCGCCGGATCTAGCGTTTCAACGCATTATTTCATGGTTTGATGGCAACAAATGATGCTCTGGGGCATGGGGATGAGTTTCCCCCATGTTTCCCCTTCACCTGGGGGCGAATGGGGCATGGAATGACATTTTGGGGCCATTCCTGCCGTTCTCGATTTCTAGGAAGAAAACGGTCAACAGGAACCATTTTTAACGTTGGCGGCCCTCAGGGTGACCGCTAGCCGACCAGGGAGTGTCAGCCGGGTATGTAGTTAGACAACTGACCACTACCCTCTGCGGCAACCAAGTGTCTAATCACCTTCCTCGTGGAGCCAGTGTGACTCCCGAGGCATTTCTGACCATTACGTTTTGATCGTTGAATAGTTTTTGGGCTTGGCAGTCATGAGGCGATTGTTTAACCCCACCTGGCGGTCTCAAGGGAGACTGTTTCACTTCCCAATGGTCACAGGGTGATGGTTTTACCTTTTTGTGTAGTTTGTGGTGTGGTGGCCCCAAGGGGGCCATTTCACTCCTGAGGCGGCCCAGAGGCTGACCAAACGGTCTAAAGGAGACCGTTTCTCTCCTTTGAGTGGTGGCCTATGAGCGTTCGTCTCTATTCATCATGCGGTCTAGCATTTGACCATTTTACCCTGGGACGGTCCAGAGTGGACCGTCACTTGGGTTCTGTCTAATCGAAGTTCCGTTCTTGTCGATTTAAATCCTAGGAGAGTGGACCTCGATCAACGTGCTGACCTGTGGTCCAACTGATGCTGGGCATCGTGTAGGGGCCATGTGTGAGGGTGACGTGGGGTCTTGGGAGGTAGTGTGTGTTTAGCTTATGTCACTGTGAGTCGGTGTCGGTACAAGGAGCGGTCCTTGTACTTTGTCCGGTTCATGTACGATTTTCCGTAGTTAGAGAGTCTACTCCTTCAGTGACCCTCCACTAGTTGTAGCCTTCTGTCACGCATGTGGTCCCACTAGGGAGTGGTGGCGAGGCTACCCGAGAGAGATGGCTTTAAGCTGGTTGTCGTGGGCCTCCTACTGTGGCGACTCGAGTCTGGGCTGAGAGGAAGAACGAGTTAGAGGGCCTGACATAGCACAGTCAGTCAGTGTGTGCACACGTGGTCGGGGACTTCAGACGCATGCTGACGAGCACGACCCCAACTAGACCCTTGTCAGTGTTACTTGTGTACATGTCGCAGTTTCCACCAGTTTCTACCTGGGGCGAGTAGGGAGACATTGCGGCGCGGTGTAAGTCATCAGGGGACTCATCCGACTGTGCTTCTAGTGGGAGGTACTCCTATCTTTGTCAGGTGGTAACTCTTAGTGTTCACCGTGACATGTGTCTTGGTTTTCTCACCGTGAGGCCGATATCAGGCATAGCAGGGCTTTTCCATTTATTTATTCCTATTGTACCCACCTTTAGCTGCTTTACATTGTAGTTTCTCATTTTGCAAGGTAGGGACCCAAGTGATCCCTACTGAGCCTTTTGTTATAAGGCTCATTCCCTGCATTTTTTCTTGTTTTAGGTGAGACAAGGCTTCAGAGGAGCGTGTCTGAGGCTCCACATGGTTCTAGTGCCCAAGGTTAGTTCTCAGTTGCCAGATCCGGGGTATGCCCCGTGTTTCAAGATAGTGAAAGACAAGTTTATTCAGTGATTTCAAGACAGGGTCGGCCCAGAATACTCTTTTATAGATTTGGTGGCCGAAAAGATGAAACCAAATGATGAGTTTGCTACTTTTGCCGATAGGTGGAGGCAAATGGCCGCCCGAGTGCCAGGCCATATTCTGGAGGAAGAGAAGGTCAAGCTGTTGATTTCCAACGCTACCCCGACCTTCCGTAACATTCTAGCAATGAACTATATAGAAAATATGCACCAACTGTATAGCCGGGCACGGTTTATCCAAACCCAATTCAAGGATTCCCCAATTCATTCTCTTTTCGAGGCCCAAAAGCCCAAGTATAACCAAAAACCTCAGGGGCCCGTCACAGAGGGAGTCCAGACAAACGAATAAGTCCAAGCCGTTACATTCCCCTCCGCCAATCCACCCAACCAAATCCGCTTCTCCCAGCACCCCCGCAACAACCAATCCACTCCACAAAGCCCTCTGCCTGCCTACTCCACTCCACAAAACCCTCTGCTCACCTTTGTCGCTCCATAAAATGCCTTTTCCACTCCACAACAACCTCCGCAATACCATAACATCCCTCCCCCTAACGGCTACAACAACAAGCACCCAGCTCCAAAGAGAGCCCAATATCCTCCACTGTTAAAAACTCTCGCCGACATCTTCTCCACTCTCATGTCAGTTAGTGCTATACAGCTTCCTCCGGAACGGCCCGTCTGGAACCTGGCCGTTGATTAGACAAAGTATTGTATGTTCCATAGGTAGCTGGGACATACGATTGAAGGATGTTTTCAGTTTAGGGACTTGGTCTATGACCTACATGGGGGACATAGAATCGACTGGGCCGAGGTGCATAAGGCCATTATTGAAATAAAGGGAAAAAGAAGGCAAGCATCGAGACAGCAAGTGCAGCAACAACATGTACCACTACAACAACCGCAGCTGGTTCAAGACTTGGGGATCCATCAGAACCCCATGCGGAATCATCCTCCCACTCCGCAGCCTCAGCCGCCGGCACCGGCTCAGGTCAACTTGGTCCAACCCCCGGCTCCCAACGCCGGGTGGTTATATGACGATGACGGTCTCATCCACCAAGTCTCGGCCCTCTACCATAACCATCGCAATCCTTTTTCATCCCCCATTCTCACACCCACACATCAAGCCTCCCCTCCGTTCGCTAGGCCGTTCGTCCTCCCATCTGTCACCCCTTTAACTGCCACACTAACACCGACACCTTCACCCATCCTCCCATCTCACCCACTACTTGTTACCCCCGCCACTATCAGTACGCATAGGCTTCCACCCACACCTCCGCTAAGCTTTACACCTCCGCCCCCACCAACACCCGCGCTTAGCCTTTCACCTGCCATTCTTTCTACGCAACCAATCATTACCTCTGCTCCCATCATCTCCACTACACCTTCTCCCACACCACTTATCCACCCCACTCGGCCAATTACACCGTCAGTCGATGCCGTGCTGGCACAGAATCTTGCCCTATGGAGCGGGCATTTGTTTCATCGCCACTACACTTCTACTTCCAATCAACCAGCTGTCGATCAAGAAGAGGCCAAGCCATTGCCAGGTACCCAATATGATCTACTGCATCACTTAGACCGGGTGCCCGCCAAAATATCTAGGTTGGAGCTTATCAAGAGATTGACCCTTCATCAGGATGCATTGAGAAATTTCCTTCAAAAGGTGATGGTCAGTGAAGATGTGGCAGCCGACAATCTTCCGACAGCATTGGCAACAATCTCCAAGGGGCCAACTATTACCTTCTTTGAAACCGAGCTAGCACCACCAGAAGCCCGGCAGATGCCACTTTGCATCACTATTATTCTGAATAAAGTCAGTGTGGATGCAGCTTTGGTTGATACAGGGGTATCTATCAATGTTTGCCCACTCATCACACTCAGGGCCTGTAACTTGTCAGAAGAACTCCTACGCCCTACCCCGACTACCATAGCAGCTTATGACAATTCAAGGAGAGCATGTCACGGGTTTAGGTTGAGGTTATAGACATCGTAGATGGTGAGGCCGGACTCATCCTTGAGTGTACTCGACATCAGTCTTCTATGCTTGACAGTGACATCGACTTTGCCCTCAGGCGGAAGCTTGATAGCCGTAGCAAATTTTTCACGGGCATCTGCCTGAGTATTGCTACTCCTAGGAACATGGTATATTTCAAAGAAATAGAACTTCTGGATGAGTTTGGTGATGGTGGCATGGTATGGAATTAATTCTTACTTTCGCACATCATAGATGCCAAGGACTTGCCAGACTATTAACTAGGAGTCCCCATAGGCTTTGAGGCACCAGATGCCCATGTCAAGAGCCATCTGAAGTCTGATAATTAGAGCTTCGTACTCAGCCACATAATTGGTCAGGGATTTCAGGAGGGCACATGAGTTATACAAGACACCACCTCGAGGGGTCAGGAAGATGATGCCGGTGCCTACTACGACGGCAGAACTCTGACTATTCTGGGTGACCCTATGGGAAGCGCCATCAAAGTAGAGCTCCCAGCAAGGCACATCGGTTCTGAGGGCATCTTGCTACTGGTAATGCAAGACATCTCTGGTCTGTTCAACGAGCTTTTGTGACTAAGAAGTTAGGGACTCCTCATCGAGGAGTTCCGTACTGAGAGGTTAGTCATCATGTACCAGGTGGGTGGCTAAAAATTCAGCCATGCCTTGTCCTTTGATAGCTTTCCTGGGGACATAGGTGATATCATATTCCATTAGCAGGAGAGCCCATTTTCCTAATCAGCCTGAGAGGACTAGTTACTTGAGGAGGTACTTGAGTGAGTCGTGCTTGGATATAAGCTCCACCCGATGGGACAAGAGGTAGTGCCGCATCTTTTTGATGGCAAACACTAGTGCTAAGCAAACCTTCTCCATGGGAGAATTTTGGTACTCAACACCGATCAACTTTCGGTTGAGGTAGTAGACCGGCTACTCCTCACCATCTTCATTGATCTGTGCCAACAGAGCTCCTAATAAAGCATCCATGGTGGCGATGTAGAGTACGAAGGGCTTGCCCTTAATTGGTGCCCCCAGAACTAGAGGAGTGAGGAGATATTCCTTGATTTGCTCGAAAGTAGTCTGGCATCTTGGATCCCATACAAATGAGGTGCCCTTCTTCATCAGCTTGCCGAAGGGTGCGCATCGAGTGGAGAGGTTAAAGATGAACCTTCGAATGTATGCCAATCTTCCTTGGAAGGACTTGAGCTCGATGTGGTTCTTCGACGAAAGGAGCTCCCGAATGGCTTTGATGTTGCCAGGGTCTACCTTGATCCCTTAGTAATTGATGATGAAGCAGAGAAACTTATCGCTGGATACGCCAAAGGCACATTTCATTGGGTTCATCTTGAGCCTGTATTGCTAGAGTCGGTTGAAGACTTGGTGTAGATCATGTAGATGGTCCTCCCACCTTTTTCTCTTGACGATGAGGTCGTCAACATAGCATCTGACGATGTTGTGTAGCATTTTGTCAAATATTTTGGTCATGGCCCTTTGGTAAGTAGCACTGATATTCTTCAAACCAAATGGCATGCGCTTGTAGTTGAAGATCCCTTTAGGGGAACGGAAGGCCGTGTGGTTCTTGTCTTTAAGGGACATCCGGATCTAGTTATAATTGGACGACCCATCCATGAAAGACAATGCTTCATATCCGATAGTCATGTCGACCTTGGTTTCTGTGATTGGTACTAGAAAGTCATTCTTCAGACATGTTTTATTGAGATCCCTAAAGTCGACACAAATGTAGACTTGGCCACTTTTCTTCTTTACTAGGACGATGTTGGAGAGTCAGATCGGATAAACGCACGGCTCAATGAAGTCAACCTCCGCCATTTTATTGACTTCGGCCGAAACTTGAAGTTTCAGCTCATGGCACATGCGCCACTGTGGTTGTTTGATCGGAACTGCTGAGGGAGAGATGGCTAGCTCGTGCTCTGCTATGGAGGGGTCTAGCCCCAGCATCTCTTTGTACGTCCTGGCGAAACATTTAAAAACTGTAGAGGAATCTCGACATGTTGTTTTTGATGAGTCCTTGAATAAATCTAATGCTGGTTGGAGAGGGGGATTTCTGTATCCCATTTAAGAGCGGCCAAACTAGGTCCAGCAAGACCAAATGAGGCCCAGCTCATCTAAGTGACAGTCCCACAGGGCCCACTTACCATGAAAGCCTAATAATATAACTCGAAAATAAGTACTTCCTAGGCAGCCATTAGGCTCGGAAGTCTGAGAGTTGGTCCAGTAGAAGGAAGACGCACGCCCGAGCTACGCCCGTCCTCGGGCTAAGGGCTAGCACTCTGCGTCCTCTTCGACCGAGCTATTCCCGAGCTATGCCGATCGCTAGGATACGAGCTGGCACCCTCCACACTTGGGTCGACCGATGATTATTTATCTACTCAGCCGTTGAGAGCACTTTAATGACCAGGAGTCTATGATGATAAGGGAGGCCACGATCCCTATATTTATCTACCCGCCAGCACGCCCTAATAGCCCTTCAACGTTGCGACAACTAGAGTTGTCCCTCCGATTGCGAGAGTTCGAGAGACGCTTCGCAGAGCAGGAGCGCGCCCTACGGGCCCTGCAGAAGACCCCTTCAGTAGAGGACAAGGAGAAATCTCCATTCTCCGACTACATCCTGAAGGCAGAGATTTCTCCCAGAATCTCTATTCCGACCTTCAAGTCTTATGACAGCCAGGGCAACCTGACCGACCACTTCGACAGCTTTGACGCTCTAATGACCCTCAACGGGGCGTCCGAAGCCATCAAGTGTCGAGCCTTCGTGACCACCTTGGTCCAAGGCACCCAAGCGTGGTTTCGGGCCCTCACCCCCTGATCCATCCGAGACTTCAAGCAATTTGGGCGAGTGTTCAAGAAGAGTTTCATCGACAGTGGCCCCCCAACGTCAGTAGCGGGGCTGTTGGCTCTCAAACAGGTGCAAGAGGAGAGCCTTCAGGCTTATATCAACCGGTTTAAGTTGGAAGCCCTGCGGATCCCCCGCCTGGACGTTGCCTCAGCCACAACTGCACTGACCGGAGGCACCCGTGACGAGAACCTCCACCGTGAACTTGTCCTTCACCCTCCCTCGACCCTCGCCAAGCTAGTGACCCTGGCTTTACACCATGCTGAGTGCAAAGAGGTTCTCAGCGCGTGCTGAGGCGCAACCGGCTCGGGTCGGGCGGGGGACAAGCAGTAGGCGTCTGAGCTGAGCTTGGGCCCAGGGAATAGGCGGAACCGAGATAGGGAGCGCAAAGAACCATCCCGGAGGTATGAGCAGTACACTACATTAACTACTCCGGTGTACGAAATCTATGAAGACATCGAGGGCTTGGGCCTCCTCCACCAACCCGAGCCAATGAAGTCAAAGAGCCGCAATTGCAGTAAGCACTGTCTGTTCCATAGCGATCACGGGCATCATACCGGCGATTGTCGCCAGCTCTAGGATGAGATCGAGCGCCTCGTCCGTCAGGGACACCTATCCCAGTTCGTCGCCGGGCACAAGGAAGACCGAGGTGCTCCAGAAGAGATTGACAATGCCTCCCGTGGGGTACACATCAATGTCATCGCTAGAGGAGATGCATTAGGGGGAGATGGTAGTTGAGGAAGGAAGCATCATGCTGAACGGGCTAGCTGAGCCATCGAGCCCCCGAAGGCCCCGCCAAGTGAGCCACAGGTCATCGTCTTTTTAGACTAAGACCTT
Source organism: Amorphophallus titanum (assembly GCA_024336825.1). NCBI lineage: Eukaryota > Viridiplantae > Streptophyta > Magnoliopsida > Alismatales > Araceae > Amorphophallus > Amorphophallus titanum. The sequence goes on along the minus strand of JANBPO010001747.1, from coordinate 41,600 downwards.
GAAGGGCTGACCACCCCGCATGACAACGCCCTGGTTGTATCGGCTACAATAAATCATTGTAACATAGATAGGATTCTTATTGATACTGGTAGTGCCCCTGATGTATTGTCTTACGAATGTTTTCTTAAGATAAAGGAGAATCTATCTAAACTCCGCCCAATCCGAACCCCCCTTTGTGGGTTCAATGGCCAGGCCACTTATCCCGAGGGAGCCTTGAGCCTGCCAGTTACTCTCAGCACCCCACCTAAAACCGTTACAGTTATGTTGAACTTCATAGTGATCAAAGGTATGACGGCATTCTGGACTATCATTTATAATTATCACTATGATATATTTTCTTTTAATTACTTCCGCACTTTAATTTAACTTCCTGCTCTAATTAACATTGCGCGCGATGTAATTCCAATTGTTTATACGCCTCCTCAACAACTCCCACTAACCCTTCAGGGGGCTCATCAGCCTCTTGGGTGGCGTCCCCAGTTCTTGGTAGCGGTAGTCTGATACTTGTATCGAGTTATCAGTACCCTGAGCTCTGTGTCGTTACACGTGGGACCACATCCACCGGCGTGCCCTTGGGGTCGAGACCCTAACGACCCTTCCTGACCTCCTCGCCCTAGCATAGAAGCCCACACGCTGCGAGGAGAATACAATGGCCCTTGGCCACGCGGTCGAAACCGATCAGTCTGACCGTAAAAGATCTGCCGGCCCATCATGAGAGGGTTGGAGTAAGCGGGAGCGACACGATGGAGACTGCTACGACCGCTCTGGAAATGAAAGGGGTAATTATCGTTACTACACGCCCCTGATGGATCCACCGGACCAGATCCTGATGGAGATCTGTGAGGAGCCATTCCTCAAGTGGCCTCCCCGGATGAAGTCAAATCTGAGTATGAGGAGCAAGAAGAAATATTGCTAATACCACCGTGACCATGGCCACGACACTGCCGACTGCATCAACTTGAGGGACGCCATCGAGGACCTCGTTCGAAGAGGGCTCCTCAACAAGTTCCTCGCCAAGGTCATGGAATGGCGGCAGAAGACACCCCGGCTGATCGATAATCGGCCCAACGGAAAAGAGATTATGATGATCTCTGGAGGGCCGACCATGGGGGGAGACAGTGCGAGCAGGAGACAATGATATGCGTCCACCGTTCGCACTTTAGACCAAGGTGATGACACCCGATAGGGGATTTCCACCCCAAGCCATCTAGGAGACCCCATTGTTTTCTCTGAGGATGACCTGGACGGTGTGACCACACGCCACTCTGATGCTTTGGTGGTCTCAGCCACCATCAACTAATGTACCGTGCGTCGCATATTAGTAGACAATGGGAGCGGACCTGATGTGATTGCGTACGGCTGCCTTGTACTTATGCATGTGGAAATGTCTTGACTCGTGCCATTGCACACGCCGCTATATGGATTCTTTGGCACTACCATCTGCCCGGAAGGGCGCATCTTGCTCCTGATTACATTTGGTACTGCACTAAAAGAGGTAACCTTCCTCTTCGACTTTACCGTAGTCCCTGTAATGACAGGATATAACGCCATCATCGGTCGAGGGATCCTTGGCACACTTCGGGGTGTCCCTTCCACTTATCATCAAAAACTCAAATTCCCCACCCCCCGGTGGGTAGGGGAGGTCCGAGGCGATCAAAGGGAGTCTAGGAGATGCTACCTCATCTTCACGCGTGATCGACATCCTGAAGAAGTGCCGCCTGAGAAGAAGGCGAGGACCCAAGATCTGGGCCCGAGCACGAGCGCGCCAGCCGAGGACATGTACCTCATCCAAGTGGGAGAAGATCAGGGTAGAACCTTAAGGATCGACGTGAACCTATCCAAGCATCATAGGCAAGCCTACGCAAGCTTTCTCACGGCCAACCAGGATGTATTTGCTTGGTCCGAGGATGACCTTCCCGGAATCCCACCAGAGGTCATCACACACCAACTTAGGTTGGATCCCACTTGCCACCCGGTACAGTAGCGCCAAAGGCACTGCAACCCCGAGCGACAAGCTATCGTCAAGGAGCATGTCACGCCCCGAGCCTTTATTTACAGTGGAAGACTAGTTCGGGGAAGAACGTGAACAGCCGACATGGTAAGTCTCTTGCAAGCAAGAAATAATCAGAATGCAAGACAATCACACATTAAGATGCAATTGCACAATATTTACTCAAACTCCATCTTTATTGCATTAATAATCAAACATTCAAATACACTAACTACTTCTTTAATTTACTAGACTCAAGAAAAATAAAAATTACAAAGACTCGAACTAAATAAGATTGACTTTCTTAAGTCTTCCCTAACAGAAACAACCAAGTCCACTGGGGCATCAATATTTTTAACCCTATTTTTTTTTGAAGTACCTATAATGCCAAAAGGCAGGTTGGCATTCCCGGAGGGAGATGTGTGCCGCATCGGTGGGACAAGGTGAGTGGATTTGACAGCTCTAGAGGGACACGATTAGTCAAATCCGAAGACTCATAGGTTGAACGGGTTGGCCCCCCGAGAAGGGCGTGCATAGGCCAAGCCCGGTTAGGACAACAAAGGAGTAAGTTTAACAGTCCGAAAGGGACGTGTGTTAAACCTGGAAGCCGAAAGGTGAGATGGGTTGACAGCCCGAAAAAGACATACATAGGCCAGACCCGAGAGGATGAAAGGATGGATTTGATAGCCCGAGTTGAATATATGAATCAAATCCGTAGGCCAATGGGCAAACAAGGTTGGCAGTCTGAGGAGGCATACATAGGCCAAGCCCGTGGAGACAAAAGAATGAACTTGACAATCCCGGAGGGATGGACGAGTCAAGTTTGAAGCCAAGAGGAGAGATGGGTTGACAGCCAGAAAGGGGCATGCAGAGGTCAGACCCAAAAGGAAGCAAATGGTGGATTTGATAGCCCTAGTGGGACGTGAGAGTCAAACCCGAAAGCTAATGGGCAAAAGATGGGTGGGTTGGCGGCCCGGAAGGGGTGTGCATAGGCCAGATCCCGTGGGACAAAAGAGAGTGGATTTGACAGCCCTAGTGGGGCGTGAAAGTCAAATCCAAAGGCCAATAGCCAAAGGATGGGTTGGCAGCCCGAGAGGGACGTGCATAGGCCAGACCCAGTGGGAAGGAAAGACGGATTTGACAGCCCTAGTGGGACGTGAGAGTCAAACCCGAAAGTCGATGGGCGAGATGGGTTGGCAGTCCGAAAGGGGCATGCAGAGGCCGAACCCAGTGAGACAAAAGAGGGTGGATTTGACAGCCCTAGAGGGACGTGAGAGTCAAACCCGAAAGTCAATAGGCAAGGGATGGGTTGGCAGCCCGAGAGGGACGTGCATAGTTCAGACCCAAAGGAAAGAAAAGGTAGATTTGACAGTCCTAGTGGGACGTGAGAGTCAAGCCCGAAATCCGATAGGCGAGATGGGTTGGCAGCCCGAGAGGGCATACTGAGGCCAATCCCTAGAAGGCAAAATGAGCCGAAGGGCATGATGGGTTGGCAACCCGAGAGGGCATGCTGAGGCCAGACCCGGAAGGGCCAAAAGAGGGTGGATTTGACAGCCCTAGTGGGACGTGAGAGTCAAACCCGAGAGCCGATAGGCAAAGGATGGGTCGGCAACCCGAGAGGGCATATTGAGGCCAGACTCGGAGGAAAGAAAAGATAGATTTGACAGCCTTAGTGGGATGTGGGAGTCAAATCTGAGAGTCGATAGGCAATGGATGGGTCGGCGGCCCGAGAGGGCATACTGAGGCCAGACCCGGAGGAAAGGAAAGACAGATTTGACAGCTCTAGTGGGACGCGAGGGTCAAACCTGAAAGTCGATAGGTAAGATGGGTTGGCTGTCCGAAAGGGGCATGCAGGGGCCGAACCCGACGGGACAAGAGAGGGTGGATTTGATAGCCCTGAAAGGCATAAGATCCAAACCCATGGGAGACCCGAAAGATGAGTAGAGCTGACATGCCAAGGTGGAGGCGGTACGAGTCAACTCTTAACAAAGAAATGGATAGACTTGACAGCCTGAAGGGGCATAAGAGTCAAATCCATTGTAAATGATGGTGTTGATGGTCCCCGTGGGACGGAGTATAACAATGTCGGGATGCCCCAGTGGGGGTAGGTGTTATAGAAACGATATAGGAGGCATGGCCATGACATCAATACGATGGGGCCACCCAGAAAGCAAACTGAGAGAGGATTTTATTTTATTTTTCACATTACCAACCTCACCGCCCTTTCGGGTTTTCGCCGAGGATGGCCCCCTTTAGCTTTTTCCAGTGCGTCCTTGCTGGTTTTCACACCGAGGGATACCCATTTTTGCCTGAGGCACCCTTTCGGGTTTTCACCTCAGTCGGGTCTGCGGCCTTTTTTCCCTTAGCCAACCCTTGAAGGTCGACCAAGTCTGCCGGGGTATCAGCATTTTTAACCCCATTTTTTTTTAATCTAGATCCTTCACTGGGGATAGGTAAGTCCTGTGAGGACTACTGGAGAAACTCTTGCGGTGGCGCATGGTAGAGTTTCATATACTTACCGTTGAGAGGTGGGAAGAGATTATCTCCTTTGTGGTCGATGATCGTATAATTCCCTCCTTCGTAGACCTTCTGAATGACATAAGGTCCTCGCCAATTGGGTTGGAGTTTGCCACTGGATCTTCCTGCTAGAACCTCCTTTTCCTTGATCACGACGAGGTCGCCTTTTTTGAACGCCCTTTGCTTGACCAGCTTGTCATAGGCACGTGTCATGCGGGCTTGGTACACTTGTAAGTGCTTGTAGGCTTTTGAGTCTTTCACCTTCAAGGTTGGACAGTTCCTCAAGCCTTCTTTCTATTTCAGACTGATTCTGGCCTGGTAGCTCGGCGTGCACAGCAACGCGATAAGATGCTAGCTCGATCTCCACGGGGACCACTGCCTCAGCTCCGTAGACCAAGGAGAATGGAGAACAACCCGTCGGAGTTTTATAAATAGTCCGATATGCCCATAAGGCTTCATGGACCTTCTCGCCCCAATCTCGCTTTCGACCACCTACTATCTTGGACAGCAGCTTACAGAGGGTCTTGTTGAAGGCTTCGGCCAATCCATTGGCTTGGGGGTTGTAGACCGACGACGTCCACCAGTCAATATGAAATTTGGCCACTAGAGCATAAATAGTCTTATTTTTGAATGGCGTTCCATTATCGGATATAATCCGACCAGGGGCGCCGAATCTATATATGATATAGTGCCTCACGAACCAGACAACTATTTCCCCCGTAACTTCCCGTAGAGGGACGGCCTCTGCCTATCGGGAGAAGTAGTCAGTGGCAGCCAGTATGAATTTGTGCCCTTGAGATGATGGTGGGAATGCTCCCACAATGTCCATGCCCCACTCTGCGAACGACCAAGTAGGCGCAGTCGGATGGAGCGGATTGGGCGGCCTCCGAGCCACTAGCCCGAATGCTTGACATTGGTGACATGTACGAGTATATTGGTTGCAGTCTTCGTACATGGTGGGCTAATAAAACCCCTTTAGCTTGATGCTATTCTTCATCTTGGCTCCTACTTGGTGGGCTCCGCACAATCCGGAGTGGACCTCGTGCATTACGATCTTTGCATCCTTGGGTGAAAGGCACCGCTGGAGGGCCGACCGGTCTTTTTCATGGACAAGCCTGAACAGTAGGCCGTCAATCAGTTGATAGGATGTCGCCCTGTGTAGCAGTTGCACCCTCTGAGCCCGATCGGAGGGAAGCCGGCCATTCTTTATCTTTATGATCGGCTCGCGCCAATCCTCTTCTTCGGGAGCATTCTACTCTTGAATGTTGTTGACCTCGTAGACAGTGAGGTCGGATTCTTCATCGAGCACACTTGGCATGAGCCTTCGGTGTCGAACGGTAATATTCAATTCTCGCTCCGGCGGGAGCTTTAAGGCTGCTGCCAATTTGGCCAAAGCGTCCGCCTGGGAGTTACTGCCCTTGGGGCGTGACCTATTTCGAAGAGGTCGAATTTTTCTTTGAGCCTCATGACGGCTGCATGGTAGGGGACGAGCTTCTTTTTCCGGACGTTATAGACGCCCAGGACCTGTCAAATGACGAGCTGAGAATCCCCGTAGACTTTGATGCACTTGATGTCCATCTTGAGCGCCAACTGAAGCTCAATAATTAGCGCTTCATATTCTGCCTCTAGTCAGTGACTTCACAAGAGCACAAGAATTGTGGAGAATGTCACCTTGCGGAGATATAAAAACGATCCCCGCACCCGAGACAATGTCCATGAGGCCGCCGACCCTTTTAATGGTTCGGGAAGCACCGTCAAAATACAACTCCCAATGTGGGAGGTCGAGGGTGAGGATGCCCAGCCCCATCTGTAGTGGGACTTTTTCAGAATGCTCCTCAGTTTCTTGAGAAGGTACCGGGACCTCTTTCATCGGGCAGCTCGAAGTTAAGTGGCGAATCTTCTGGCACAGGGTGTACAGCTAAGAACTCCGTCATTCCTTGCCCCTTGATTGCCTTATGCGGGACAAAGGTGACGTCGAATTCCATGTGGATAAGTGCCCATTTGCCGAGCCTACCGGCGAGGACGGGCTGGCTGAGCAGAAATTTGAGTGGATCATACTTGGAGATGAGCTCCACCCGGTGAGTTAGATGGTAGTGTGTTAGCTTTTTGACAGCAAATACCAGTGCCAAGCACACCTTGTCCATAGGCGCATACTGATGCTCAGGCCCGATTATTTTTCGGCTAAGGAAGTATGGTTGTTCCTTGCCCTCTTCATTGATCTGGGCTAGAAGTGCCCCTAAAGAGGCATCCATGGTAGCAATATATAAAATAAGGGGCTTCCCTCTGACGGGTGCCCCTAGGACTGGAGGAGTCAGGAGGTATTCCTTGATTTGCTCGAAGGCCCGCTGACAATCTTCGTCCCATATGAAGGGTGCTCCTTTCTTCATCAATTTGCCAAAGACGTGGGTGTAGTAAGGAGAGAGGGAAGGCGGCCGGTGGTTAGAGAGAGGAAGAGAGAGGGAGAGGCCGCGATGGTGGTTAGTAGGGAGAGGAGACGGGGGTGAGAGAAGATAAAAGAGAGAGAGAATGCATGGGAAAGAGAAAGGGAGAGAGAGAGAGCGATAGCGACAGGGGTGTTGCAGTAGTGGGTGTGCAGACGGAGATGAGAGGACGCTACAGAGAGGCGCTATATGTGTGAAGAGGAGAGAGGGCATGCAAGGAGGGGTGCGGCCACGGCGAGGGGGCAGGTGACGTCCATGCTTGCAGTGGGTGTGGAGAAGCAAGATCTGCAGTGGGAGAGGAGAAGAAGGAGAAAGAGGGGAAGAGAAGAGGCCCGAGGGTGGGGGAAGAAGTCTCTCCCGGGGGGTGGAGAGATCTGTCAGAGGGGGCTGGCTTTGTAGCGCTGCCACCTCACTCCCATTCTCTGCATGCCTACGAGTCCACACCACTATGCCAGAGTCCACATTACTGTTGCATGTTGTTGCTTCCCATGCCTGCTTTGTCTACCTGCCAACAGGCTAGCTAGAGCCGCCCATGCCGGAGGAGCCGCTACCATGCCGTCGCATATACACGAGGAGGGTATAGCAGAGAAGGAGAGAGATGGCGTGGTGGATTGGGTGTAGGAAAGTGAGGGAGGCAGTTAGAAAGAGAGAGGGAGAGGTGGTGAGATGGAGACGAGGCCACACATGGGGTCGACACGGTGGATGGCATGCTGCGACAGTGGTGGGAGCGAAGGTGCATGGTCGTGGGCTCTGTGGTGGTGAGGTGTAGGGTAGATAGAGAAGGAGAGCGGCGAGGTTTGCATGGCGGTGGGTGAGTTGATGCGGACAGTGATGGGGTGTATGTGAAGGGGCCCTCGTGTGCATGGGGAGGGTGGCTGCGCCTGCTCACATTGAAGAAGACTGGCTGATTACTTGCACCGTTGAGGGGAGAGATGTACGTGGGCTTGGAGCATGGGCCCTTGGCCCCTTTAAGGAAGTGGTTCATGTGTGGGAAGCCTACACTGTTTCTGGGTGACGTGAAGAGCCTAGCCATGCAATGGTCGCCTACATGTATGGGATCGGCTACGTTGGGTGCCGCTTGCCTACTGTTGACACCCATTTTCAGCCGGCAAGTTGAGTTATTTCTCTTATTCACCTTTGTGATGCCCCGAATTACCCATTGTTGTGGAACTTCCTTGATCTTATTTTGAGCCCATTTCTTGATCATTTCCCTAGCCCTCTGATCTTGGAAGTCATTTTCTACAAGTTCCGGACCATTCTCCTTGGTTTCCCCAAGTTCCAGGGTCATTCCTATCATCCCCGTAGGCCAGAGTGCCTTTGCCAGCAGGGGGCTTTTGGCGTCCATATGGCTGACCGCCAAAAGCATTTGGCGGCCTCCATTGGACCGCCAAATGACTCTGGTTTGGCGGCCATCTGGATGCCCGCCAGATGGTTTAGCGGCCCCAGTAAGACCTCCAAATTCCTATTTTTCTCCGAAGTCGTCGTATTCGCCAACACAATTGTGGCATGCTTATCCTACTACCTAGTTGTGGTCTTCCCTTGACTGTCATACCATAGTTGCGGTCTTGCGACTGACCGCTAATTCGAAGTAGAGCCCAAAATCTTCTGCACCCCGATTTCTTCGCCTGAGGACTCTCTGGGAGCCTCATCTTGAACCATTTTTGTGGAGAATGATCCTCCAGCTCGGTTTTTATCAATCCAGGGCTCTTACCCTTGATATTATCTAGAGATTGATCACATATATCCCCCTATTTTGGTCATTATCCCAGATTTTAAACCCTAGGTTTTCTGCAACTCTATATAAAGCACCCAGTTCGCAGTGCACGACGGGAGGCTTTTTCTCGGTTCGGGGCGAAGCCATGCCACACCGCCATCTCGACTCTTCAACCGTGGCCTGAAGAGAGAAGTATAAGCTTCATTTTCCACACTTAAGCGCTCTCTATATCTCTTTTCACTCTTAGTTGATGCATTGTGCTCTTTCCGAGGATCGCGGAGGTAAATTTTTCATATTTTTCTAAATTTTTTAAAATTTTTAGATTTTCCTATCTAACCCCCCCTTAACCCTCTCTCTCCCCATTCTCTCCCTCTCTCTTCTCTTTCACTCCCCCTCTCCCCGGGCGACCGACGGTGGTGGAGGAGGGTGAGACGGTGAGGTGGCGAGGAGAGGAACGAGGAACGGGTCAAGAATCGAGGGCCGGTGGCCCGTGGAAGCTCGAGGGCGTGCTCGTGAATCGACGAGGGTTTCGCGACATTTTCTTCGTGGATCGGCATCCACGGCGCATCGAATCTTCGGTGGAGGTAGGGGGACGGATCCTTAACGCGTGTACTTCTATTCTCGTGGTTTTGGTAGGCCGTGGTGAGCCAAGCGGGCTTGTTTGAGCATTTGGGGGAAAATCCATGATTTTGGCGTGTGAGCTCGATCTAGTGTTTTGATCATGTTTTTAGGGTTTAAATGGGTCCTCTCAGTGCTAGAGAGGTAGGGGACTAGTTTCCCCTTGTTTTCCCCTTGACAAGGGTGTGAACGGGGCGTGGAATGGGGTTTTTGGGGTGATTCACCGATTTCACACTCGGGATGACCTAGCGGTCTTTCCAGTGACTGCTAGGACGGAGGCGGTCTAGTAGTGGACCGCTAGTGTCCCTGTATGTCAGTTCAAGCTTAGCGGTCGCGCGATAGACCACCAGGTTCCTTAGCGGTTCAGGGGTAGACCGCTAGGCTCCGCCATGCGGTCCGAGGAGTGACCACTAGGGTTGCGAGTTTCTGGGGCTTAGCAGTCCAGGGATAGACCGCTAGGCTGACCTTGGCGGTCTAGAGGTAGATCACTAGGCTCCCTAACGGTCCAAGATAGGACTGCTAGGTGATTCTTCATGCTCGCCGTGTCCGTTTTGAGTTGTGTAGGTCTCTGGTCGGTCCGGTCGTGACCCATTGACTGACCTATGACCCCGTAAGTGTCCCGGACACCGTGGGTTTCGTGTTCATGTTTTAGGGGTGTTCGGAGGTACCGCGTTACCTCGGTTAGCATGCTCGTGAGTTTTGGGATTCGAGTGACCCCGTGTGTGTTCTGAGTTCCGAGGGGGGCCCTATGTATGGCCTTGGACTATGAGTCCAGTTAACCAGCCTGGGGCTGGAGGTTTTTCGTGCGTCCCTTAGACAGGGAATTAACTCGGCGGCTTATGAGCTGCCTTGAGAATCATGTCACCGTTGTTTCAGACCTAGGGATTAGGCTAGATTGACGGTGTTGTGCCGTCACGTACGACAGTCTTCACCCGAGTCTCGCGACTCAAGGACCGTTGGGTTATTAGGTCTAGTGGGCTATCCAGAGTCTGGTGGCTTCGAGCCACCTGTTACTTTGCGTTACTTGCAATGGGTGTGTGGGTGGTTTCCAGTGTTCACATTTAGTGAGCCCCCACTAGTCGTAGCTTTCCTACGCACGTGGGTGCAGACCCACTTGGGAGTGGTGGAGAGCGTGACCCGAGTGAGACAGTTTTACACTGGTTTTCGTAGGGTCCCTTGCCTTTGCAGCCTAAGTCTGGCTGGGGGGAAAACCAGCTAGAGGAGCTGACCTAGAGCAGATGGTCTGTGTGTGCGCGCGTAGCTAGGGGCAGAGGACACATGCTGACGAGCGCGACCCCAGCTAGTCCTTGTTCTGTGTTCCTGGTTACTGTACGGTGTCTCAGTCTCCGCTTGGGGCATTGTAGCGAGACACCTGAGGCACGGACTAAGACGTCAGTGGACGCATCCGGCCTTGCTTCTCGTGGGCGGTACTCCCGTCACGTGACATGAGTTTGTCATGACTCGAGGTTCTGTCCCTCGTCTGCGAGACAAGATCTTGTGCATAGTTTTTGGGTGTTTTCCCGGAGCCGAGGTCTAGGATTTCTGGTGAGCGTCACCAAGGGCTTCTCCCTACATGGCGTAGAGTTCATGACGGGGAGGTTGTGACGGTGTTTCCAGACCACATGGTTTCAGTGTGGGATTTGAGAGTTGTGTTGCAGACCTTGCGAGATCACCAGTTATATGCGAAGCTCAGCAAGTGCGAGTTTTGGCTTCGTGAGATGCACTTTTTGGGGCACATGATTTCTGGTGATGGTATTTCCGTGGATCCCGCCAAGGTTGAGGTTGTGACACAATGGCCGAGGCCAAGGTCCATAATAGAGATTCGGAGTTTCTTGGGGCTTGCAGGCTATTATAGGAGGTTTATCTAAGATTTTGCTCATACTGCAGCCCCGATGACTAGGCTTATGAGGAAGGATGTGTCATTCGCCTGGACCGATGAGTGGAAGCAGAGCTTTATGGAGCTGAAGAGGTTGCTCACTTCGGCACCAGTGTTGGTGTTACCCTCTGGATCAGGAGATTTCAGGGTTGGTCTGGGTGCTGTGTTGATGCAGCATGGGAGAGTTGTGGCGTATGCATCGTGATAGTTGAAGCCACATGAAGAGAACTACCCTACCCCTGACCTTGAGTTGGCGGCTGTGATTTTTGCATTGAAGATTTGGAGGCATTATCTGTACGGTAAGAAGTTTGAGGTATTCACTGACTATCAGAGTTTGAGATATGTGTTCACTCAGAAGGACCTTACCCTCAGGCTGAGGAGATGGATGGAGTATATGAAGGATTATGACTTCACCCTGTCTTATCAGCCGAGCAAGATGAATGTCGTTGCCGATGCTTTGAGCAGGAAGGTCATGTTCAGTGTGATGATGTTAAGACAATGGAGCCTCTGGGAACAAGTGCCAGATGTGACATTTTGGCTCAAGGTACCCCGAGAGCCAGGGTTGGCCGTGCTTGCGATCTTGACTGTTACCCCATCCTTCCATCATCAGGTGACAGAGGCTCAGCATGCAGACCCTGAGTTACTCTGGATTTTGGCTATGGCCGATGTGGAGCTCGGCGAGGACGGTGCTGTGAGATTCTGAGGTAGGTAGGCTGTACGTCCCAGTCGAGGAGCAGGTGAGACGTGCAGTGTTGCTAGAGGCTCATGGGAGTAGGTACACTATACACCTGGGTGCGACGAAGATGTATCGAAACTTGAGAAGACAGTTCTGGTGGCCTGGTATGAAGAGAGATGTTACTGAATTCGTGGCTCGGTGCCTAACCTGTCAGCATGTGAAGACGGAGTACCAGCGACCTGGAGGTATGCTTTAGCCCTTGGAGATTCCCGCGTGGAAATGGGACCACTTGACCATGGATTTTGTGGTGGGATTGCCGAGGACTCCGAGTGGGCATGACAACATTTGGTTGCTTGTGGATAGGCTGATGAAGATGGCTCGGTTGTTACCGATCAGAGTCAGCTGGAGTGTGCCCAAGTTGGCACGTCTTTATGTGGAGCGGATCGTACCTTTGCATGGAATCCCTATTTCTATCGTGTCAGATCGAGATCCGCGTTTCACATCTGGATTCTGGAGGAGTTTTCAGAGAGCTCTAGGCACCGAGTTAGCTTTTAGCTCGGCTTATCATCCTCGGTCGGACGGTCAGTCAGTGAGGACCATCCAGACGTTAAAGGACATGCTGAGGTCATGTTGCCTGGAGTGGCAGGGGAGTTGGATTCACCATCTGCCATTGGTGGAGTTCGCCTACAACAACAGCTATCATTCGAGCATCGGGATGGCTCCCTATAAGGCGTTGTATGGGCGACCGTGTCGGACTCCGCTTGATTGGTTTGAGGTTGGTGAGCGTGTTATGACGGGACCAAAGCTGGTGCAGTAGTGCGTGAATGTGGTGCACTTGGTCCGTCAGAACATGTTGGCAGCCCAGAGTCGGTAGAAGAGCTATGCCGACCGGAGGAGGCAGCCCCTCAGTTTCGCCGTTGGCGATCGACTATTCCTGAGAGTCTCTCCGATGAAGGGGGTGATGCGCTTTGGCCGGCGTGGGAAGTTAAGTCCCCACTATGTTGGTCCTTTTCTCATTGTAGAGCGCATTGGCGAGGTTACTTATCGGTTGCAGTTACCCTCGGAGTTGGCATCGGTGCATGACGTGTTCCAACCCCCTTTTATCATTCACTTATCATCATTATTTGGGCCCCTTTTTATACCATCTTATCATCATTTCTTTTGGGTGGTCGATTTTCCCTCCTACATCTAGGTATCATTGCCTAGTTCATATACACGACTAGATCCAAGATGTTGAAAGTGGAGCTGATCCCATAATCATCCGGCAAGTCTACAACATATGTATTAGACCCGACTCGCCTCACTACTCGAAAAGGACCGGCACCATGAGCTTACAACTACTTCACAGTTCTAGAGGGAAACCGTTCAGGCCTGACCCTGATCATGACGTACTCTCCCTCTTGGAACTCACGATGGTGCCTATGAGCGTCAGCCAACTCTTTGTCACTGTCATCTAAATCATTTGCCGAATATGTCAGGAGGGCCATGCGTGGCAGTCCCAAAATAAAGTCCATACTATCTTGCCACGGGGCATCAGGGACAGGTAGAGGCGTATAGAGACCCAAACTTTGGTTCCTCATCTTGGCCGTAGCACAAGTATGACACTGGGCCATGATGTGAGCAACATCGTGCTTCAAGGTCGGCCAATAGAAATGGTGCTCTACTGCCTCAATGGTCTTGTTCTGACCAAAGTGGCCGACTAGACCCCCCCGCATGTAGTTCCCTTATAAGGAAGTCTCGGGCCGAAGTTCGAGGAACACAAAGCCTATTTCCTCGAAACAGGTAACCCTCCTAAAGCGTGTACTCGCTATAATCCCTCGAAGGTCCACCCTGGAGAGTGGTAAAGATCTGACCAAAGTCGGGACAATCTGCGTAAGCCTCTCTCATCTTCTCGAGCTACAACCTTGACACTCATGGTGGACAATAGACATGCACGCCGACTCAATGCATCGGCAACCTTATTCCTTATCCTAGCTTTATGCTTGAGCACAAAAGTGAACTCTTGAAGGTACTCTACCCACCAGCTGTGACATGCATTGAGCTTCTTCTGGGCATGGAGGAATTTAAGAGCCTTATGTTCTGAATATAAGACAAACTCCTCCTGTAGCAGATAGTGCCTCCAATGTCTCAAAGCTTGGACAATTGTATAGAACTCCTTGTCATAGGTGGAGTATCGTAGTTTGGCGTCACTCAACTTCTTACTAATGAAAACAATACGGTGGCTCTCCTGGCTCAAGACTCTACCTATACCAACACCAGATGCATCACAAGAGACCTCAAACACCTTCGTGAAGTCAGGTAGTCGAAGGATAGGTGCCTGGGTCATATGCTCCTTAATGTTCCGACAGGCGGCAGTGATAGCCTTTGCCCATACAAATGTGGCCTTCTGAATACAATCCGTAATTGGGGCAGTGATAGAACTAAATCCATGGATGAAACGATGATAGAACGTCAGGAGGCCATGAAAGCTATGGGCATCGTGGAGCGTGCGGGGCTCCGGCCACTCAACAATGGATCGAATCTTCTCCTGATCGACGAAGACCCCTTCACTAGATACATTAAAACCCAAGAAGGTAACATGTGAAGTCATGAATGCACACTTCTTTGGGTTGGCGTACAACTGCTCTCGCCTCAAGATCAAATAGACCTGCCACAAATGATCCAAGTGATCTTCCCGAGTGCGGCTATAAATGAGTATGCCATCAAAGTACACTACAACAAAGACTCCAATAAGAGGGTGAAAGACCTGGGTCATGAGCCGCATAAAGGTGCTAGGGGCATTGGTCAAGTCAAAAGGCATAACCAACTGCTCGTATAAACCATCCTTGGTTTTGAAGGTAGTCTTCCACTCATTTTTTTTTGTCAACAGCCCCCCGGGACATAACATGGGAGAGTGCCATCCAGCCTTGGAAGGATGGAGACACAGCACCCAGTCATGCCCAAGGTTGATTTTATTGATAATAAAATGTGAAGGTTTGATACTTCAAATTCGAAAGGCCAAAATGCCTAAAAGAAAACCAAACAAATCAAAAGAGCACCTAATGTGACATGCAAAGATTGGGGAGCCCTGTTTTATCAAGTAAAATTGCCCCTCTGGCAGCAGCACAAGAAACTATCGAACACTCAGGACAAGTTAGCTAGACCTACTCACATAACGATCCTTGAGTCAGATGACTCAGAGGTGATATCATCACAGATAGCAGAATAAGCCGCCAATCGGTTTAAACCTAAGCTAGAGGAAACAATGCTCTACAGGAAACGACTCATGGAGACCCGAGGGGACACCAAGAACCCCCAGTACACCTGGACACACAACCGAGGTAGGACAGTACCCCGAGGCATCCAGAACACTGTCTCGAGCTGGACAGAACGACCGAGACACAGACAAGGTCGCCTGTCAACCCCTGGTCTCACCGGGTTGACCAGAACCAGATACGGCACAGACACACACTGACACACACAGACACACACAAACACACACACAAGCACTCTTGGCTATCCCATCATGGCCACAGCCCTCATAAGATGTCAACAGATATCCACGGGTCACTGGCAAATCACAAGATCAAGCCAAGACAAGCAGAAACTGGAGCGGTGGACAATGATAACACTCTGGGCAGAGCGAACCATCACTCAACCACTAGGTGGACCCGATAGTCAAGGAAAGCCGCTGCAAGACCAGAGTCAAGGACATCGGTAGGTCTAGATCAAGTCATTAGGGAACTATCGTAGTCAAGGAAAGGACCACACCCAGTCACCTGAACCGACTGACCCAAAAACCACCGGCACACAAACACCACCCTAGAACACAAACCTAAGATAGACCAACACACGAACAGACATAGAACGGTACAACGGCCATGATGGCCAACAACAAGACTGTCATGCACCTCTATAGGGGGGTCACACTGCTCTGACCCACCAAGACAGGGGCGTCAGGGCAACTAGGCCTACAACTATGACTCGAATGACGTAACGCACCAACTAAGGCGTGTTACACCACCTAACGTGCCAGGACAAGGGCGTCAGGGCCAACGGGCCTAAAAGCATAACATGAACCATGTAACGCACCAGGCTAGGGGTGTTACACAACGTAACGCACAAGGGGAGGTCTGTCAGGGCTAACTGACTAACTTGATCTTCGAGATAGACACAGTCTTCGAGGAACTGACAACCATAGTCCTCGAAAACATCAGCACGTAACGCACCACCATAGGGGCGTTATAGCCATGTGACGGTCCTATGCTAGTCCGTCACACCCAAAATGTAACACACCACCATAGGCACGTTACAACCATGTGACGATCCTATGCTGGTCCGTCACACCAACCCAACCTCGAAGAACGTGAAATGACCAATGGTTGTGGTGATCTATCGTGGGACCGTCACATAGTGTGACAGTCTATGGTATGACTGTTACATAAAACCAGCGAGCATAATAGGGGAATGGTCGAATCGGCCTGTTCCACGCCCCATTCATGTCGAAGCGCAGGGAAAACAAAGCCACACGACGATACAATGCTCCTGGGGGCTAAAAACACTGCATGCACGCATTAAAATGTGAGATTGGGGCGATTCTGACGAATCGATCCTAAATGAGTCACCGGGGTTCCCGGACTCCTACCGGCCCCAAATGACAACTGATCAACATGAAACTTGCGGGAATGGGATCCTGACATCCCAGTGGTCATTTTGACACTAATTAAGCTAAGAATGGTTGCCATTTTCCAGCGAACCCTACAAACCCCAAAAATTACAGTTTTTACTAAATCGGCCTGATCTCCCCCGATCGAGCACCAAACCGCGCACAACAGTAGGGAAAATGTGCAAAACAATGTAGCGATCCGTCTCCCTACCTCCACCGAAGAAACCGAGCACCGAGGCTACTAAACTACGCCGAAAACCACAACGCGAACCAAACCACCGGCTTTGAATCCATTGTTTAGGATCACGCCAAAACTGCATCGATCCTCGCTCCACCACATATCTCAGCAGCTTCGTGGTGTCATCACCTCACCCACAGTCACCTCCGTCTACAGCCAGAGCCAAGAGGGTGAGAGAACGGGAGAGAACGGGAGAGAGAGAGAGAGAGAGCATGAGAGAAAGATGAAATAGAGTTGGGGGAGTACAAGGTGGACCCTCCCCAACCACATGAAGCCCCTCTGAGGAGGGCAAGAGTCAACATGATCTATCTATACCAGGCATTGCCTGAGGAGATCTCTGAAGCAAGTACGCGATGCACCTATGAAATTCACTTCTTGGAGCTCGTGAAAGAACAACGGGGATGGCAGCAGGTCCCTGCAAAGAATAAGAAGAAGAGGGCACCGCACCCGAAATCGGGGGCACATGTGCGTGGAGTCACTCCACGACCTGCTCCGCCAGTGGCAACACCAGTGTGGGCCACTCCGCCTGTAGTCATTAGAATACCTACTCACAATCGGAGGAGACAAACTCCGCTGCCAATAGTGAAGGAAGTCAGCCCGGGGGCTCAAAAGTTGTAGAACTTTATAGACGGGCTAGATGATTATGTACAGCCCGAACTGAAGCCTTTACTGATTCGGGACCATGTCCCATGGCAAGAACTGGAGCAGTTGTTGCTCGAACAGAAAGAACAGGCCGATGCGGCATTAGACATAAAGGGCAGCCTGTTCTGGGGTAGGCGCCTGCTGAGGCAAAGAGGAAAAAGAAACAAAAGAAGAAGAAAAGAAAGGCCGCTAAGGCCAACAAAGTACAGGCTGTCTCCTACAACACCTTGTCAGAACTCTTCAACCTGCCCGGTGAGGAGGAGGAAGAGTAAATTTGTTTCACAGCCCCTGCTAGGGAAGGCAAGGCCGAGACCGTAACTGCTGCACATGCAACTCAATCAGGCCAAAAATGGGGGTGCCAATCGCCACCTAATCACAACATCATATTCAGGGGAGAGCAGCCCTACAAGACACCTCCCCCGGAGGTCAAGGGAGTCCAAATCCCCCCTCTGTCAGGCCTTTACAGCAGGAGTGGGGGCAAGACAGCCCCTTCCTTTTTGGAATTTGTCAAAATGTCCAACGGGAAGCAGCCATGTCAGGAGGCTAACCCTGCACTTGAGAATGTTCACCCGTAATCAGTGCAGTCTATCGAAGCCCCGGATGCAGATGAAGCTTGCCCTGCAGCAGCTGATGAGGAACAACAAGAGTCCGACGCCAAGCAGAAAGGCGTCGAATCTGGGCCCGATGAGGCAGGTCCATCAGGGGCCACAGTTAAGGACTCTCTCAAGCCCAGATGGGCAGAAGAAATGAAGCTTTCCAATGTTCACGCTGGGAGTAGGATAATGAAGCTACTCAAGAAGCTCCCTGCAAGATTTACAATCTGGGAGATCCTTTCTTTGAGTGAAGAGACCCGGCAGGAGATCATTACTGCTATGCAGACGCCTGCCCACTTTGAGAACTGTTTGGCTGAAGCGCTGCTAGAAGCCAGCATGACCTTCACTCAAGAGGACATGCTGCTCTCTACCATCAGCCACAACAGGCCACTGTACATGAAGGGGCACCTGAACGAGTGGGAGTTGAACAGGATTCTAATTGACCTTAGTGCAGTAGTCAATATTCTGCTATACAGAATATATGGGAGGCACCACTTCAACGTGCTTCTCGAGAAGGTCGGAGATATGCGAATTGTCGACTTCAATAAAAAATGTGAGGTGTCGCTCGAAGTAGCAGAATTCACGCTCACTCTAGTGGATTTTACAACAAAGGTGCAGTTCCATGTCATTGACTCCCGCACTTCATATAAGGCGCTGCTCGGTCACCCGTGGCTGTATGAAAACATGATGGTGCCTTCCACTGTGATGTCCCAGACCCTTTCAGATCCTTATTTTTGAGTCTCGGACCTACTTTCTCAGAGTGTCTGACTCCGTTGTGTCCGTAATTACGTTTCAGACATCTTTCATGTTCGGATCGACGCAATCCGGAGTTGTTTCGGAGGCCCGGAAGCGTTTCGTGACTTTTCTCGCACGTTTTTCTGATTTTCGATCCAATTTTTGGCAAATTCTTCGGCACGCCGTTGTGGGCGAACGTGGTCATTCACCTGGGCGTGAGTGGTACCATTGCGATCGGTGCATTCTGAGGATCGCAATCTGCCACCTATCTATGAGTCGTTGTCGGTATGTTGCAAGAACGTATTTTAGCCAAAGCTTTTCCTTCATCTCGGCCCATGTCCAGATCAGGGGTTCCATTCGCTGAAATAACAGGCTCTCCATGTTCTTCCAATATGTTTGGGCCTGCCCGATCAGCTTCATGGTTGCAAATCGAACCCTTCGACGGTCCGACATGTCATACCAATCGAAGTGTCGATCCATGCTAGCCTCCCAATCTAGATAGATCTTGGGTTCCATAGCCATGGAACTGTCAAATGTGGGAGGATCCGCATGAATGGTTCAAAGGGTCCGCTCATCCTCTTCTAGGTCATGGTTCCGCCATGGGGCACGACGGTCACGACCATTACCCCTATGCTCGTTATCAGACTCATAGTCGTGCACCTCGGGCATTGGACACCTCCTAACTTCTACCCCTTGAACCCTTGGAGCAACAAGTTGTTGAATCGGCTCCGGTTGAACATGTGTAGGTGCGGGGGGTGCCTCGACTGGGGCTCTCGGTGGTGCCTCGACTGGGGCTCTCTCTAAGGCGACTAAGCTCCCGACCAGGCCCTGAACGGACTGGTCCGACCCTATCCTCTAAGGCCTTCATCCTACCTTCTAGGCGTGTGCCTAGGCCTTCCATGTGTGTACTCAACCCATCCATCCTATCTACCCGTATGGTCAACTCATCTATGTGTGTACTCAACCCATCCATACGTGTAGTCATCCCATCCATATGTATAGTCAATCCTTGCATTTGGCCCATAAGGGCTTGGAATATTGTGCCCACTTCATCGGGACTATAAGCTCAGGATTCGGCCATGGGTTGTGGTGGTGGTGAGTACTCGGTGCCTCTACGAGTGCGCATGCAAATGACGACTAGGATAAGACACTCTAGACTCAAGACCCTTAGACTTAGGACACCCTTTTTTTGTGGCTTTAGTTTGTGCAAAGACTAATGCAAAGACTACCCTAGACTCAACTGGGCTCTGATACCAATTTGATGTAGGACGAACACGTGCCCTAGGACTCTAGCTCGCGGGGGTCCCTAGCGAGGGATGTGTGGGACCGTGTGTGGTTGAGAAATCGGCAGTGATTCGGGTAGTCAGCTCTTCCGCGCTTGGATTGAGTCACGAGACGGGTCACTACTCTCGCAGTGGCGGTAAAAAATATACGAGCTAGATTAACCTATCACATGTAGTGGCATAAAAAAGTATACGAGTAAAGTAAAGTACCTATGAGGAGGGTGGCAAGTTTACCTCTACGCTCCGGGTGTGGGGACGATGATCCCAGTCAGTTACGGTAACTCCCGGTACAACGGTAAAAGTTAAATTACAACAGTGAATTTTATTACCCACTCCACACAGGGAGGTAAAAGACTACAAGTGGGGCCCGGGAGGACTGACCCTGGGTTGACGGGCTGCAAACTGGACGCGCTCTCTGGGTGAACTCGGCCTGCTAGTCCGACTCGGTCCTGCGCCGACTCGGTCCTGCACCGACTCAGTTCTGACTCGGTAGACAGCAAGGTGCGGCATCCAAAGAGACGTCACCTTCCTGAGCTCTTCTGGAGGTGCCGCTTGGCTGGATCGTCGGTGGGATGTCTCTGGTCGACTCCTGGGAGGGGCGGTCGCTGAAGTTGACCGTTGGTATTTAAATGTGAAATTTTCCTAGACTATAATTTAAGACCTACACAGGGAATAGATCTGCGCGCCTCGGCGGCACAAATTAAATCTCAAAGATCTGGAATCAGATCGAGGCGAAGCCAGTGGGGTTGGAAAGAAGACTCCCAGATTTACTACATATAGTTTTTGCACGTCAATGTAGAGCAGGGATTAGAAATGTGAAGCTCTACAAACTACATATTTTCGTGTTGATCTGGTTACAGACACTCATGATAGAAAGGGATATGCCTGAAACTGACCTTTGACCAAGGGTGAAATGATTTTTATGGGATCTAGGAAAATTATGGAACAGGAGAGTCTATTTAAGCAATTATATCGACTGAGGAGGGGGGGTGCCCCCAAGTGTTTATGCTTCCGAAAGGAGGTGCTTCCAGAGCCGTGGCCGGTGGCTGGAGTCGGAGGAGAGTAGCTGCGGAGGTCCCTCCGAGGAATACAAGCGGGGGTACTTAGATGGTTGACGAGAGGCCTTGATGAAGGTGAATCGCCTGTACTCCAGCAAGGGGGTTCTGAATCTTCTTCCAGACAAGTTCTGTCTCATGGGGGACAAGTAACTTTCATGTAACTCTTCTTCGCTGCTGATGAATAAAACTTCTTTTCCTTCCATCTTCTCTTTGTTCTGTGGTACGTGACTGTTCTTCCACAATCTTCTTCCTTAGTTCACAGGCTTATGACGAGGCGCTCTTCGTTACTGGGGGAAGCGTCTCTTATTTGTAGCTAGTAGTGATAATGGGTTGGCTTGCTGGTATAGTGTGTAGGCCTGCTTGTATAATATGTAGGCCTCATTGTCCACCCGCATCCTTTTGGTGCTAGCGCGACAGGACCGGATCTTCCCAGGGTCGCTGCTTCTGAAGAGAAGGTCCTCGACCTTTTTCTTAGTACAGGCCTTTGGGCAGGCGTCTCTCCCATTGGTCCACTTCCTCAGAAGCGGCGGTGCTGGAAGATGAGTTACCCATTGAAGTTGCCTTGGTGGTCACTGTTGACATCTAAAGTATTATTGTGCCACAAGCACGCTATAAGAGCCGGGAATTTCTGGCCAGGCAAGAAGAAGCTAAAGAAAGTTCAAAGAAGGGTCCTCCTGGATTGCTGAACCCTCAAGTCACCTGACAAGAGCATTAGGGACTCCACAACTCCTTACCTGGGGATGTTCAGAAGAAGTCCACAAACAACCAGCAATGCCGTACGGCCTATCGAAATCAACAAACCCAACAAACTGGCATCAACTCGGTCATGCCGAATAAACCCTATACTTCGTCCAATCAGGACGAGAATGTACCTAGTGGTCCACCACTAGATAAGAAATCTTTCCGAGGTGAAGAAATGTCCCTGGCTCCTCGAGACAAGGTGCCGAAGGTTATGTCAGCAGAAAACCCGAGTAACCCAATTCGGGTACATTATGTTGCCGGAAAGGTCCGTATGTGGCCGGAGAGCTGCCCAGTTGGGGCAAAAGTACTCTGGGTGGTGACTCACTCAATGAGGATGCCTCGCATATACACAGAATAGGCCTACTAGCATAAATCACAGTGCTGAAGGCCATGTCAGTGAGAAACCCGAGTGACCCAAGCTAGGTACACGTGTTGCCAGAAAGGTCCGTAAGTGGATGAAAAGTTACCCAATCTAGGGGAAAGTGTCTCGAGTGGTGGCCCACTCGATGAATATGCCTTGCATATGCATAGACTAGGCTTGGTAGCACAAATCATGGTGCCAAAGGCCAAATTAGGATAAAACTCGAGTAATCCGACACGAGTCCGGCACATGTCGAAAACTGCTCGGAATCGCAAGTCGGGACTCGAAAGTGATGGAATCTACATTCTGAGGCTACTCCATCAAATCCCAAGCTGCACCAGAGGTCAGGCTTTCATCATAGTCAGTTATGGGGCAACAAGCAAAAAATTACAAAAATACCCTTAAGGTGGATCGATGCCCCCTTGTGAGTCAGCGCCCCTCCTCTCAACACCTTGAGTCGGCGCACCTTTCTCCATGAAACGACGCCTCCCCTTGGATCGGTGCCCCTTTCATGACGAGTCGGCGCCCACCTTTCGCAAATTGTGGGGTGGTGGGTTGGCACAGGGTTGCCCATCCCATCGCCCGTCCGATGCTCTATTTCCCTATAATAAGGGACTTACCTTCGAGCACCGAAGAAGAGGATAAGAAGAAAAAAAGGGAGTAGAAGAAAGACCAGAAATGAAGAACAAGAGAGGGGAACAGATAGAAGGAGAAAGCAAGAAAAAGAGTTAGAGAGAAGAGTGAGAGAGAGATTTCCTAGGTGGGTCTCTACTGTATAGGAGCTCAAAAGGGGCCAGGAGTTTCTCCCTTTGTCTCTGATTTCTATATGTTTTGAACATAAAATTCCTTTTCAGAAAAAGGAACATTTTATTCTTATTATTTTGGGTTGGAGGTCCTATCCTACTACTCTACTAATCTTATATTCCTTTCTTATATTTTTTTACAAGAATCCTTTTAAACCTGGCCCTAATGGGGTTTGAACCTTGGTCACCTTGGTGTTCATGGAAGGCTTTACCACTGAACTACTGCTCGAGTACTTGTCAGAAAGAAGTCCATGTTTTTTAAGAGATTGTAGATAGCCATGAAAGAACTGACCCAAAGGATGATGCATTCAGGGGAAAATTGGTTCAGGTTGTTCAGAAAATCAGTTTTTAAGTTGTCAATTGCTATAAACTTGATAACCGTTTAAAAGATCGGGGTATTCTCAGAATATTCTAATCGCCTTCCCACCCCCCTTCTCTGTGTGTGTAAGAGACACAGAGAGCTCCCCACACGTCTACTTTCTGGGGTTCCTACTGCTGTCATCATCAACTTTCTAAGGTCCTCTCCATGCCCATTCCTTGCATCATAGAGAGACGAGTAACTCTGCCTTCAGCAGCTTCAAGTTGTTGCGTGATATTAAATTGAATGTTTTCTGTTTACTAGTGTTATCTTGTAAAGTTTTTTGGGAAAGTGGTCAAAAGACCACAATTAATTAAAGAGAAAGAAGACAGAGTACAAAAAGCAAACGGATCCCCCCGAGTAACAGATATACCATTCTTGAATAAAGTGAATGCAGTTTTTCATGACTTCCACTTGTTTTCTGAATTCCTCCCTAAACATTCTGTTCCTTTGCTCCCAGATTGCCCACATCATTGGTGGTAGACTTACTGTCCAGGTATCCTTGTCCTGAGTTTCTGGGTTTAGAAGTTCCCAATCTGCTACTAAACCTGGAAGGTCTTTGTGGCCTGTCCACGTAGCTTGGGTCAACATGAAAAGCATCCATATCGATTGGGTGATGCCACATTTAAGGAATATGTGTTCCAGAGATTCTTCAGATCTTCCACAGAAAATGCACTCTTGTCTATACTGCTCTCTACAAGATGCCATGTTATCTTGGGATTTCTCCAAAATTAGGAAGGGGGGGTGCTGCTATCTGGCACAGAGAGAGAGAGAGAGAGAGAGGTTTCATCAGAGAGTAGAGAGGGAGGGGGCTAGTGGTAGGGAGGATAAGTCTATCCCTTTGTCTTCATGAGGATAGTCTCATGGAACGTGAGAGGGCTAGGGGGGTGGAGAAGAAGAGGGCAGTGAAGGAGTTGATCAGAAGATGTAAGTTTGACATTCTTTGTATCAAAGAGACCAAATGCAAAGGGGGATGGTGAATCCTTCTGAGGGAGTTAGGAGGTGCTAAACTTTCCATAGGAGTTATGACCCCGGCGGAGGGCAGGTTCGGGAGGATTATGATCCTTTGGAATCCATATGAGGTTGAAGTGGTGGTGCTGGACAGACATGTGAGCAGGTGGGTTATCTCCCTTCACTTCATTAATGTGAAGAATGGTTTCTTTTGGGACTTCACTGGGGTGTATGGACCTCAAAACAAGGAGGAGAAGTGACTTTTGTGGGAGTACTTGATCCGCCCTCACCTTTCTTCTGGCAAGTCTTGGTGTGCTGATGGGGGCTTCAATGCGGTGGTTGTCCCTTAGGAGAGGACAAGAGAGAGTGTTTATGTAGGAGACATGGAATATTTCACTGCCTTCATCGAGGAGGTGGCTTTGGTGGACATCGGCATGCCACATGGGAACTTCACTTGGTCCAATATGAGAGCCAATGCTTCATGCTACAGGTTGGACAAATTCTTAGTTTCTGTTGATTGGGAGGATTACTATCTTCATTTGTAGGTGCTACCTTTGGCTAGGCCAATGTCAGACCACAAGCCCATTCTTTTGAAGACCAGTCGCCTGCAGAATAGGAGGTTCAACTTTAGACTTGAGAAGTTTTGGTTCAGGGAGGCAGATTTATGGACACGGTTAGGGAACATGGACTGCACAGGTTGCTGGTAGATTTGCTATGGCTACTCTGGTGCTAAAGCTGAGGCACACTGCTTAGGTCCTGAATACTTGGGGGGCAGACAAAACCCTCCTGGGGAGGGCAGCAAAGGATAAAATCCTTCAACAAATTGAGGCCCTGAACTATTTGGAGGAGGCAGGACTTATGGATGCAGAGGATAGGAGCTGCAGGGATGCCTTAAGGGGTCAGTTTGATGAGATTCTCTTTAGGGAGGAAATCTATTGGATGCAGAGATGAATAGATAGATGGATCACAGAAGGGGACATGGATATTGCTTACTTCCGGCACATAGCCTCAGGGAGGAGGAGAGTTAACACTATCACTTGCATTAGGGTGGGTGAGCTATCTATTTCTTCAGATGAGTAGATCAAAGTATTGGCGAGGGACTACTATTCTAGGCTGTTTTCAGAGGAGGACCAATTTAGGTTGAGGATTGTAGATGATCTTTTTCCCCGTGTCTCACCCAACGAGAGGGAGGCTATCTCACAGGGACTCCCTTGCAGGGGACACAGCTCCAGGGATGGATGGCTTCCTATTGGCTTTCTTCCAGAAGTGTTGGGATACTATCCAGGTAGAGTTTTTGGCAATAGTGAGAGAGTTTTAGAAGGGGAGGGTCCACTTGGGGGGAATCAATAAAACCCTCCCAGTCTTTATCCTGAAAAAATAAGGAGTCTAGGATTTTCGGGACTTCAGACCTATTAGTCTATTGAATAACACCTACAAAATTATCACCAAACTGCTAGTAGGGAGATTGGATAGAGTTATGGATAGGATGGTCAGTTGCTTCCAAGGAGCCTTAATCAGGGGGAGACATATTCATGACAATTTCTTGGTGGCCCATGAATGTCTATTTGCCATGAAGACCGAGAGGAAGAAAGGGGTGATCTTGAAGCTCGACTTTGAGATGGGTTATGATAGGGTCAATTGGCTTTGCTTGTTTGATGTGTTGGAGAAGATAGGCTCTGGGGAAAAATGGATAGGCTGGGTTAGGCAGTGTATTTCCTCTACTTCATTTGTTGTCCTAGTCTATGGGAAGCCGACTTCTTTCTTCCATAATAGGAG
This sequence comes from Amorphophallus titanum, assembly GCA_024336825.1. NCBI lineage: Eukaryota > Viridiplantae > Streptophyta > Magnoliopsida > Alismatales > Araceae > Amorphophallus > Amorphophallus titanum. Next base: position 15,584 of record JANBPO010001747.1, on the reverse strand, counting down.
GGTGCTCCGATAGGGAAACCCTATGTCCCTTCTTCTTTTTGTGCTAGACTTTTGCTAGAATTGTTGGAGGAGGTCATTGGTTTGAAAGTTAACTTCAACAAAAGCATGCTAGTTGTGGTTAACACGGAGGACATGGCTCTTCAGAGGGCGGCGTGCATTTTGGGCTGTCAATTAGGAGCTTTCTATATTTCTTACCTGGGTCTCCCTCTGACTCCAAGTGCGCTATGATTTGTAGATTGGCTACCTGTTATACAACAATATGAGTCTAGACTAGTTAGATGGAAGGCTAGATTGCTATCATATGGGGACAAGTTAGTATTATATAGGTCAGTTTTAGACAACTTGCCTATCTATTTTCTCTCCGTGTTCTAGATCCCAAAGAAGAAGATTGAGTATATTTAAGGGAGATTCTTTTGGCATGGGAGTTGGGGGGGAGATATAGGAGATGACATGATATCAAGTGGGGAAAGGTGGCTGCCAGCATGGAAGAGGGAAGCCTGGGGATTAAGGATGTTTTAGACTTCAATTTGGCTCTCTTGTGCAAGTGGCTATGGAGGCTGGGGGTAGGAGATGATGGGCTGTGGGTGCAGGTTACTAGGCAGAGATACCTTGGCAGGAGGAGAGTTTGGGATATGGATAGGACTTACCCCGATTTGACGTGGTATTTTGACTTGCAGGGATATTGTCTTCTCCGACATGTGGATCCGACTAGGGAAAGACGACTAGTGCTTTTTCTAGAAGGACAGATGATGCGAAGACTTCACATTGGATGCTTCTTTCCCCAGTCTTTTTGCAGTTTCAATTGACCCTTCGAGGTCAGTCGCCCGAGCTTTTGACTCCCAACTTTTGAGAGGCACTTGGACGCTGACCTTCAGGAGGGGCCTTAGGATCGATAAGATGGAGTAGCTTCAGGACCTTTTACGCTCCACACTCCGACAGGGAGGATATGCGGATTTGGAGGTAGGGTAGAGAGGGGACCTTTTCAGTGAGGTTTGCTTATACCATTATATCCGATGGAGGGGTGCGTCATAGCCTCGCCCCTCAAGTTTGGAGGCTACTAAGTCCACTGAAGGTGAAGCTTCTCACTTGAAGGATTTCCCACGGGAGGTTGCCCACTCGTGATAGGTTGCTTCATTTCCTTCTGGGCATCCGGCTGATCTGCTGCTTATGTGGTCAAGAGGACGAGACCCTGGATCACGTGTTTGTAGGTTGTACCTACTCACAGGAGTTGTGGGAGGGGCTTGTTAAGAGAGCCCACTGCGTCATCGGCCACCAGAGAGAGGTGCATCACTTCATTTGGTCGTGGTGCAGGAGGTGGCCCCAAAGAGGAGATAGAGTTGTGTGGTGGTTGGTCCTGCATGCTACCCTTTGGTCGTTGTGGGGTGAACGGAGCAATAGGATTTTTAGGAGGGAGGCTAGAGCTAAGGAATCTCTTGTATATTTCATTTATGATAGAGGAAATGGGCGGAGTTACTTTGTAATGTGGATTCCCTCAACTCCTCTCTTTTTGTTTTGCTGGGGGGTTAGTGTCTTTCACACTGTAAAAGCTAGAAAATAGTGATAATAGCAGGCTGTAAAAAGCCAGGACGTAGTGAGATAGCAGGCTATAAAAGTCAGAATAGTAGGCTGCAAGGGGCAGGATAGCGGGCTGTAAAAGCCAAGAGATAACAAGATAGCAGGTTGTAGGAGCCAGAAAGTAGCAATGTAGCAAGCTACAAGGGCCAGTGATAGCAGGCTCCAAGAGCCAGAAATAGCAATGGAATAGTAGGCTACGAGAGCCACAGACAGCGGGATAGCATGCTACGAGAGCCACAAACAGCGGGTAGCAGGCTACGAGAGCTGGAAACCACGGGATAGCAGGTTGCGAGAGTCAAAAATACCAGGCTACAAGAGCCAGAAGCAGTGGGATAGCGGGCTACGGGAGCCAAAGATAGCAAGCTAGAGCCAGAAATAGTGGAATAGCCGGCTACGAGAGCCAGAGATGACAAGCTAAGCCAGAGATATCAGACTACAAGAGCCAGAGATAGTGGAATAGCAGACTACAAGAGCCAGAGTTAGCAGGCTAAGCCAGGGATAGTAGGCTACAAGAGTCATAGATAGCAAACTGGTAGGTTACGAGAGCCAGAGTTAGTAGGCTAAGCCAGGGATAGCAGGCTATAAGAGTCAGAGATAGCGGAATAGCAAGTTACGAAAGGTAGAGTTAGCAGGCTAAGCTAGAGATAGCATACTACAAGAGCCAGAGATAGTGGAATAGCAGGCTACGAGAGTCACAGATAGTGGGATAGCATGCTACGAGAGCCAGAAATAGCGATGGAATAGTAGGCTATGAGAGCCACAGATAGCGGGATAGCAGGTTACGAGAGCCAAAGATAGCGGGGTAGCAGGCTACGAGAGCTAGAAACCGCGGGATAGTGGGCTGCGAGAGCCAAAAATAGTAGGCTACAAGAGCCAGAAGTAGTGTGATAGCAGATTATGAGAGCCAGAGATAGCAAGCAATAAGAGCCAAAAATAACGAAATAGCAGGCTACGAGAGCCAGAGATGACAGGCTAGGCTATAGAGATAGCAGGATACAAGAGCCAGAGATAGTGGAATAGCAGACTACAAGAGCCAGAGTTAGCAGGCTAAGCCAGGGATACTAGGCTACAAGAGCCAGAGATAGCAGAATAGTAGGCTACGAGTGCCAAAGTTAGCAGGCTAAGCCAGGGATAGCAGGCTACAAGAGCCAGAGATAGTGGAATAGTAGACTACAAGAGCCAGAGTTAGCAGGCTAAGCCAGAGATAGTAGGCTATAAGAGCCATCAATGGTGGAATAGCAGGCTATAAGAGCCAGAGATAACTGGCTACAAGAGCTAGAAATGGTGGAATAGCAGGCTATGAGAACCTAGGTCAGAGGGATAGCAGGCTACGAGAGCCAGAGACATCGGGATAGTAGGTTACGAGAGCCAAGAACAGCGGAATAGCAGGCTACGAGAGCTAGAGACAACGGAATAGCAAGCTATAAGAGCCAGAAACAATAGGATAACAGGCTACGAGAGCTAGAGATAACAGGGTAGCAGGCTGTGAGAGTCAGAGTCAACAGTCTAAGCCAGAGATAGCAGGCTACAAGAGCCAGAGATAGTGAAATAGCAAGCTACGGGAGCCCGAGTTAGCAAGCTAGGCCAGAGAGAGTAGGCTACAAGAGCCAGAGATAGCGGAGTAGTGAGCTACGAAAGTCAGAGTTAGCAGGTAAGGTCTGAGATAGTAGACTACAAAAGCCAGAGATAGCGGAGTAGCAGGCTACGAAAATCAGAGTTAGTAGGCTACAAGAGTCAGAGATAGCAGGATAGCAAGCTACAAGAGCCAAAAATAGCAAGATAATAGGCTGTAAGAGCCAAAATATAGCAAGGAGGCGGATTATGAAATCCAATGAATAGCAGGGAAGCGGGCTATCGAGTCGAAAGATAGCAAGGATAGCAGGCTACGAAAGTCAGGCGGTAATAGGGAAGCGGGCCCTGAAAGCCAGAAATTAGTTTAGCTAAATTATATGATAGTGGGCTTTTATCCGTAGCTCAAATAAAATATAAGAGCTACATAACATGACTCAAAGAGATGATGGCACTTGCTGACGATCCATCCGGGCTTCAATATGTGGAGGGGGGGTAAGTGATGTCCCCATCACACTATGCTCTCTTAGACTGTCGTCGGAAGAGAGTGATCTTTCAGGAGACGGGGGAGCAGATATTCTTCTTCCAATGCCTGTAAAGGAAGTCAGGGAGAATGATGGTATCAGCCATCATGGCTTCCAAGTTGATTAGTAAGGGATGCGATTATTTCTTAGCTAGTGTGGTACTTAAAGAAGGCACTCTCAAGATTTTGGAAGACATGGACGGTGGTCCGGGAATTTTCTGATGTATTTCTTGAAGATCTACTGGGACTGCCACCAGTTTGAGAGGCGGGCTTCTCTATTGGGCTGGTGCCGAGCACTACACCAATCTCCATTCCACCATACAGGATGGCTCCGATAGAGCTTGCTGAACTCAAGAAGCAATTGCAGGAGTTGCTAGACAAAGGCTTCATTAGGCCCAGTGTGTCTCCATGGGGAGCACTAGTCTTATTTGTGCGGAAGAAAGATGGGGCTGTGCGACTGTGCATTGATTACCGCCAGCTTAATCAGGCCACCATTAAGAACAAGTATCTGCTGCCGAGGATTGAAGAATTATTTGACCAATTGTCATCTGCTAAGGTCTTCTCCAAGATCGATCTGAGGACAGGTAATCACCAAATCAGAATCAAGTCCGAAGATGTGTCAAAGATAGCCTTCAGGACTCGTTATGGTCACTACGAGTTCTTAGTAGTACCATTTGGATTGACTAATGCACCGATTGTGTTCATGGAGTAGATGAATCAGATCTTCTGCCCTTATCTAAATCAGTTTTTTGTGGTCTTTATAGACGATATCTTGATATATTCTGCCAATCAGGAGGAGCATCGACAGCATCTGAGAGTGGTTCTGTAGAGTCTCAGGGAGAACAAGTTCTATGCCAAATTTAGCAAGTGTGAATTTTGGCTAGACGAGGTGATGTTTCTCAGACATGTCATATCTGTGGACCCTAGCGAGGTTGAAGTAGTGACAAAGTTGGAAGCACCGAAGACAATCATGGAGATTAGAAGCTTCCTTGGTCTGGCTAGATACTATTATTAGTTCATTGAAGGCTTCTCCACCATTGCAGCTCCAATGACCAAGTTGACCAAGAAAGTAGCAAAATTTATCTGGTTAGAAGAGTGTGAAGATAGTTTTCAGATGCTTAAGGAAAAGCTGACTTTGGCCCCAGTGTTGGCACTCCGGCAAGGGAATGATGGCTTCACTATTTATACAGATGCCTCCAAGGTCAGCCTTGGTTGTGTACTAATGCAAAATGGCCGAGTCATCCCCTATGCCTGATAGTTTTCAGATGCTTAAGGAAAAGCTGACTTTGGCCCCAGTGTTGGCACTTCAGCAAGGGAATGATGGCTTCACTATTTATATAGATGCCTCCAAGGTCAGCCTTGGTTGTGTACTAATGCAAAATGGCCGAGTCATCGCCTATGCCTTGAGACAATTGAAGGACCATAAGAAGAACTACTTCACTCATGACCTTGAAATGGAAGTAGTGGCCCATGCTTTGCGCATCTGGAGACACTATTTATATGGGGTCTGATTTGAGGTCTTCACTAACCATCAGAGCCTTAAGTACATATTCACTCAAAAGGAACTCAATTTGAGGCAAAAGAGATGAGTCAAACTATTAAAGGACTATGACTTCGTATTGTAGTACCATCCAGGCAAGGAAAATATTGTGGCAGATGCTCTCAGCCATAAGTTGATGGCGCTGAGCTTGCATTGAGAATGAGATATGATGGAGGGTGTGATTGAATCACAACTCGAGAGAACGAAGCAATTCTGTCTCTTGGCTGGGTTGTCTCCTAGACAAACATTCTTAGACATGATTGTTGAGGTGCAAAAGTGTAATACCTTGGATCCTTGTTAGATTATTATTAGGTCTTTTGGATCCTTTTTGGAGAGTTTCGGATCGCATATACATGAGGCACATTCTAAAGAAATGCAAACCACACAATATATTGAAATCATCAAAATCATTGTTAAAGACAATGAGGGGGCGCACCGAACCCAACAGCCCTAAAGATTTGAAGGCATTATCTGTACGGTGAGAAGTTCGAGCTTTTCACTGACCATCAAAGTTTGAGGTATGTGTTCACTCAGAAGGACCTTAACCTCAGGCAGAGGAGGTGGATGGAGTACATGAAGGATAATATTTTTACCTTGTCTTATCAGCCTGGCAGGATGAATGTCATGGCTGATGCTCTAAGCAGGAGAGTAGTGGTCAGTCAGATGTTGTTAAGAAAGTGGAGGCTTTGGGAGCAGGTGCTAGCCATGACTTTTAGGCTCAAAATCCCTCAAGATCAGGGTTCGACTGTCCTTGCGAGTTTGACTGTCACGCCAACTATTCGTCGACAAGTGACTGAGGCTCAGCGGGCAGACCCCGAGCTACCTCGTATTTTGTCGATGGCCGAGGTGGAGTTTGGTGAGGATGGAGCTGTAAGGTTCAGGGGTACGTTGTACGTCCCAATCAAGAAGTAGGTGAGACGTACGGTGTTACGTGAGGCTCATGGGAGCCAATATACCGTGCACCCTGGATCGGCTAAGATGTACTAGAACCTGAAGAGACAATTTTGGTGGCCTGGCATGAAGAGAGATGTGGCAGAGTTTGTGGCCAGTTGTTTGACCTGTCAGCAGGTGAAGGCTGAGCACCAGCGACCGGGATGTACACTTCATCCCTTGGAGATACCCACGTGGAAGTGGGACCATATGGCCATTGACTTTATGGTTGGGTTACCGAGGACGTCCAGTGGGCATGATAGTATTTGGTTACTGGTGGATAGACTGACGAAGACGGCTCAGTTGTTTTCGATCAAAGTCAGTTGGAGCGTATAGAGATTGGCCCGTTTGTATGTGGAGCGAATCGTTCTGTTGCATGGAGTCCCCATCTCCATTGTGTCTGATCGTGATCCGCGCTTCACGTCGAGATTCTGGAGGAGTTTCCAGAGAGCTCTAGGAACCGAGTTGGCATTCAGCTCAGCCTATCATCCTCAGTCGGATGGTCAATTTGAGAGAATCATTCAGACTTTGGAGGACATGTTGAGATCATGTTGCTTAGAGTGGCAAGGGAGTTGGACCCACCATTTACCATTAATGGAGTTTGCCTACAACAACAACTATCATTCGAGCATCGGTATGGCTCCTTATGAGACGTTGTACGGGCGGTCATGTCGGACTTTGCTTGAATGGTTCGAGGTGGGCGAGCGTGTCCTGACAGGACCAGATTTGGCACAATAATGTGTTGAGGTGGTACATTTCGTTTGGCAGAAGATGTTGGCAGCGCAGAGCCGACAGAAGAGTTATGCCGATCGGAGGAGGCAACCTCTCAGCTTTGCTGTGGGAGACTGAGTTTTCTTGAGAGTTTCTCCCATGAAGGGTGTGATGCGCTTCGACAGGTGTGGGAAGCTGAGTCCTCGTTGTATTGGTCCTTTCCCTATCGTCGAGCATGTTGGGGAAGTTACTTATCGGTTACAGTTACCTCCGGAGCTTTCCGCCGTGCATGATGTGTTTATGTATCAATGCTTCGGAAGTATATGCCCGATGATTCCCATGTTCTTGAGGACGCTGTTTGGCCTGAGGTGACCCCAGATTTGTCCCTTCCGAAATACCCTGTCTGCATTGAGAATCAGCATTAGCAACGCCTGCGGAACAAGGTTATTCCTCTGGTTAAGGTGGTCTGACAGTGTCATTCCAGTTGTGAGACATCTTGGGAGCGTAAGGATGAGATGCGGGAGCTATATCCTTATTTATTTGTGTGAGTCTTTCCCCTATTCCTGTGCTTTATTCTTAAATTTTGAGGATGAAATTTATTTAAGGGGGGAGGGCTGTAATGTAATGACCTAGAGCTCCGAGTACCGATAACCCGATATCATCGAATTACCGTTACCAAGAATTGGGGATGCCACCCAAGAGGCTGATGAGGGACTAACCCTTCGGGCATATAATGCCATACAATTGCAACCCTATTAACCCAAGGGTATAAATGCAAACTGAAGGATACAAATATAAATAAAAAATAAAAAAATTAGATGTCTTGCTCTTATGTCCCATCAAATCTCCCCGGGTGGGGGGAACTCAACCTCGTCGAGTGAAGGAGTGCAACTACTCGTGTGTCAGTCCTGCGGATTTGTCACCATACCAGGTAGCGTGGGTACACTCCACTCCTAGTAATCATCACCTGCTCATCTCATATACGTTCTATATGCTCACGCTGTAGTGGGAATGAGGCTAGTGGTGGACCCATCGGGGTGGGGTCACTCTCAAAGGAGGGAGACTGATCAATGACTTACTAGGAATCACCGTGGAGTCCCTATATGTGACTAGAACCGAGACATTGTGGTAGAGCTGATCCCAAATTTCGGGAAGTCTACAATGTACGCATTAGACCCAACTTGCCTCACACTCGAAAGGGGACTGACATCGTGAGCTGACATGAGACCGACTCAACTCGGTGCATGCAGACTCCTAACAAACTGTACAAAAGAAAAGTACACTTCTATGTCCTAGAAAAACCTAATGCTATGTAGACCCATGCATTGGTGGACCAGGACATCCGAATGTGTGACTCGCATGCATTTGATGTAACCGGAGGTTGGCGGCATGGGGGACTCCTATACATCCAAGTATGAACCTGTCCGGCAATGACTTCCTGTTAGTCTTGGGTGTGGGAGATTTGGGATGTTTGGGTGGGCTAGGAGAGCCAAATTCACTTTCTTTATTACCCCTATACATGTGTGGCTCTTGCCAATGGCCGGGCTCGATGAGCATAGATTGACCGGCCCGTGGGGAAAGGGTGTGATAGTGGGCTTCCCTGAAGAGGTGGAATGGAGGTTGTGGGTCAAGAGGCCCACTAAGAAAGGGATTGAAGGGATCGAAGAATGTGTGACCCCTCGATGTGGGTTCCCTCATGACACGGTCTGATGTGTGACATTCTTGAAGGTGTAAATGATCACCTTCATTCATGATGGTCGATGGGATAGGGATCTCATGGAGAAAGTAAGGGTCCTCCCTCGGGACGACAACACCATACGAGGGGGCAAAGTCAAGCTCATCGGGTATGGGAAAGAACAATAGAACCTCAGAGGTGATATGACCCATGGTGTACACCTAGGTAATGGACCCCATAATAGGAAACATGAAGCTATGACTATAGGGTTGGTCAGACCCTAAGGCCAACATACATGTCAACTCTCATTGACAATCTAAACTCTTTAGGAGATCCTTCACACTCTCTACAAAGTAGAAGGACTGGAAAGTGGTGTGAAAGGAGTTAATGGGAACTACGGGGAGTGCTGGCTCCAAGGTTGGGTAGTAAGGGATAGTGATATCCGGAAATAAATCATTCCTTAGCCAACTAGCTAATGGCTCTTCAATAGTTACCTCACCTTTTAAGAGCACGAGGGGCTCCGTATGAAGTTCCATGGGTGAAGGTTGTGGTGAATAGTCTCCCTCAGATGGGGAAAGGACGTCTCCATGATGGGAAGAGGACCTGGGGACTCCGTAGATGGTGCCGGGTTAAGACTACCGGCTAGGACCTCCTTAGGCTCGGGTAGGAGTCTGTCAATATGAGCACATGTCCTATCCATCCTATCCAACCGGTCCGAAAACATCTTCAATAGTTCGGAAAAGGTGTGGGTTGGAGTAGAGGCATCGTGGTGGACTCGCTCATCGGCTCTCGGCCTAGTTATGGACCTAGGCTTGGCTACATGCGGGGCTCTTTGCCTCCGACTATGACCCATTTGGTTGGAGGTGACTGGGTGGGGTCGGTTGGAGGTGACTAGGTGGGGAAGGTTAGAGGTGACTAGGTGGGGTAGGTTGGAGGTGACTAGGTGGGGAAGGTTAGAGGTGACTAGGTGGGACTGGTGGGAGGTAACTGGGTGGGGAAGATAGACCCTCCTAAGCTCCTTCTTCATGTCCCACCATGACTCGACTTTTTGTACATACACGGTTATTAAATTTGTCTCAAAATCTCTGTACACCGTTATGCCGTTGTCCGTTTTGTTGAAAAAATGTGCGGATCCGGAAATGTTATAAAGATTTGGCACCTCATATTTACCAGTCGCCTTATCCTTCATTATCTTTGTCGGGTGGGCAACGAGAAATACATGTACTTCATGTTGCTTTGCAAAATTAGTTATCATGGTAAGGCACTTAGAGACAAATTGCGTTTCGTTCATGCCGGTTGAAATGTTATGATCCAACATGTTCCATGGATCGATAACAAGGCTATCCACGCCAAAACGCAATATCAACTCTTTAGCCTTGTCCAGCACCCCCTGCAACGTCATATCCACTTCCTGTATGCTATAAAAAAAGAAATGATCGTTAATGAATAACTTCGCATAATCCCAATATTGAACGCTCATTCTTCCTGAATTATTGGCCCTGTAAAATGGCGCGCCGATGAAGCAGGATGCAATCTTACTTATGTGTAAAGTCATGGGCTGATTCTCCGGGCTGCATATTGCATGTTTCCACCCGTTACGGGCTGATAACCTAACTAGCACCTGATCAAGCCAAGCAGACTTTCCAGACCCGGGTATTCCGGTAACTGTAGTGAGCTCACCTTTCCTGAAGGAAAATAGCCGGTCAAATTCACTATAACCCACATGATCGCCCCCCTTAAATCCATTCTCGTAATGATAGTCTAATTCTTCCTCTATGTTCTCAACCCGAAGCACCCCCTCTACAGGAAATGGAACAGATGCATTTAACATATCCTTTACCTTATCCTTTCCATATTTCAGCAGCACCTCATTGGTATCCTTACAGCCTTCTGGATATTGCACGTAGAAGCATCTCTCACGGCCCAAACGGCGCGATAATTCATTCCTAAGGGAAATGCCCGGCTGATCGCCATCCGTTGCTAAAATTATCTTTTTTGCCGATTCAAAGAACTTGTAACAATTATCCAGATATTCCAACTTCTGGTTCCCCTTACTGGCCCCGTTAGGAACGCTGCATACCTCATAAACCCCGGCCTCATACACACTCATAGCGTCTATCTCCCCCTCCGTAATCACACACACCTCAACATCCTTTACGGCGTCGACGTTGAAAAAAACTAATTCCGCATCCTTAACCATTCTGAAATTCTTCGCGCCGTCCCGGTACTTTATGTTAACGAGTTTTTCGTCCTTATAATATTTAAAATTTATACAATTCGTTTCTTTGGCCGTTTGAGGCATGAATTCTAGGCTCTCTCCTATTTTGAACCTCTGTATCGTGTAGGCGCTTAATCCTCTATTTTTGAGCCAATTGAGGGCCTTTTCTGACAATTTTAGATCGGCGTCCAATGGCCGGATGTATTCTCGCACTTTTTTCTCTCCAACCTTTCCCGTCCACCCGCAATGATGACAATTCCATATTTTTTCATCCAAATTAACGCTCAAACTCTTGTCTGTCTTGTTTCTCCGGTCTTCCCGGCATTTCGGGCAATGTGCTTTCACGTTGCCAGTGCCCGGCCTGACCATTATCCCCGCTTCATCGAATGAGTTGAATATCATATCGCTCGCCATGCTTCCATTTTTGTTGAAGGGGTAAAAGTCTGTTTTTTAACCCAGTTGTAAAAGTGCTTGTAAAATTCAGATTTCGACGGGTAGGCATCCTCTGCATGCATGCCCCGGAAAAGTTTAAATGCATCCTGTATCGGCTTGTCTTCTGGCATGAACCCCTTTTCCCCTTTTATCGACAGCCGGGCTAACTCCATTTCGCCTGATCCCAATTCCAATTTTGAAAAATCGAACTTTAATTCTTTACTTTCTATTTCCTTTTCTTTACTTTCCTTTCCTTTAATAGCTTGAGCATCGCTTACGTTTTGCTTGAGCGGTGCTTGAGCGATGCTTAACCGATGCTTAACCGATGCTTGACCACCCATCTTACCTGATTGTTTTTTCTTATTTATTTTTTCCTCATATTCATGCATTGATCTAGACTTGGCTCTTGATAAGTGCTAAAGCGGATGGGGACTTGACAAGTTTCTTCCACGGGAATGGAGGTGTCATCGACCCAGACTACCCTATATGGTTTTGGATGCTTGACCGTGGGTAGACTGAGGTGGGAGACAAACTCTGAGGAGATGGCATTGATGCAACTTCCATTGTCTAGGATGACTTTACACAGACTTTCCCCAATTTGGATGTAAGTTTGAAAGATGGTTGTTCTTCGCTAGTCCTCATCAACAGATTGAGCAAGGACACAACAACCAACACCTAAACTAGGGGCATCTTGATCCGAGGGATGAGAATCAATCTTGGTTGGGCAATCAGAGGGCTTAATAGTGGTGGCCCCGGCTTGTTGGACAGACCGAGCGGGTGGCATGGTGGGAGGTGACATAAAGGACAAATGAGAAGACCTGGGCCTATGACTCGACAAGCAAGGGCAAGTCGAAGAACTTGCTCTGATACCAAATCTAACACGGGATGAACCCGGTCGAGACACTGGGACCTATAGCCAGCAAGACAGTGAGCACAAAGGTCTTGGTGACAGGGCGAACACACGCGTGTGTAGCGGACTCCAGACGGGACTCGTAGTGATGGCTAGGTGAGCAGTGGCTCGTGAGGATGCCAGACACGGGCTGAGCAGTGGGGAGGGTGCTGGAAGCCACTGGGGGAGATGGTAGTGGGCACTGAATTCAACCGGGCAGACCAATACTGAGGGAATCGGTTCAATCGGACACTCAACACATCGGTAGCAATCACTCAAAGTAGGTGGAATATTTGGAACGGGCACTCTTCTCACCGGCATGGCAGTTGGAATAGATACTAAAAGAGCAAGTAAGGAGTGGCAGTTGCACATACCTAGCCGTCCGAAGGATCGGCTTCGGTCGGAGACGTGGGCGAGCCGGGGAGCGTGCACACCCGGCAAGCACGCTGCATCAGTGAAGCTTGTGGTTGGCCCTGCTACTACATGCACCAAACAACCTCCACGCAGGGAGGGGGAACTAGGGGAGGGGCACAAAAATACAATACTACCCTCATGCAGGAGGGTGAACACGGGGAAGGGGAATATGGGCCCGCTGCCTTACGTCGGCCCGACTGGGCAGAACCGACTTGGCTCGAATGGTACGCAGCACATGGGGGTCAGAAACGGACGCCGCTGGCACCCAGGCAAAGCTGATGAAGTGTAGGGGCACTCCTGGAAGTTTGGTGTCATTCTAAGGTGGTGAGAGGGCAGTGGTGGTCACCGATGACGACTTGCGCGAATCTGTCCTGCAGGTTCAGTCTGCACAGTCGGCGTATAATGGCTGGTATGATCTCCACCAAACCCCGACCGAGGTGGGACCTGTAGGGTTGGAAAGAGAATAGGAAGACCTACGTTTCGGTGAAGCTTGGTGGGCGTCGGAGCTCGGGGCTGGCTGCAGTTGCCTCTGGACTGAGGCTCAGGTTTCTGGGTGAACAACCAGACACAGTCTGATTGAACACCCTGGTATGGGCGGCACCGAATGTAGATCACATCAAAACCACCTGGAGTGGCTTCAGGACATCGAGAGGTCTGACTTTGATGAGGATGGATTGGCCCAAAAACCAGCAGAGGAAGGCATGCCGGGGCCGATGAGTCTGCCGCACATACAGGGTGAACTGGGTCACACCAGTCTGGTGTAGTCACAGGAGAATGGGTACCACGGGCTGTAACAACGTCAGAAAGGGGCGGGACCACCTCTGGATCAACAACGGCTTGGAGAAGGAGAACTCTTCTGAAGAGAGTTTGGGTTGATTCACGCTGTAGAAGATGTTGCAGCCGCTACCAAATGGTACTCAGGTTCGGTGCGAATCTGGTGCAGTTGCACGAAAATGGTCAGCACGATCAGTGCCGAAGTCAAAACTGAGCGGGGCTTCTTCTGGAGCGAATGAGACTCGAAGCAGCATGACTTCTCTGAAGAGAGTTGATGCTAGTTCATGTCATCTAGGGGCGTGGGGGAGCCTGCAACCTGGATGCTGTGTATTCACTTGATTAGCACATTATGTCATCACTTATACACATATGCTTGTTCATGTGACTTGGGACGCCGCGTTTCACATTTCTACACCCACAGCAGCTACCAAACGCCTTTCATCTAAGAATTCCAATTGTGCGAGGAGAGACTCGCGACGCTCGTCAATTGATAACTCATTGTCTAACTGAACTCTAAGAGAGGGTATAAGAATCTCATACAGGACTACCGCCTCCATTCCATATGTGAGGGCAAAAGGAGTCTATCCAGTGGGTGTACGAATGGAAGTGCGATAGGCCCATAGAGCTTCAATTAGCTTCTCTGGCCAATCCGTGAATTTGTTCGCTTCACAGGTTTTCTTAATGATTTTGATGAGTGTTTTATTTGTTGCCTCTACTTGTCCATTGTCCTGTGGATAATAAAGAGATGAATGATGCAATGCAATGTTATACCTTTTATAGAGGCCCTAAAGCTCCTGAGAGATGAGTTGCGGTCCATTGTCGGTGACAATGGTGTTCGGGATGCCGAACCTTGCGATGATGTTCTTCATAATGAATTTGCAGACTGTTGACGCTTTAACCTCCACGTAGGCTTCCGCTACCGCCCATTTAGTGAAGTACTCCGTAGCCGTCAGTATGAAGGATTTAGGTTTGGTAAGGAGGTTAGGGTCACTAAGAGGTCCAATGATATCGAAAGCCCACATGGAGAAAGGCCATGGGGAGGACATGGGGTGGAGTGAAGAAGCATGAGAATGAATCTTGTTGGCGTGCAGTTGACACTTGACACACCTTCGGACATAGATCAAACAATCCTCTTCTAGAGTGGGCCAATAGAAACCTAGCCTAAGAATCTTCTTAGCTAACATCTGGCTGTTTACATGGCCACCGCACACTCTTGAATGTGCCTCTTCCACAATCTTCCAAGATTCATCATCATCAAGGCACCTAAGTAAAACACCGGTGAGACCCCTTCTGTAGAGCACACCTCCAACCAAAGTATATCTCTGAGCCACTCTCCTGATGGCCTTCTTCTCTTCTACAATGGCCTCTTCGGGATAGGACTGGTCATGGCAATACCTAGCAATCTCATAGTACCACGGTTTCTCTTCGTCAGCCAGTTCTTCTTCCCAGTCTATCAGTATGACTTCCTTATTCCTGGTGATTTCCCCTTCCTCAACCTTCTTAAGCACCTTCTCCTTAACACTAAGAAATGCAGGATCCATGGTAGCAGGAGTATGGCGCTTGTGAATAAGAGCAGAATGGAACTCCCATTTGGGGAGAAAAACCAAGGCGGAAGCAAGTGAAGCAAGGGCATCAGCTAATGGACAAAGATTAGCTTGGTGAAAAGCTTAGCATAGGCAGAGGCAAGTTCTTGGTAGGATTTGAGCTTGGGATCGAATGTGCGACATTTGACGAGCACTTGGCGCAAAATGAGCTGACTATCACCAACAATGCGCAACTGGGTAGCACCATATTCATGAGCAGTCTGTAGTCAGGTCAAAAGAGCATCATACTCAGCTATATTGTTTGTGACAGTGAAAGCAAGCTGAGCAGCAAATGGAATTGTGATACCCTTAGGCGTCAAAAGGACCATGCCGATCCCTCTTCCATGGGAGTTAAAGGCTCCATCAAAATGCAATGTCCACATCTCATTTGAAGGTTGATTGATGGACATCAATTCTTCATCTGGGAACTCTGAATGACCAGGATCAAATCGGGGGATAGGATGATGAGTAGGATGTTCTGCGATGGCATAGCCTTTGATTGCCTTCTGCTGAATGAAAGTGATGTCAAACTGGGAAAGGAAGCTTTGCCATCATGCCAATCGATCAGTGAGGATGGATTTTTCAAGAAGGAACTTGATAGGATTCATGCATGAGATAAGATGAACTTCGTGAGCTAAGAAATATTGCCTAAGTTTTTGAACTACCCAGACTAAGGCTGCGCAGGTCTTCTCCATAACTGTTTACTTCTGCTCACAGGGGTTGAGAAGTTTAGACAAGTAGTAGGTTGTCC